>JAPEIP010000008.1:54060571-54083383 GCA_026120095.1 Capsicum chinense | reverse complement strand
CCTCAACATGTTTGATAAAATGCCTATAAGAATGATTTTTGTCACATAGTTTGACTTCTATGGAAACTATTGCATTATATATTTTGGTAATGGAATCTAAATTAGTTAAATGGTTTTAATTAATTTGGTGAGGCCTTGGTGGACATGATTTGGTTTAATTGAAAATTATGTGGGGTACACAAGAATCCTCTAAGGATTGGCTAATGACGTTGCTTGCAAGATATAGTGAGTATGATAACACCACTACATAATATCTTGGTAATTAATACATGTAATTGGTGGTTTGGTTGTGTTCTAATGGTTTGAATTGGAAAATAATGGCAGGTTATGATAGCTAAACATGAAGGTGTGAGTCAAGTAGACGGACACTGGAAACTCATGCTTGCTGACATGAGGGCTATTCAAGGTGACCATAGACTTGTGGGGTACACGTGAATCCCCTAAGTTTATACTTGTATATACTTATCATCGAGGGGGGAGGGTACACGGGAATCCCTGGCTCTATGATATGTATGGTTCATAGGGCTACACACACTGGGGCCCATTCAGGGGGTAACATTAGATAAAAAAAACCTGGGTGGTTTTAGGACGGTCAAGCTACACAACCCAGGTTAAAGTTTTAAATGCATGCTAAACACGGTTCCCTTTCTTTGAATTGATTATATATATATGTATGGATGTGATTGCATATGGTTATTTACTTGGTTTTAAATATTGGTATTAATTTATCCCTACTCCTGAGTACATGATAGCATTCACTCACTAACCCATCTTCTGGTGTTGTATCCCCACACGATATAGGAGCCGACCATACTATTCCTCCTACTCAGTGATCTGGAATTGGGGGACAACTGTGTCAGATTGAAGTGGCAAACTTCCATTCTCCTAAAGACTCCATTTTATGTTATGGTTTTCTCTACATACTTTTATTATTTCTTAGACTTTGGTTTTGGCTATGGTCAGGGATATGTCCTAAGTGAATATTATTTTAATTTCAGATAGAGGTTTTGTAAGACTACTTTGGGTTGGTATGGGCGGTGTCGGTATTGGTTTTAGCCTTGGCATTGGTATTAGTATTGGGGCTGTCACCGTTTGGCTATATTTGATTTATGATTGTTCCATTTGTTTATGTTATATAATCGGAATTTATTTGACATATGGTGTAGGGTGGTTATGGCTAAATATTGGCTATGGTCTCTGGTGACGGTTGGGCTTGAGGCACCCAAAATGACTAGGCCCTGGTTTGGGTTGTTTCAACATTTGATCAAGATGTAAATGTGGTAAGTTACGTCTCAAGATCAATAGATAATTGCTCGGTGAGAATGTATCTAACAATTGAGTATTTATTCTGTTAATTGAGGAAATTATTAACCAGGGCCCTTTTATCTAGAAAGAACTTCACAATATTTACATGATAATTTATTGCTTTTACTATTCATTATCTGTTAGTTACGTTATAAAAATAAAAAATATTATAACTCAGAAAAGTCAATTGAACTAATTATTTTGTTGATAATGAGTGTGTAACTGAAATAGTTTTCTGTAGGTTTGACTTTAGATTTAAAAATCAAAATATATTTGTGATGAACACTTATCCATTTTAGGATAGGTTTTTGGAATGTTCACACATGTAACACACATCGAGAAAAGTATTACTAAATGAGCCAACTATAGTTCATAAAAAAATATCAATATATGCTAAAGGGTCACATTAATAAATTAAATATCTCCATGTTTCTTTTATTAATAAACTAGTGAACTTAGTTGTTCTCATGATCATTAAATATATAATTTAATCTATTTTTGATATATTAAAAAATAATCAAAGAGCTTTGAATTGTGAAACTCAATCATGTAATATTTTGATTGTATATAATGATACCAAACATATGTTTATCATATCAATATACACAAAAATAATTTTTCATCCCTAGAATATATTTTGGACCTTTTTTGTGTTCAAGTATTGTAAATTTGTTATCAATTAAGTCCACTCTATTACTATCATGATATGTATTTGATCTAGCCAAAATGTGTTCATTTTATGAAATCCAAAATAATTAAAAGAAAAGCATGAATGATTTGCATGTAATAATTTAAATCAATTAATTGTCTCATTATATATTACATAAAATAAAAAAGTGACAATGAGATTATGCATTGATATTGGCGTATTTATACGTCCAAGTGATAAGTATAATCCTTATGTGCATTTAATTCTTGAGATAAATTATATAAAATGTCTTGTGTTTGAGCTAAATTCATATTCTTGAGCTAACAGATATGATTAATGTTGCAGGATTGGAATTTGGTGAAAATGGAGCTTGATTGAGCATCAACGCTAAGTTCGTAGATGATTGAAGGAATTAGGAGCCACATTGTGAGGAAAATAAGTTGAAAAGGAGTACAATCATATTTATAAAGCATGGGATAAGGAATGAAATATGAAGAGTGCACTTGGGAGTTGAATTGTAGAACTAAACAATGGAGTGTGCCATACCCAAGGAGCTCCACGATAAGGGCGTGACACGTTGGAGACTTAAATGTAAAATGAAATTTCCAGTGTTGATCTGCTATAAGGGCGTGCGACGACCAAGAGGATCTGCGATAAGGGAGTGGCATGTTTTAGTATCAAAAATGTGAATTTTGACCAAACTATAAATAGGTCACTTGTATTATTTTGAGGGAACTTTTATATACATTGAAGCAAGGAGAAAAATATACGATGTCTTTCAATTGAGGTTATCTTACCATTTAACTCTTTCACTTTTATTTTTGTATGACCACTTTGTTTTCTGGGATGTTGATTACGAACATGAATGGCTAATTTCCCTTGTTTTGGGGTTAAGGAGAAACACATGATTGTATTTTGTTATTTTCATTTTGTTAAATATTGGTTTATCATATGGGTCATTCTTAATCACTTATTCATACTATTTTGATGATTTGCCACCATTGAAATGTATCTTTAATCCTCTTGTGAACCCGAAAGGAGAATCATTAGGATAGACCGAAGAGTTTAACGAATAAGTTCTTATCTTTTAATGAACAAAAGATTTGATTCACGTCTAGTATAGGAATATTAATTCCTTGTTTGGTCCAATTAAGGGAAGATAGCGTAAAGAATCTTAAATGGATCATTGCATCCCCACTCAATGATTTAGTTGTGATATCCTTTTAGGCAGAGGATTAGAGGCTCGGATGACCACAATCGTAATATTAACCCCGAAAATCAACAATCTAGTAACCAACATGACCAACAAAGGTTGACGACTTACATGATTGATGGAGTGCCTTAACCCTAGAATTCCCTCTCCTGCTTACGTTGTGATTGTTACATTTTATTACCTTTCCATGTATACTGGTTGCGATACTTTTACCAACTCTTTGATACTTTACAATGATTTTTTGAAATATTATCAACAATAAAATTAAGTATATTGCTAAGCTAGTAGTCCCTGTTGGTTCGATATCTAGCTCATTTAGAGTCACTATATTACTTGTGAGACCACATACACTTGTATGCACGATAGGCCACAACAAGTTTTTAGCTTCGTTTCTAGGGACTTAAGTGATTAGTAACTTTCTAAACTTTATTTTTGGTAATATTATATGAGTGTTGATAATGTGATCTTAGCGGCTAATTTTTGCAGGACTAATTCATACTTTGGACTGGAAAGAGAAAGATATTTGGTTGAGCCATATTTGAAATCTGAGTGAGTATTTATCAATGGCGAAGGACAATTGTAATCTAATATCCAATTCAACAACTTTGAAAGAAAGACCCGACAGAAATTGTTCCCGCTAACAAAGAAGTAGTGAGACCTATTCGCAAGGTGCAATCCCACTCACCACAGTGTTACTAATAGCATTTATAGACCAGCTGCGGGAGGTCGATTTGAGCTAAAACAGAATATTATGCAACTCTTGAACACCATCGCACAATTCACTAGTTGATCTCATGAGCATCAACGATAGCATTTTGCAGAACATTTTTACAATCAGTGATACTTACATTTCTGTGGGAGTGCCGACCGGTTATATGAGACTTACTATCTTTCTCTTTTCTTTGTAGGGGGAAGCAAAACAGTGGCTAAAGTCCAAGACACCAAATTCTATCACTACCTAGGATGGTTTGGCACAAATATTCTTGATTTGGTTCATTCTATCTGGAAAGACAGTACGATTGAGAAGTGAAATTTGAGTTTCAGGCAGAAAGATGGCAAGAATTTGTACAAACCTTTGGAAAGGTTCAAGTCCATCCTCTATGACTGTCTTCACCACCATCAGACGAATAAGGTTTTTATACATACATTTATTGAGTAAATTAAGCCAAAACTAAAGATTCTCCTAGATTCAAAAGTAGGTGGACAGGCACTGGAAAAGATTTATGATGAATTGTACATACTCTTGAATCATATCTCATGGGGGAACCTCAAGTGGAATGCATATGTGTCGATGGGAACTCCAAGGAAAGTTGCAGGGGTGCAAGAAGTTAACCATGACAATTATCGCAACACAGATTGCTTTGGTACAAAATTAGATGAACACGCAGTTCAGTAACTTGAGTTTGGGGAGTACACCAGTGACAGCTAAGGAAGTACAACAAACTTATACTTGGTGTGAGGTATGCAATAGTAGTGACCATGCAATGGATGCTTGTGCAACAAATTTAAAATTTATGAATTATGTGGGTAATACACAGCGCCAAGGGAATTAAAATTTTGGCAATACTTATAATTCCAACTGGATAAATCACTCCAATATCTTATGGGGTGGAAACCAAGGATAAAATAAAATTAGTATAAAGGGCCTGGAGATCAGAATCTACAGCAATAGGTTCAGGGTAATCAGGACAATGCTCAGTTAAGCAATATCAAGTTAATACTGAAATAGATCTTGGCTAATTAAGCACAGATAGAAGCCAATATAAATGATTAGTAATTGGCTACTAAGACATTTGAGGTTTAGTTGGACCATCTTGTAGGAGTAAGGGATATTGGACCTTAGAGAGGTCTAGTGAGTGACACCTATCCGAATCCCAAGTAAGTGAATATAGTTTCTACTTATAGTAGGCTACAATTGGAGGAGTTATAGCCTAGAAAAGAGACACATAATTGTAGCTAAGGATGAGGAGAAAGCTAAGAATGAAAAATTGAGGGCACTGAGATCAAGGTGGAAAGTTTGAAGCCATCTCCATTTCTACAGAGACTGGAGAAGCAGAAAGATAAAATATGCTATAGAAAATTTATTTAATTGTTAAAACAAGTTCAAATTAACATCCCTCCTATTGATGTTTTGCAGAGTGTCCCTAAATATTCCAAGTAAATAAAAGATATTATAAAAAATAAGAACAAGTTGACCAAATATACAACTATTACACTTACTAAGGAGTGCACCTCAAAGATTCAGAATAGGCTACCTACAGAGCTTAAGGATCCAGGAAGTCCTATAATTCAGATCATAATTGGGTAGGTTGTAAGTAATTGTAATGCCCTAATTTGCTGAACCGGAATGCTACATGGTGCTCATGACCCCGAAGGACCAGAAGCTAACCCATGACTAATATATGTACCTGTACACTGCATAATATGACATAATAATGCGGAAACATGCACTGAAAGGCCATAAGGTTCAATACTGAACATATTCTGAATGATATAACATCTGTGTGGGGTAATAAAATACCTAAAACAAAAGTAAAAATACTAAATTTTGAAATATGATAGTCTAGAAAGCCTCTAACTGACTAAACTATCTAAGTAAGGAGCTGATGGGACATGTCCCCAACTAACTCCAACTAATAAACTAATTAATAAGATAATAGGGAATAATCATGTCCTCAAATGATGAGGACTCACTTCTAACTCTGACTATTAAAATTGGAATCTATTGCTGATCTGGATCTCGTGTCACTGAACTTATGGTATAAGACACTATAGCGCAAATACGTCAGTACTTTAAATGTACTGGTATGCATGTGAGGTAGGTTGAATACATAGGGTTCATATATATGAACAATGATAATAACTGACTAACTATTATAAGCATGAGAATACATGCATGAGACATAACAACTGACACTAATACTGTGTTAACATGATTACTGAATCTGAATATAACTGATGACATGAGTGACCGTATCTGACAGTCCTGCATCTGATGGAACTGTTTGAGTTCCATACTGTATTTGAGTTGACTGTATCTGACAGTCCTGAATCTGATGGAACTATCTGAGTTCCATACTGTATCTGAGTTGACTGTATCTGACAGTCCTGATTCTATAACATGAAACTGTGGGAAGTAGTTAAATAACCGACATGCCCCTGATATGCCATTATGGCTAAGTTAGGGTCCAATCTGTAACGCTAATTGGAAAGGTGTCAATACCGCACCGCCGATAAGGATAATTTATGGGCTACCCTCATCTGATAGTGTCCCCTATACGAGAATAGTGGGCCCCTTATCTGACAATGCTTATCTACCTCATCAACCCTCATCGACGGTGTTGATGTCTCAACCTATGCTGGTGACATAGTTCTGGAATGCAAGGATGACTGCTAAGGATCATACCCTCATCTAACAGTGTGTGTCCCTATCCTTGGGTTCACTCGGGGCTAATTTCTACTCCCATTTGAATGAATAGTGAACATGATTTACTGAACTGAACATGGACTGAGTTATTGAATTTCGTTGAAGGACAAAATACTACTAATAGCTAAAAACTGACTTAGTTCATGAGATCATGGAGATTTCTTTGGTCATAAGACTGTCTGAAGTCTAAGGATCATGGCTTAACTGAGAGTATCGTGAGAATATGACATGGCCCTAAGCACACAGCTAATGTCTCGGTTACAAGTACCCCCAGGACTCAATGGAAGGAAACTGACCAAGAATAACTTACTTGAACATATAACTAACATCATAATCCATAATACATTTATAGAAGCATTCCATCAAAACATGTGATAGGTATAACTTGTACATACATGGGAATTTCATGATATCATACTAGTTGGGCATTATTCCTTCATCTAGGCATTTAATCAAACACATGGTAGGCATATCAAATGTAGAAAACATTACACAACAATTAATCATCATGATTCATCTCTAATTTATTCATCCTAGGGTTTATTCATAGACTCACATAAATATACATCTATACAAATCAATTCCACATAAAATTAATCACCCAACATGGATTTAAATTCAATTGATCATTCTAAACGTAAACAAAAACTAACCCAGCATGAAATTCATTAAGAAATCTATAAACTTAAACTTAGAAAGGTGATTCTTGTGCTTCATGGATGAAAAGAGTCCATGAATGAACGCCACGCATACCTTAGTTCATGGTTTCATAAAGATTGACGGTGAAACTTTCTTTAAATTGGATTTTTTTATGGAAAGCCTAGCTTGTTCTTGAGAGAAACTTGAGAGAAGAGAGTGTATTTTGGGTGAAAAATGGTCGAATCACATGTTAAAGGCTTAAATAGGGGTGGGAAATTGACCCTTTTAACCCTGGACGTGTCTTGTAATTTTAGTAAAAGTTTACTGAATTGAACCCCTGGCGCGACGCGGCGCTATCGCACCGTGTCACTGAAATTTGACAATTGGGAAACTGAGGGATGGTACGATGCGGAGCCATCACGTTGCCCCTTCTTTACGACCTTGAACTATTGTACGACGCAGAGAAAATCACGCTAAGACACTGGAAAAGGACAATTGTGAATTCGGGTCGTGGCTCGACGCACCATAATTGCAGACTCCTACTGGAATTTACCAAATTCCATTTCCTCTTGTGGCACAGCACGCCACTGACTAATATGGCATTGTTTTACGATAAGAACTTGAAATAGTCGTAACTTCTGGCCCAGTTATCAGATTTGGGCGAATCTTATATCGATGGAAAACTTATTGAATTTCCCACATGATAAAAAGTGAAAATTATGAAAATTCCTCATGGAATAATCATCATTCAATTTAGAAGATAATACTAGACATTCTTGAGATGAAATTTTCTAGAAAAAGTATGGGGTATTACAATATCTCTACCTTGAGAACATTCATCATCGAATGAGACTAACTGAGAGGAAAGAAAAGACAACTAACGTACATACTGAACATGAATAACTGGAAGATGATCTCATAACTGACATGACTGATAAGTTGGATATATAATACTGAACATGCATATCTTATAGATGTGTAACTAATTCATGAATGCATGACTGAGTGTTTTGAAGAACTAAGTTTCTCACAATGAGAATGCGTATCTGATGGATCTGTAACTGATTCATAAATGCATTACTGAAATGCAATGGTATTTGTTACCAAATTTATAATGGGAAAATGAGCATAAAACTGCATACCAAGTTTGTGATAAACACTAAACATGCAACTGAGTATGCTTAAGGAGAACTGTTACCTTCATCTTGATCTGAGTTGGATAAGAAGAGGTGAGGATACTTGGTACGCATGTCTGCTTCTGCTTCCCAAGTAGCTCCCTCGATGGACTGATTTTTCCAAAGAATTTTAACTAGAGGGACTTTTTTGTTCGTCAATCTACGATCTGACAATCTAAGATTTTGACTGGACTCTTTTCATAAGAGAGAGTGTTTTGAACATCAATGATCTGAATAGGGACTACAACAGAGGGGTCACCTTTGCACTTCTTGAGAAAAGAGACACGAAATACTAGATGAACTGAGGTTAAATCTGAAGGCAATTCGAGCTCATAAGCTACCTTGCCAAAATGACTAAGAATCTTAAAGGGACCGATATATCAGGGACTGAGCTTTCCCTTCTTGCCGAATCTCTTCACTCCCTTCATGGGAGAGATCTTTTGATAGAAATAATCACCAACCTCAAACTCAAGATCTTTTTTATGAATATCTGTATAAGACTTTTGTCAGCTTTAAGCAGCCCAGAGTCTTTCTCTGATTAATTGGACTTTTTCTAAGGCATCGAATACTGAGTCAGGACTTATGACTGAGGCCTCACTAACTTCGAACCAACCAATTAGAGATCTACATATCCTACCATAGAGAGCTTTGAATGGAGCCATCTGAATACTAGAATTATAGTTGTTATTGTATGCAAATTCAATCAAAGGTAATTGGCAATCCCAACTTCCCTTGAAATCGATTGCACACGCCCTTATCATATCTTCTAACGTCTGAATGGTCCTTTCTGCTTGACTATCTTTTTAAGGATGAAAGGATGTACTAAGATAAACTTGGGTACCAAGACCCTTTTTGAATGCTTTCTAGAAATAAGAGGTGAACTATGTACCTTTATCTAAGATAATGGACAACGGAACACCATGCAATCTAACCGGCTCCTTGATGTTGAGCTTGGTGTAATCCTCAAAAAAATAAGAGGTATGAACTAGAAAGAAATAAGTTGATTTGGCCATTCAATCTACAATGATCCAAAATAAATCATGCTGATGACGAGTTTGAGGAAAACCTATCATGAAGTCCATGTTCACAACTTCCTACTTCCAATTAGGAATACTGAACTTCTGCATGGACCCACTAGACTTCTAATGCTCTATTTCAACTTGCTGACATATAGAGCACTAAGCCACAAACTCTGCAATGTCTCTCTTCATCCCACTCCACCAATAGATTTCCTGCAAGTTGCAGTACATCTTTGTGGCCCCTGGATGAATAGAGTAGCATGCACCATGTTCTTCTGTAAGAATTTGCTAGGTTAAGTCATCTAGGAACACAGAGACGACCCTGACAATGCAAAACAACATCTCCTTCTTAGGAGAAACCTTTACTTTCTGATCCTGAACTGACTCTTTCAGCTTGACAAGGCTAGGATCTCTATCTTGCTTTCCTTTTACCTTGGAAACTAGAGATGATTCTAAATTACTCTGAACCCATATATCACCCTCATCTGTATTAACTAAGAAAATGCCTAGTCTGGTAAGCTGATGGACTTCCTAAGCTAACTTCTTCTTACTGTCATCAACATGAGAAATACTACCCATAGATAGCCCACTGAAAGCGTAGGCCACAACGTCGGCCTTGCCCGAATGATAGAGAACACTTATGTCATAGTCTTTCAAGAGTTCTAAATACCTTCTCTGATGAAGATTGAGATCCTTTTGAGAAAAGACATGCTGAAGACTCTTGTGATCTGTGAAGATATCTACATGAACTCTATAGAGATAATGCCTCCAAATCTACAATGCAAAAACTATAGCTGCTAACTTAAGATCATGAGTAGGATAATTCCTCTCATGCAGTTTAAGTTGTCTGGAGGCGTAGGCTATGACCTTACCATGCTGCATGAGGACATAACCCAAACCTACTCTGGATGTATCATAATACACGACGAACCCATCTGAACCATCTGGAATAGCTAAGACTGGGGATAAGGTAAGTCAAGTCTTCAGCTTCTAAAAACTCTTCTCACAAGGGTTTTACCACTAAAACTTGACTTTCTTCTAAGTTAATCTGGACATAGGGGATGCAATAGATAAAAATCTCCCAACAAACCATCTGTAATATTTAGCCAAACCCAAGAAACTCCTAATATCTGATGGAGAGATAGGTCTTAGCCAGTTTCTTACTACTTTGGTCTTTTGAGGATCAAATCTAATGCCATAACCGGAAATGATGTGACCAAGGAATGCTACTGACCTTAGCCAAAATTTGCACTTACTGAATTTGGCGAATAGCTGATGATCTTTGAGAGTCTGAAGTACTATTCTGAGATGGTCTGCATGTCACGCTCACTGCGAGAATAGACCAGAATATCATCTATGAAGACTATGATGAACATGTCCAAGTACTACTTGAACACATGGTTCATCAAGTCCATGAAAGTTTTTGGGCATTGTTAATATCAAATAACATGACTAAGAATTCAAAGTGACCATACCGGGTATAGAAAGCTGTTTTTGGAATGTCACATTCTCTAACTCTAAGCCGATGATAGCCGGATTTGAGGTCTATCTTAGAGAAACAACTGGCACCCTGAAGTTGATCAAACAAGTCATCAATTCTAGGAAGAGAATACTTGTTCTTGACCATGACCTTATTGAGTTAGCGGTAGTCTATACACATTCTGAGAGAATAGTCTTTCTTGTGCACAAATAATACTGGGGCACCCCATGGGGATTCGCTGGTCCTGATAAATCCCTTGTCTAAGAGATCATTCAATCGTTCTTCAAGCTCTCTGAGTTTTGCTGGTGCCATTCTGTATTGAAGAATAGAGATAGGCTGAGTATTTAGAAGAAGATCAATGCCAAAGTCTATTTCGCTTTCGGGGGAATTCCTAAAAGATCTTCAGGAAAGACATCTGAATATTCATTCACTACTGGGACTGATTCAAGGCTGGGAGTTTCGAAACTAGTGACCTTAACTCTAACAAAATGATAGACACATCCTTTAGATATTATTTTCCTTGCCCGAAGGTAGGAAACAAGCTGACCCCTGAAAGCAGATTCACTACTCTTTCACTCAAGGACGGGTTCATTTGGAAACTAAAATTGGACTATTCTATTTTTGTAGTTGACTTTGGCATAGTAGGAATGAGGACAATCCATGTTGAGAATGACGTCAAATCAGTCATCTCTAATTTGACTAAGTTTGTTGAAGTGACTTTCTAAAATATCATAACCGGGCAGTTCCTGTATACTTGCCGGACTATGATGGTTTTTCTCACTGCAGTAGAGACTAAGAAGGGCTCTGCTAGAATTTCGAGATTGATTCCAAAATCAACTGCTATATAGGGAGTAACAAAAGACAAAGAAACTCCTGGATCTAGCAAAGCATAAATATACACATGAAAGATCTATAACGTACCAGTAACTACATCAGGAGAATTTTCTTAATCTTGTTGGGTTTAAAGAGCATATAGTCTATTTGGGCGTTCCCCGCTAGTAGCACTAGTTATGGCACCCTGCTGATTTGGGTGATCGGACTAAGCTAAGGAGTTTAGATGACTCTGATAACCTGACTGAGGGTAGTCTCTAACTCTGCGGCCTAGCTTGCCATAACTGAAATAGACATCCTTGCCAACTCCGTAAGTACCCTTGTGGTTTTTACCATAAGTCTGACAAAGGGGATTAGTTCGGGCATTGTTGACACTGCCCTGAGACTTAGAGCCTAGCACTGTATCTCTGAACTTAGGAATTAGAGCACTGTTTGAAGAAGGACGTGGAACTGATGACTTAGGATAAAATTGAGAACGGTTTTCTCCTTATGACTTAGGCTGACTAAAAATGAAGCTACCTGTCCTAGCTTTCTTATTCTGCTTTTTCCTATACTTAATCTTCTGCTCTTCTATCTACTGAGAATGGGTCATAAGTCTGGCTAAGGCATATCATTATTTAGCA
The DNA here is from genome assembly GCA_026120095.1 of Capsicum chinense. Lineage (NCBI taxonomy): Eukaryota > Viridiplantae > Streptophyta > Magnoliopsida > Solanales > Solanaceae > Capsicum > Capsicum chinense. The sequence continues at coordinate 54,071,022 of JAPEIP010000008.1, read as the reverse complement.
TGGCAGATCTGCACTCATTAACCACGCTATTATTTACCCCTAAAGCGAACTTACTCATCTTGGCTCTATCATTTGTAACCACACGAGGGGAATATCTGTCTAATTGAGTAAAATTTAGAGAATACTCTTTCACCATTATATTACCCTACCTGAGGTTGATGAATTCTAGAACCTTAGCCTCTCTAAGATCTTGGGGAAAGAATCTGTCTAAGAATGCTGTGACAAACTCCTCCCAGTCTATAGGACCTGCATCATCTGACTTTTTGAGTTTCACTGTTTGAACCAAGTATGAGCCACATCCTGTAACTGGTATGTGGCTAACTCAGCACTCTCAATAGTAGTCACCCCCATGATGTCTGTCACTTTCTAAACTTGATCAATGAATTCCTGAGGGTCTTTATCTACTTTAGACCTGTGAAAGAATGGAGGATTCATTCGGGTGAAGTCCCGACTCCTAGCTGCAGCTGAGTTGGACACTGGGTTGGCCGGAATAATAGTTGGTCACTTATTATAGGCAGCTATTGACTGAGCAAGAGTGGTAAATGTGATCCGAAACTCCGCATTATAAACATGATCGCCCAAAGGTTCTTCGGGCTAAGGGGCTAACTGATTTCTTCTCTTAAGAGACATATTCTAAAATAAAGAGAAGAAGCAGATTAGACTGAGAGATTGACTTGTGATTATACTCAGTGGCATGACATGAATACTAAAAGAGGAGACACTATTCCTAAAACATCTTATAGCCTCCTGTACATAAATGTGGCGCGCAACACACCCATGTACAAGACTTTACTAGATGTGGCTTTCAGACTTCCTAGGACTCTATTGAACCTTAGGCTCTGATACCAAGTTTTTAGTGCCCTAATTTAATGAACCAAAATGCTACATGGTGATCATGACCTCGAAGGACCATAATTTAACCCATGACTAGTATTTGTGCCTGTACACTGCATAATATGACATAATAATGCGAAAAATGCACTAAAAGGCCATAAGGTTCAATACTGAACATAATCTGAATGATATAACATCTGTGTGGGGTGGTAGAATATCCAAAACAAATTGAAAATATCGAAGTCTGAAACATAATAGTCTAGAAAGCCTCTAACTAACTGAACTGTCTGAGTAAGGAGATGATGGGATATGTCCCCAACTAACTCCAACTAATAAACTAATTAATGAGATAATAGGGAATAATCATTTCCTCAAATAATGAGGACTCACTTCTAACTCTGACTGCTGAAACTAGAATCTACTGCTGATCTAGAGCTCGTGTCTCTTAACCTATGGTATAAGACACCATAGCGCAAATCCGTCAGCACTTTGAATGTACTGGTATGCATGTAAGGTAGGATGAATGCATGGGGTTCATATGCATGAACAATGATAATAACTGACTAACTATTATGAGTGTGAGAATGCATGCATGAGATATAAAATCTGACACTAATACTGTGATAACAGGATTACTAAATCTGAATATAACTGATAATATGAGTGACCGTAACTGACAGTCCTACATCTGATGGAACTATTTGAGTTCTATACTATATCTGAGTTGATTGTATCTGACAGTCCTGAATCTAATAGAACTATCTAAGTTTCATACTGTATCTGAGTTGACTATATCTGAAAGTCTTGATTTTATTACATGAAACTGTGGGGAGTAGTTATCTAACCAACATGCCCCTAATACGCCATTATGGATGAGTTAGGGTCCAATCTGTAACCCTAATTGGAAGGGTGTCAATACCACTCCACTGCTAAGGACAAGCTATGGGTGACCCTCATCTGATAGTGTCCCCTGTACGATAATTGTAGGGCCCTCATTTGATAGTGCTTATCCTCCTTATCAACCCCTATCGACAGTATTGATGTCTCAACCTATGCTGGCTATATAGTTCTAGAATGAAAGGATGACTACTAAGGATCACACCCTTATCTGATAGTGTGTGTCCCCATCCTTGGATTCACTCGGTTCTAATTTCTACTCCCATCTGAAAGGACACTGAACATGATTTACTGAACTGAACATTGACTAAGTTACTGAATTCTGTTCACTGATGGAATACTACTGATATCTGACAACTGACTGAGTTCATAAGATCATGGAGATTTCCTGAGTCATAAGATTGTCTGAAGTCTAAGGATCATGGCTTAACTGAGAGTATCGTGAAAACATGAGATGGATCTAAGCACACAGCTAATGTTTCGGGTATAGGTATCCCCAGGACTCGATGGAAGGAAAATGACCAAGCATAACTTACTTGAACATATAACTAACATCATAATCCATAATACATTTATAGAAGCATTCCATCAAATCATGTGATAGGCATAACTTGTACATACATGGGGATTTCATAATATCTTACTAGTTGGGCGTTGTTCCTTCATATAGGAATTTAATCAAACACATGGTAGGCATAGCACATGTAGACAACACTATACAACAATTAATCTTCATGATTCATCTCTAATTTCATCATCCTAGGGTTTATTCATAGGCTCACGTGAATACACATCTATACAAATCAATTCCACATAAAATTGATCACCCAACATAGATTTAAATTCAATTGATCATTCTCAACATAAACAAAACTAACCCAACATGAAATTCATAAAGAAATCCATTAACTTAAACATAGAAAAGAGATTCTTGGGCTTCATGGATGAAAGGAGTCCATGAATGAACACTACGCATACCTTAGTTTTTGGTTTCGTGAAGATTGACGGTTAAAATTTATTGAATTTACATCTTCTATGAAAATCCTAGCTTTTTCTTGAGAGAAGAGAGTGTATTTTGGGTTAAAAGTGGTTGAATCACGTATTAAAGGTCTTACATGGGGGTGGGAAATTAACCCTTTTAACCCTGGACGCGTCTAGTAATTTTAGTAAAAATTTCCCAAATTGAACCCCTGGCGCGACGCGGAGCTATCACACCGTGTCACTGGAATTTGACAATTGGAAAACTGAGGGATGGAGCAACACAGAGCCATCACTTTGCCCCTTCTTTTACGACCTTAAACTTTGGTGCGACGCGGAGGAAATCACACTAAGACATTGGAAAATGATAATTCTGAATTTGGGCCCTGACGCGACGTGCCATAATCGTGCACCCCTACTGGAATTTGCCAAATTCTATTTCCCCTTGTGGCATAGTGCGCCGCTAACTAATATGGTGTTGTTTTACAATGGGAACTTGAAATAGTGGTAACTTCTGACCTGGTTATCAGATTTTGGAGAATTTTATATTGATGGAAAGCTTATTGAATTTCCCACATGACAAAAAGTGAAAATTCCTTATGGAATAATCATCATTCAATTTAGAAGCTAATACTAGATATTTTTGTGATGAAATTTTCTAGGAAAAGTATGGGGTATTACAGTGATTGAGGCTTATGTGATCTTGGAGAAAGTATAAACCAAATCCCTGCGCCCTTGTTTAAGAAAATAGGGTTTGGTAGCTGAAGCCCACCATAGTTGTATTACAGCTGGTCACCTCTCACTTTTCAGACCCATCAAAATAGTGGAAGATGCTATAGTGCAAGTGAGTTCTCTTACATTTTCTTTGGACTTTATTATTCTGGACTTTGATACAGATTTGGAAGTCCTATTTATTTTGGGATATCCCTTTTCGGCTACTTGGCATGCATTGAGTGATGCATCTGTCGAGTGACTAACTGTGCAAGCTCATGATAATGTTGAAGTATTAGATGTGTACAAGGCAATGAAGTTACCTGCGATATATGAGAAACTATCGTCCATCATAGTTATACACCTTAATTCTAAGCTCCCTCTTATTACTTCCATGGATCCTTTAGAAAGAGCGTTGGTGGGAGATGACATCTTTGGTGATGTATAAATGAATGAGATGGTTCAAATTCCAGATATTGCTAGTGTGTTGATTCATAAGGGTGCTTTGAGAACTTGAACTAGCACTTGGTCCTTCTCACAAGCCATCCTTTGAGGAAGTGCCTAAATAAGAGCTTAAGGCTCTACTTTCACACCTCAAATAAACTTTTTTTGGCGATGATGACACTTTGCCTGTGATTCTCTCTATAGGATTATCTGATGTATAGGTGGATAAGGCATTGGAAGTGCTTAAAAAGGGAAGAAAGATATTAGGTGGTAAATGATAGAAATAAAATAAACCTTGCCTTTTGTAATGCATAAAGTTTTGTTGGAAGAAGGCCACAAGCTCGATGTAAAGAATCAGATAAGATAAACCCAGTCATGAAGGAGGTGGTAAGAAAAGAACTGATAAAGTGGTTAGACGCAGGTATAGTTTATCCCATACCAGAAAACAAATAGGTTAGTCCCATTCAGTATGTCCCAAAGAATGGGGTATGACAATGGTGACAAATAATCATAACGAGTTGATCCCGACTCGCACTATGATTAGGTGGGGAATTTGTATGGATTACAAAAAGCTTAATGATCTGCAAGGATCATTACCCAATATCTTTCATTTCCCAAATGCTTGAAAAACTTACTGGAGAGGAGTATTATTGCTTCCTTGATGGGTATTCTGGCTATAATCAAATAGCCATAGCGCCAAAGGATCAAGATAAAACAACATTCACTTCTCCTTATTGGACTTATGATTTTAAGAGAATACCCTTTGAATTGTGCAACAAAGAAGCTATATTCTAGAGGTACATGATGGCCATATTCTTTGAAATGGTGAAAAACTTTGTGGATGTATTTATAAATGACTTATCTATATTTGATAACTCCTTTTATAAGTGTTTGTAGAATTTGGACAAGGTTTTGGTGAGATGTGAATAAACAAATTTGGTGATGAACTAGTAAAAATGTCACTTTCTATTCAAAAAATTCATCGTCCTTGGCCATAAAGTGTCACAAAAAGGGCTGGAGGTAGACGAAATAAATGTGGAGGTTATTGAGAAGTTGCCACCTCCACTGCTAGTCAAAGAAGTGTGTAATTTCCTCGGGCATGCTGGGTTTTATGGGATGTTCATAAAGGATTTCTCAAAGATAGTAATTCTGATGTGTAAGCTGGTTGAAAAAGAGGTAAAGTTTAAGTTTGGGACTGAATGTCTGAAAGCATTTGAGGATTTAAAGGAGACACTGACAAAGGCTCCCATATTGATTGCTCCTAACTGGGGGTTACCTTTAAGGTGATGTGCAATTCTAGTGATATAGCTGTTGGACTAGTGATAGGTAAGTAAAATAAGAAGATTTTTTACTCCATATACTATGCTAGAAAGGCCCTGGGTGATGCCCAAATCAATTACACTATCACTGAGAAGGAGATATATGCCCTAGTGTATGTGTTCAACAAATTTAGAGGTTATCTAGTGGGCACAAAGGTAATAATCCATACTGATCATACTACAATCAGATACTTGTTAAATAAGAAGGATGAAAACCAAGGCTCATAATATGGATCTTACTACTACAAGAGTTTGATATAGAGGTTCGAGAGAGAAAAGGTGTAGACAATCAAGTGGCAGACCATTTATCGAGGTTAGAATATCAATCTCATGTAATTTTGGAAGCAAATATTCGGGAAGAGTTCCTAGATGAGAAATTGATGGCACTAAGTGTAGTAGAGATCTCGTGGTATGCAAACATAGTGAACTTACTGCTAAGTGGTGTGTATCATCCTGATGTGAGGAGTCAGCAGAAGAAGAAATTATACCATAATTCCTGCTTATATGTATGGGATGTGGCTTATTTGCTCAAGCAGGGTGCTAATCGAGTTTCTCGAAAGTTTGTTCTAGAATGTAAATCCAAATAAGTGCTTGAAATTTTCCACTCATCACCTTATGGAGGTCACCATGGAGGAGAAAGAACAATACATAAGGTATTACAATCTGATTTCCTTTAGCCTACTCTGTTTAAAGATGCCTTTGCTTATGTGAAAGAATGTGACCAGTGTCAGAGAATGAGAACTATATATAGATGACATGAAATACCTCTAAATAATTATATTGAGGTGGATATTTTTGATATGTTGGGGATAGATTTCATGGGTCCATTTCCACCCTCGTACTATAACCTTTACATTTTGGTTGTGGTAGATTATAAGGGCACATGTTGATGATGGTTAGATGTTGATGGTGTATGTTTGATTATGAGGGCATATTTTAGTTGAGGTGGATTATAAGGGCACATGTTGATGATGCTTATAAATTTATGCCATCACCAGTGTCCAAACAAAGCAAACATAAGTACAAAAATGACTATAAATGAAGCCACAACTTCTCTAAAGCATAAAATAACTAACTTGGTGTCCATGGTCTTGTAACCAAGGCCTCGGGCCCAATAGTGTAATATATAGAATAATGAGAGAATATAAGTATATGCATAAAATTGGAAGCAAACACAATGAGAGACATCATTCTAACAGGTGAGTTTAATAAAAAAATATCATCAAAAGGGATAAGTACTGTCCTAACTCCTACACTAAGGATTGTAAGTGCCAAACTATGGTCGTTTACATAAATAATTAGGATTTATAATAAGCTAAAGATATGATGGGTATTATACAACATGGACCAATTAACAACTCTATATTTCTATATAGAACTCTGGGTCCAATATCAGGTCAAAAATTGACCCATGGGGCCTACTAATGGAATTCTAAAATTGATTCCGTCATGAGGCCCCTCGAAGGACAAAAGTTGGGTGCTCAAGTTAAGCACAAATAGAGTCTCAATTAGGGATCAAATAACCCCAAGACCTAAGGAAAATAAAAGAGAGAATTGGGAATTAAAGGAATAATTAGGGTGAAATGGTACTAAATAAGACGTTAAAATTGACCACCAATGTATCCTCAACTCAAACGCAGCTCTAATTTAGCAATTCCCACATTTTTTCATGCTCAAGGTTTCATCAATATAGGATTAAGGACTTAAAAATTGATGAAATTCATGAGAAATGAGAATATAAATACCCAACAGTGACTAATTTCTTAAATTCATGAGAAATGAGAATATAAAGACCCAGCAGTGACCGCTAGAGCGATAGTTGACAGCTAACACAAAGGGTACATAGGGGTGAGGGACCACTTAATCTACACCTTGGTTGCTAAAGTGGATATAGATCGCTAAAACGACCCTCAATCAGTAGCCAAAGTCACTATAGAGACACAAGGTCACTAAAGTATCCACCGCTAAAGTAGCTCCAAACTTGATTTAGCGGTTGCACCATATACTAGACATCAGAATTTTTACCAAGTCTAAATGGACTCCGATCAGGTGCTTGGAATTTGCTTGGAAACCTCTGTGTTCAAATTACTATGCTACCATACCAAATTCAACATTTTGAACTCAACGAAACCATCAAAATTTCCATTTAAGGCTTAAGGTCATTTTGATCAAATATGGCTCCTACACCTATAGTTCCATTTTTCATCAAATCTACCTAGTAGCCTAAATTATTCTGGAAGCCTCGAGATCCAGACCAAGTGTCCCATACTAAAATAAACATTATGGATCTAATGACATTGTTGGAATTCTTATCCAAGGCCATTTAATAGGAGTTTTGATCCAAAACCAATTTCTTAATAGTGAAAGCTCTAAAATAGGAAATTAAGCCTAAATACCAAACAAACTGTTTGATAATCTAACAGACATTTCTAGCAAGTCATAAATGACATGTGGCCTCTATATGAAGAATAAAAATACCAGAAATATGTGAAATTGAGAAAATAACCTTGAGGTTCATTACAATATCCACTACTAAAAGAACTTTTGTCAGCAAAAGTAAGTGGATAGAAAGAGCTTGAATGCTCTAAAAGATAAGGTACTAGGCCGAATGCCCCTAGCAAGACTCCATAGATAACCTCTAGTCTAAAGTAACACTTCCAAGGGATTTTACTAATGGTATCCCTTTTTCGCCAGCTTTCTTATGTTATATCTCTAAATAACCATAAACCTATACTCAACAACCAAATAGCCTCCAACTAAATCGAGCATGACTAAGGCATGCAAACCCAAACCATGGTAGATTGACATTGCACTGATACAAGCACCAATAAGTAGATATACAATCAGGATAAAAATAACCCAAGGCATGTACCATATAGCTAACTCTAAATATCAGATCAAATATTTTCTCTCTCTTATAAACATGATGTCTACTCTGAACTATGTTGAATATCCCAAACATAATACGAATCTGGAACGTATAATCACAACACACTAAACTCAAAAGACTGCAGTTGGACCATTAAAAATCCATGTGGGCTAGCATAAGAACAAAGCACAAAAAATTTAACCTAAATATTCCGATAGTGATGACCCATGTCTACGATCTCTATTAAACTGCTAATTGGTCTAAATGACCCTTAAAATCAATAGTTCTAAGTTCAGAGCCCAAGATCTTAGAACTGGCGGTCTATTCTAGAATGCTCCATCGATTGTGGGTAAAATCATACTAAACAAAACTTGGGTACACATATTCTAATGATCAAGATTCTAAAAGTCTAATGGAAACGAAGAAATAGGGTCAAAATAGTAAAAACCAACACCATGTCCCAAGGGATATCTTTTGAGCACTATCAAGTACAATTCATACGAATTAAAGAAATCTAAACCAGTTGGTATGAGTAGGCTTAGTCAGTGATGTAAAATGGGATGCAAGAAAATTCAAACAAAATAATAAGATAAGATACAATGATATAATTAAGAGCTAGAAAGAAAGTCTAACACCCCAGATTGTTTGGTCCTTAAAAATTTTCTAAAATTTTATCCTCGCTATCCCATCTATGACTACCTTGACATATAGTATGTAGTCATGACAGGTCGTAGGGACTCGGTCGTGGCTTAATCAGATAAAGTGGGTTATTATTCTTCTTTGAGTACGAGTCGCTCATAACTAGTCACTAAGACTTCTTACGGGACGTAAGGACCAAGTTGTAAGGTGTCCAAAACCTTTGGACCAAGACACTATCTTTACTAAGACTTGAGGCCACGAGTCATAAAGACTTATGATGAGTCGTTATGTCCCAATCATAGGGTGTTCAGTGTGTCATCCTAAATTATTGATGTCTTAAGTACGAGAATGAGTCAGTGGTATAAATAATAGCCAGAACAGTATGGGAACTTGGTGGTTCTCTCTTGACTACAACTCCTTGTGATGAGTTGTAATATGTCTTTTAGAGTTGTATAGTGACCCATAGTCACTTCCAACAAATTTTAAGTCTTTTTATTAAGGGAACTTTGGACATTTCCCCTCTACCCTAATTGTAATGCATGATCTAAAACCCTATTAGGGACTTTATTAGAATTTTTAACTCACTAAAACATAGTCAAAAGCTCTCTTAAATTCTCTCAAGAAGCCATACTTAGGGTTTCCAAGAAGCGGGTCAAGTAGAGCTTCAAGAGTTGAATTCTCTCCATAATCTTAAGTGTTTCAGGAATGTTACTCTTCTCTCATTGTTAATTTGTTAAAAGCATATAGTTTAAAGCATTGTTCATGATATCTTTATGTTGATTTTGAAAACATGGGTTGAGGATTTTTGTATAACTATTATTTATGTCATATTTCATGTTTGTCCCTGGATGGGTTAAGTTCAAATGGAATTTTTATAGTAAATTTGATGCATAGGAATAGTAAATGAACTAGGGATTGTGATTTCTAAAACTTGTGACTTTTGAAGTGGTTATGACCCAACAACATATCATGAAATTGGTTTTTAATTATAAGAATGTGGGAATTTATAAAATTGAACTAGAGGGTTGTGAAGTCCCCCAAGTAATGATAATTAGGTTGGCATGTTGATGTTACCTTGTAAGTATAGTTTTTATGATGATACTAACAGTGTATGCCTTAATATGTAATGTGTTGGCATATTGATGTTACCTTCGAAGTGTAGTTGGTTTGACGATACCAATAATGTATGCCTTAATATGTAGTGTGGTTCAATGAATGGGAATGAGTGATATTTATTTTAATTGGGATTTAATAAGAGGTGTGTAGCTGATTCATGAAAGTAAAGGTCCCGAGGGACCAACACTGGAAACCGTGGTTGCTGGCACGGGGGTCTACATGATCGTGAGGTTTGGGTCCCCTTTGTTATAATTATCATATGATTGAGATTTTTGAGTCACCCATATGTTATTAGATGATTTGGTGCTTGTATCACCTTGATAAGAAGGGAGGTTTTAGTCCCCCATAGTGCAAATGTATACTTTTTGGTTCATGCAATTATACGTACTAGAGCTCTATTAGTTAGGAGAGAGATGGGCCCATATAGCCCATGGGTGCCTTCGTATGTTATGATGGTTGAGCTACACAATCCAGGCTAAAGTTTTAAAGTGCATATTAAGCCTTTTTCCCTATTCCAGTATGTGATATGTATATATGTATATGCATTTGATTGTGCACATTGGATTTGAATGATTTTGAATTGTTAATTAAGGGATTATGCTATCCTTATTCCTGAGTTACATGCTAGTGTTCACCTCACTAAC
>JAPEIP010000008.1:54038769-54060471 GCA_026120095.1 Capsicum chinense | reverse complement strand
GTGAAAAATGAAAACAAAAAAAAGAAATAAGGGTAAGTGTTTCAGGAATGTTACTCTTCTCTCATTGTTAATTTGTTAAAAGCATATAGTTTAAAGCATTGTTCATGATATCTTTATGTTGATTTTGAAAACATGGGTTGAGGATTTTTGTATAACTATTATTTATGTCATATTTCATGTTTGTCCCTGGATGGGTTAAGTTCAAATGGAATTTTTATAGTAAATTTGATGCATAGGAATAGTAAATGAACTAGGGATTGTGATTTCTAAAACTTGTGACTTTTGAAGTGGTTATGACCCAACAACATATCATGAAATTGGTTTTTAATTATAAGAATGTGGGAATTTATAAAATTGAACTAGAGGGTTGTGAAGTCCCCCAAGTAATGATAATTAGGTTGGCATGTTGATGTTACCTTGTAAGTATAGTTTTTATGATGATACTAACAGTGTATGCCTTAATATGTAATGTGTTGGCATATTGATGTTACCTTCGAAGTGTAGTTGGTTTGACGATACCAATAATGTATGCCTTAATATGTAGTGTGGTTCAATGAATGGGAATGAGTGATATTTATTTTAATTGGGATTTAATAAGAGGTGTGTAGCTGATTCATGAAAGTAAAGGTCCCGAGGGACCAACACTGGAAACCGTGGTTGCTGGCACGGGGGTCTACATGATCGTGAGGTTTGGGTCCCCTTTGTTATAATTATCATATGATTGAGATTTTTGAGTCACCCATATGTTATTAGATGATTTGGTGCTTGTATCACCTTGATAAGAAGGGAGGTTTTAGTCCCCCATAGTGCAAATGTATACTTTTTGGTTCATGCAATTATACGTACTAGAGCTCTATTAGTTAGGAGAGAGATGGGCCCATATAGCCCATGGGTGCCTTCGTATGTTATGATGGTTGAGCTACACAATCCAGGCTAAAGTTTTAAAGTGCATATTAAGCCTTTTTCCCTATTCCAGTATGTGATATGTATATATGTATATGCATTTGATTGTGCACATTGGATTTGAATGATTTTGAATTGTTAATTAAGGGATTATGCTATCCTTATTCCTGAGTTACATGCTAGTGTTCACCTCACTAACGATCTCCAAATCTTATATCCCCACGTGATACAGGCACCAGAGTTACAGCTACTTTTCTTGGGCACAGTTAGATTAGTCGGCTCTATTCATTTCGTTGTGGTGAAATGGTGAGCTTCCATCCCCTGGACGACTTAGGTATTTCACCAGCTTTCACTCTTAAATTTAAGTTGATGGATACTTTCATTATCATTAGAATTATCATTTTTATTCTCATTGTGACCTATCAGAGTCGGGGACAATGGTGATATCCAAGCTACTCATTTTCTTAGAAAATGATACGGTCGCTGCTAAATATAGTAACCCAACAAAGTTTTTGGTTAAATCCCAAGGGAATACGTGGGCTCCTGGCTTTCAGTTATTGCAATTAATGAGAGAAACTGGAAAAGTAAGTGGGGGGTTCTAAGTATCAATATCGAACTAGTAGTAAATATCAACATTGGTTGTAATCAGAATTGGTGAACACTAGGATTATATTCCTCCTGGCTTCTCAACTCCATAAGCTTATAGTCCTTTGTTGAACCAACCCGATACCTTGCATGCAAAATCAATAACTTATGTACCTTCTACATTCTTTTGGATGGGTAGAAAGAACTCACCCTTTACTGTCTAAGTCTCAGGATGTCGCCTTACTAACCCTTATCTTGATCCCAGTTAACTATTACCTTTTGAGTCTCTAGTTATTAGATGAAATGTACCCATCTTACTAAGATAGAACCTAGAAGCATGGATCAATAGTTAAACTACAAATTACTGTTGTCTTTATCTTTTCCTAGTCACTCCTCCTGTTTCGAAGTAAGTAGCAATAATCTAGGTGGGATGCTAATGTATGCACCCATTAGTAAAACTATCATAATGAAGATAAAGCAAGACATACATGGGTACCGATTCAGAACAACAATAACACTTCCCCTACTTCGTCAATCCGTTAGGGTTTCCACAACCTTAGCTATGGATTTTAGCCACTCATGCTTATGAAGAAATCAATAACATTCATAATTGAAAGCATAGATGAAATCAAAATAATAACAAGTAGAAAACACACAATCGTAACTAAATTAATGAACCAAAGTAAATACAAGAGAATCCCAATATCAAAATCTATTCTTTGAATTACAATATGTTTGTGAATATTAAAAGTGTGCAACTCCTACTAAAAAACACACAATGGGTATTTATAGTGCATGATTAAATCCTAAAACCAAAGCCCAAATGAAATAGGAGAAAATAGGGTCGGTGGCCACTAATGGTCTACACTTGCGCCCTGACCCTAGGCGCAGGTAGCACTTGTAGCCTGCAAGGTAGGCGTAAGTAGTGGGAGTAAGTGCCAGTACCTAAAAATCATGCAGGTTAGCTCTCAAGGTTTTGGGCTTCTAGCACTTGCTTTGTCCTCTTACTGTCCATAAGTGCTACTTGTGGTCCACATGTTGACTTAGTAAGTGTCGAGAGTCATCTTTTCAACTCTTCTTCACTTCACGAATATGCTTTGATCATGAATAAGCTAGAAAGTATCCCAAACATCCATAATTTCTCCAATAAGTAGCCAAAACATTTTTTTACATCTTTTTCATGAACATTGCATCAAAAACATGATCTCCTACAAAACATACCCAAAATGCATTATATCTAACAAAATAACCTCAGAAACTTGCATATTTTCCTTACGTTCAGCATCAAAAATACTATATTTCTATAGCATATCAACACCCTCAACTTAGAAAGTTTGCATGTCCTTAGGCAACGAAACACAACAAAAACAAAAATGATGCTTAACTAGGATAATTTAAGCTATTCAAGACAGTCAGTTAAGACTTCAAACTCAGAACACAACACCCCTTCTAATCTCACTTTTCAAAACCAACTATGCATGAACATAAAGCACAACAATGTTACACATTGGGATAAAGGTATGTCATTACATTATCAACAGATGACCACTCATATGTGCAAGTTACACTACATGAACAAAAAAATAGCTATCAATATGACTCGTGTCCCCTCACAACAAAGAAGTCTCACTCACTCATATGAAATCATGAATTTCAATGCAGGGATAGTCAAGAGACACTTTCACTCAGAAGAGAAGTTCCAATAAATATGCATCAAATACCATAGGCTTGACCTTATTTTAGTTACCTTACTTTTCAAACAATCAAGTTAAGGTCACTATAGGATTTTTCTTGGCTTGTAATGCAGGCTTGGGGGCTAGTATGGTACATTTGGTCATACCAAGTGACTAATACTCCTTGTCACTACAGTAACCTTGGGGTCCTAATTATTATCCAATTTCCTTTTTATTCCACCCTTATTTCTCCCTTTTCATTCATTATTGCACATTCTGGTTAGGTGTGGTCTTTTATTCTTTTATTTTTTTTCACAATTTTTCTTTTCTATTTCTTTTCTCTTTTTTTTCTTTCTTTTTATTTTCTTTTATTTTACCCTTCTACATACCTACTTTACACTATGAACCCCTATGATAGCCACCCTCAACTTAGGTACTTTGCCTAAGTTGAGGCGCATGATATCCAAGGAGGACCAGGCCTAAAAAGGTTCATCATAATATAAATGGGAAGGCGAATAGGTGAAACAAGAAAAATAGGCTATAAGGCTAAAAACAAGGATAAAGGGATATAATTCTCACTTGGAAGGTCATTTAGGCTAAAAGTAGACTAAAATAAAAAAATAGCCTATGATTTTTTTTCTAACTAACTATCCTACAACCTAGGCAAGACTAATCAATCAAGTTCTGAACTTAGCACACAAAAGGAACTAAGTAGTATCTCACACACACATGGAACAAAGTAAATATTACAAACTACTACTTATCCAGTTTATGCAATTGTTAGCAAGTGATTATCACGTTCCTAATCCTAGTTCCATAAAAAAAATCCACAATATTCACACATATATACATTCACACAGTTCTAAAACACTAATTTTTTTAGAGGGGTATCATTTTTCTCAAAAATTAATGAAAAACATGACTACCACCCTAAATACTTAGAAATTTCCTAATTACACAAAAACACATCACAATACAAAACAAAAATTAACCTAGACATGCCAATTTTACAACCATATCATTGCTGATAGAAAAAAATCATAGCAACAAATACTCATGGTGGCTATGGTATATCCCACCCCTAACTAAAAATGTGCACTATCGTCATTACGCTAAAATAATACAAAACAAAGGAAAGTGAGAAGAAACCTGGGACGCATAAGGAGCTCGTGTCATGAGCATCACCAGATGGATTCACATCACTGGTGGAGGTAGTGGTGGTGAAGGTGCTCAACTAGAGGATGCACCCGCTGCTAGATCTGTATACCTTTGTCTATCAACGACTGTAGAATCCATTGAAGCAAGTCTGACCTTTTTAACAGCATGGTTATATGGCATATCAAGATCCTACAAGCCTTCTATATGAACTCTCTTGGCCCCAACTACTAGGACCTTATCATTATCCTCTGTAAAGAAATCAAACTATATCAGTGCATATAGAGGTGATATCTGGACTATTATGGGTATAAATGAGGAAGTGGCTTCTACACGGCTCTCTGTGATAAAGCGTAACTTTGCTCATCGTATATCAAAATCCTCCCTCATTTGGGCTAGATACGATGCATCTATCTTTGTGAATTAGGCTGTAATCCATCTCTCAAACTTATCAAGATGTTTTTAGAAGTCAGTACATAGCTTGTATAGTCCAACTCTCTGTGTAGCCCCCCATATAGCCTTTGCTTGCTCAAATTTGGTCTGAATCCTTGATCTTATCTTCTCATAGAGATTAGTCATCTCAGTCTCAATAACCCTCAACCGAGCATTGGTGACCCTCTAACTATCCACTAAGCTCTGCAAAAAACTCTCTACATATAGTGATCACACCTGTAGCAAGATCTGTAGTGGATGGGTGTACAGGCTTTAAAGATACGCCAACTAGCTCTGAGTTTAAAGCCAAGGCTAATGAAAAAGAAGTTGGTGTCCACTCACCCTACATACTTAAATCTGGAGCCTCTATCTACTCCCCTATTTCTATAGCAATACAAACTTCTACATCACTTTTATTTGTATCAACAAGCTTAGTAGAAACTACTGGGCACTCAATTTTGGCCCTAGGTACTATGGTTGGCCTTGAAGATCTCCTGGGAAGGCCTGAGAATGCAATATCCTTCATTCTTTTTCTATGTATAGTAGTCGTAGTACGCACCCTATAATATAGACCCTGTATCTTAAGTACACTGGCCTCATCACATAGTCTCTTAATCATGTAAGGAAATGGCAGATTAGTAAACTACCCAAATGCTCTGTCATAGATATCATGCTGAAGGATAGCTAAAAAATAAATAGTATATTTGGACATACATAGGTAACCAGGGCTACTTCCCCCAAGTCAACAAATTATCCAAAGTAGAAGAGAACAATCAGTATCTTATCAACAACCACCAAAACTTGGCCTCAATTATCAATATGATCTTCTTGATCACACTATGACCTTCAATCAATAGGGTCGCCTCACCCAAAGGTGAAATATAGCTGGCTATCCATATAGAAATATCAATACTCTCTCATCTATTCTCAGCCTCCCATTTGATGTGTTGATCATGTGTGACTCTGAATCTATAGTCATACTCAGCTAAAGATATAGAAGTAATATATTCAAGACTAAAATAACCTAGTAAATAGTCTCTCCTGAAATGTCAGCTCTGGCCCCTCTCACTAGTGTATGATTAAGTTGTGGCTTCTCCACGAATTTCAGTAGTTATGGAGCTCTATTCATAGAAAGGACTATTGTAGCTCGATAGGATGCATGAAAATCATGTACCATAGACGAGTTGTACGAACCATATGGTCTAGTCATCCACTCTAACTAATATCGATCGAGCACAGCCCGTAACAGTGGTACTTGAATCGGCCCCAATAGATCTATATGGTTCTCCTCATAAATAACTATCATAGGCCTACCTATCTCCCAAATATGACTATCTATATTAAATATCTCCCACATCCCTTCCATAAACCACCTTAAAATTCCCTTCTTAGAAGATGTATATGAGGGATGTATGGGTGCGGGACTCTGCCCTTACAATACTGATGCATTATGGGTAGGCTTCCCTATACCCCTTTAAGATTGAGATATCTCTGACTATTGTAACTATATGGCAGTCCTTAGACTGGGTACCGCTGATGACTTCTCTTGCTTAGTGTCCTCAGATGAATCCTAGGACCCCTCCTCAGACTGAAGGTCATGAGTTGTAACCTGTAGAGTAGTCTCTGAATCTGTATTCTCATCATCAGTATCATAATATATGAGGAGTGTGTCGGGGTGACATCCATGCTGAATTCATCCACTGTTGGGCTACAACTTTTTGATCATCCTAGCGCGTCTACCCTCTAGTAACTCTGTGTGTTACCTATACTGCAGTGTCTCTACGTCACTTCCTAGGGTACTCCTCCACTAAACTACTAGGCTTGAGAGACTCTACCCGTCTCCACAAGTTATCGATCTTTTTCTATTTTATAGGTTCAGGTGTCCTATGTACCTAAAATGTAGTTGTTAGCTTCCAGTAAAAGTGAGGGATAGCAAAAGTTGAAGAAAAACTCAAAATTTGAAAAGTTTAAATTTTCCTCAATTTTCACACCCCTTTTAACTTATTGGAAATACCAACAAGTCCAATGTACACACATATGTCAAGAATCATGATTTTCAAAGAAAACTTAACATGCTCAACTTGTGGTATTACTCTCCTCTTTCAAGTTCAACTTGCAGTTAGGGCCTAACCTTAGAATTTAATTCAAAACAAGCATACATTACGATTTTAGGCTACTTCAAGGATCCAACATACAATCATGATAGAATCTATATATTTTTCATAGGAATACACATATCAACTTGTTTAAGCAATAAATAAATTAATACATAACACTTTTGAGCCAAGAAAGTTACCTCTTTTATGATGAATCGAAAGTGAACAATGAAGAACTCGAGCAAAATCAAAATTGGAACTTATTTTTAATGTATTGAGACAATTTGGTATCTCAATAAAGTTTCAATTTATTCATTACTTAAGTATGGGTTTATTTTATGTTTTAAGAGAGAAGTTTGAATTCAAAGTGAAAAGTGAAGTTTTGAGAATTTGAATAAGTTGGAATGAGGTTAAGGATGTTTAAATAAGGATGAGAGATTTTTTTAGGTCATTTATAAGTGCTGATGGGACCAAAATTTTAATTAAAATTAGGGCCCACAATATGAACTAGCCACGACAGTCACTTGCGCCTGCCACCTACAACCAGGCCTAGGGCGCAGGTGCCACCTGCAGCCAGCAGGTGCAGGGTGCAAGTGCAGGGACAAAAATTTTGGCCTACTTTACTGCAATATGGACTTGGAATTTTGATATTCTTCCAACTACTTATGGTCCCGTAACCTAAGTTTAAGGTCCCAAAAGCATAAAAAGATGTCAAAGTCCACACTTTCCATTCTTGTCCTCGAAATGTTGACTTTTTACTTTATTTTTCAACTTACCTGGTTCGCGTGGAACTTGTGACCATAATGGGTTGATCATACAGTCCCCTTACCTCGAAATTGATGAATGTACCAATCTTACCATATTTTGGCTAGGTCCATAAGCTAAAACCTACAAAAGAAAAATAAGAAAAAATATGAACACTAAAATAGTGGGTTATCTTTTACTCAGCGCTTGATTTTACATCATGGTACGACATGACTGTGTTGGTTACTCAGACTTCACCAACAAGCCCATGGGTTTCCTACCATGCAATGCTTAATTTAACATCGCAACATGATGCAGATATCTTGATTACTCAAAATTCATCAAGGTACCCATAAGAGTACCCTCTAGGGTCATCAATACAATCAATCATCGAGACCACCCTAATGTCAATAGGCTACTTCATTTACTTTTGGACGTTGAATATGGCCTACTCACCATTAACTCAAAATTTTAACACTCTTTTCTCTATTTCAATCAAGCCCTACCTGTAGCCATAAATAGTCTCCTCAATATAATAGGCATCTCGGTGTCAACCTCACAGTCCAGAATTACAAAGTCAGCCATAATTATGAAATTGTCCACATTGAAGTCGACTTAGGATAGTTTAAAACCAAATGCTTGAATATGGCCAGCAGCATCATATTTATGTTAGATCATAAGTCACATAAGGCCTTGGAAAATTAGGGTGACCCAATGGTACATGGTATAGTTAATGCTCTGGGATTACCCGTTTCCAGAGCTAAAGACCTCATAGTGATTGCACTACAATGGTACAAGCCATCAACTTCCTTAATTATTCCTTGTTTCTTTCTTTTGACCAATTATTTCATGAACCTGTCATATCCAGGCATCTACTCTAATGCCTCAAAAGAGGTGTGTTCAAGCTCAATTCTTTTAACATCTTAATGATTTTCTTGAACTTGCTTTCCTCTTTCTTTTTCTTCAGTCGCTGAGGAAAAGATGGGGCAGTCTCAAAATTTGTCGTATTTTTAACTCAACTGCCAGACCCTTAATTTTTCCTTAGAAACTATATCCTTACCACCGGCTATATTTTATGACTCCACAATAGGTGTCTTCTCAATAGCAGCTTCTACGGTAGGTAGTGGGGGGGATCCATAGTACTAATACCACTCCTCATGGTAATATGAAGAACATGACTGTTGTTTTTTGAATTCTATATAGTATTGCTCAAAAGGGTACCTAGTTGCCTCTGATTTAGAGTGGTTGACATCTTTCTGATCTGGTGCTCCAACTGCTTGATAGCAGGTGCATGAGATTTGACCTTTTGGGTCAACCCTAAAATATCAGCCTTAATCTCCTTAAGGTTTATCTTCTAATTTTCTGGACCCTTCACCATCTTATTCAATATCTCTTTTATTTTTTATTCTTTATCTCATCTTTCTAGATAAATATACCTATCTTCCTTCTCTCTGTAGTCATCCTTCTTTTTCCAGTCACCATCTCACTCTCTACTAAGGTCTTTGTATCTGTCATAATAGTTTCGACCTTGGTTCCCTTGCCCTTAGGATTGGAAACCCACCATCTAACGATTTAGATAATTTTCTTTCTCTTCTAATTCTGACTCATAAGCTTTGGAAGCTGAATCATATGCTGCTATTGGATTTACTTTCTTGGAAGTGGTTTCTATAAGCTTCTTTGCTATTACCCCTAGATGAGTTCATGGCAATGTAATTTCTTATGCTACTAAATCATCAGCTACTCTCTGGTCAAAGGATGCACCAATAGCATATATTCAAAATCCCTTCTCAGACTCCTGAGTTTAACACCCTTGATTAGTGAGCGATTTCTAATCTAACATCTCTGAATCTACCTCCCATCATAGTCTCATAAAATCTCCTCTAGAGATGGTGTCTGTCAGAGCTTTAGAGCTGATGGCCAAAGATCTGCAGAATATCTCCAATAAGCTTTTCCCTAATAACTGATGGTTTGGCACCATACTCAGCTGCTTCTTGAACTTGAATCATGCTGCATATATAGATTCTGATTTTAGTTACCTAAAATTATAAATCTCATCCTTAAGCTGCAACACCCTGGATAAAGGAAAGAACTAATTCAATCCCTGCACAACTTATTTCATATAGTGATAGAGCCTCTTAGCAGTTCCCCCAACCATAAATATGTTTCTCCTATAAGTGAGAAAGGGAATAACCTCAGTCTAAGCACTTCTTCATTCACCCTTCGATTTGTATACGAACTATAGATCTTGGTGAAATTGGCAAGGTGTAAATTTGCATCATCTCTAGGCAAATCCAGCTCTTATGTCAAACTTGATGCCTGGGGTAAAATAGGAGAAATAATGGATCCTGTCTCTGCCATCTTAAAGTATCCCAGATATTTTTCATCTTCTATATATGGAAGAACATACTGATATGTTGGGATCACTTGAACACATGTACCTTTAACTCTATTCTGATTTTCACCAAGTGTTGCTCAATGATTTGCTGCTTGTCTCTATGCAACAAGCTCTGCCTCCTAAGCTACCTACTGAGCTTCTTCTATTGACCTTCTCTCATTCTTATCTTGATTTAAAATTTGATTGGTCTATTGGTAAACAATATCTTCTACTCCTTCAAGAGGAGGGGGAGGCACAATATCATGAACCGTTTTAGGATTATCAACTTTTTTCTTCTTCACCATCCTACTAGGTATTTGTAGGATCCTCTCTGGATTTAGATTTACTATGATTTAGGGATTGTCTGTACTCTATTTTCTAGGCATAAACTGGCTTATTCCCAACTAAGAACAAAAACAAAAGAAAAAACCAAAAGCTACAACAACTTCAAATCACAAATAAACACTGTATTCCCCAACAATGGTGTCAAAATTTGGTGATGTCCAAGCTATACCTCCTCTTAGAATATGATATGATCGCTTCCAAATATAGTAACCCAAAAAATATTGGGTTCCAATCCTAAGGGAATATATGGACTCACGACTCTCAATTGTTGTAATTAACGGGAAGAATAGGAAAAAGTAAGTGGGAGTTTTGAGTATCCATATCAAACTAGTAGAAAATATCAATGTAAGTTGTAATTACCATTGGCGAACACTAGGATTGTGTTCCCTTTGGCTTCTTAAATCCATAGGCTTATCGTTCTTTATTTAACAAACCTGTTACCTTGGATGTAAAATCGATAAGTTATGTACCTTCTATGATCTTTTGGATGAGTAGAAGAATTTTACCCTTTACCTTTTGAGTCTCAGGATATTACCTTACTAACACTTATCTTGATCCTAGTTAATTATTACCTTTGGAGTCTCTACTTATTAAATGAGACCTAACTATTTTACTAAGATAGAACCTAGAATCGTGGATCGACAGTTAAACTTCAAATTACTATTGTCTTTATCTTTTCCTAGTCACTACTCCTCTTTTGGAGTAAGTAGCAATAATTTAGGTGGGATTCTAACGTGTGCAACAATTAAGAAAACTATTATAATGAAGATAAAGTAATACATACATGGGTATTGGTTTAGAAAATTAATAGCACTTCCCCTACTTCATCAATCTGCTAAGGTTTTCACAACCCTAGCTACAGATTTAGCCATTCATGCTTGTGATATAACTAATAACATTTATAATTGAAAGCATACATGAAATCACAATAATAATAAGTATCAAACTCACAACCATAATTGAATTAATGAAACAAAGTCAATACAAGAGAATCCCAAGATCAAAATCAAATTTTGGAATCAAAATATGTTTGTGAATATTAAAAGTGAGAAACTACTATTAAAAACATATAAATTTATAGTACATGATGAGACCCTAAAACCAAATCCCAAATGAAACAGGAGATAATAAAGTCGGTGGCCAATTATGGCCTACACTTATGCCCTGCTCCTTGGTGTAGGAAGTACTTGCGGCTTGCAGAGTAGGCACAAGTAGTGGAGTAAGTGTCATTACCCAAAAATCCTATAGGTCTACTCTCGATATTTTGGACTTTTTTCAATTGCTTTGTCCACTTGCGGTCCATAAGTGCTACTTATGGTTCACATGCTCACTTAGTAAGTGTTGGGAGTCATCTTTTCAGCTCTTCTTCACTTCTCGAACATGCTTTGATCACGAACAAGCCAAAAAGTGTCCTAAACATCCATAATTGCTCTAATAAGTAGCCAAAAATACCTTTTTCATCTTTTTCACAAACTTTGAATATAATTTTTTGCAAAACATACCCAAAATGCATCATATCTAACAAAAAAACCTCAAAAACTTATATATTTTCCTTGTTTTAAGTGTTGAAAATGGAACATTTCTATTCTATATCAGACATGTCCTGACCAAGATGGGTTTGGTTCTTTATTTAGAAGGCTTTGTTTGGATTACTACGGATATTGGGTGATGTTTTCCAGTTGTTTGGTGGATCTTTAATCGTCGGTTATAGACCTATTTGGACTTTTTTTAAGTTTGTTGCATACTATCTTGTTATATGTTTGAAATTCATCCGACATTAGGGGATGTTATGGTTGGTTTTGTTAGGTGCAGGGGTGATCTTTGGTCCATATGGGACTTGATATACTCGTCATGGCTAGGCTGGATTTAGGTCATAACAAAGATGGTTTGAGAGACTAGGTTTGTTGTCATAGGATATCTAACAAAGTTGTGTCAAGTGGAGTCTTGTTTATGAGTATGTAGCAAGCCACACTCATAATGGAGAGGCTATGAGGCATTCAGTAATGTTTCCCTTTCTTGTTGTTCTAATTCAAGATATAGAGTCTAAGGTCTTAAATCTCTATAATCCCCATTTATTCGCTTTCAGGTTATGCCTCCAAGCAGATATGATAACCGTGGGAACTCTTTTGTCATGTCTAAGCATAATGTGGACAAAGCTCATCCAACTCCAGGAGTTCAGACCTAGTCTAAGGTTGTTACTTCTAATTGCCCTGATGAAACTTTATAGATTCCCCCTATCCTTCCTTAGGCACCCCAAGCTGGCATATCTAACATTGAGTTTTGTCAGCCAATTAATTTGCTTACCCAGTTGGTGGCCTATCAGACTGAGTGTGTTGCTTCTGTTGCTCTATCATTTGACGCCACTAGAGTTGTCCAATTTATCAGGTTGAGTCCTTCTATTTTCATTAGTTCTAAAGTTGAGGAAGATCCTCAAATTTTATAAATGAGATGGAAAATATCTTGTATGTGATGCGTACTATTGATGTAGAGGGTGTAGTATTCGCCGCTACCAGTTGAAAAGTGTAGCATACCAATGATATGAAGAGTAGGAACAGTCTTGGGGTGAGTATGCTAAGTTTGCTTTATAGAATGGATTCTTTAGTGCTTTTTTTTATCGCTTTTTTCCTCAAGAGTTGAGAGAGATGAAGGCTAAGGAGTTTGTGAATCTAAAAAAAGGAAGGATATTAGTAAAGGAGTATGCTTGAAGTTTCATTAGTTATCTATCTATGCTCCTGAATTGGTTTCTAGCATGAGGGCAAAAATGAGGAAGTTTACCTCTGGGTTGTCCTATAAGTTGATCTTGGAGAGAAAGATTGCCTTGTTGAACAAGGATATAGATATCTCTATACTTGTGGTGTATATACCATAAGTGGAAGAAAAAAATAAGAAGCAAGAAAAAATAAATGAAAGGAAGAATAAGAAGTTTCATTATTCGGATCAGGGTTGAGGTCAACAACAGAGTGGTAAAGATAGAAAAAAATGGTCTAAGAAGAAATGGGGGAAATTTTGGTTCCTACTCCACGGCTAGTGATCCTTATCTAAAGTCATTGTGTTATTGTTATTCTTAGTATAACTGTGGGTTTAGAGCACCAGGAGCACAGCCTCAGGCTAGTTGGGCTCAGTCAGCTCTATCATATCCTCCCTGTAGATTGTATGGTCTGATGCACTTGGTATCCGTGAAGAGAAAAGGAACAAGTACTTTAAATATGGTCAAATTAGTCATATGCAGAGGGATTGTCCTTCTAAGGTTCCTTCTGGGGAAAATAAGATTCTTATTGCTACTTCATTAGATCCTACACCGAAAGGTGCTACTTTTGCTTCTAGCTCCAACATTGGGCGAAACCGTTTGTATGCTCTTGCCACTTGCCAAAATTTTGAGGCATCCTCGGATGTTGTTATTGGTATGCTTAAAATCTTCTCTCAATATGTATATTGTCTATTTGATGCCAGTTCTACTCTCTTTTATGTGACCCCTTATGTGGCTATCCATTTTGGTTTTGATCCTGAATGTATTTTGGACCCTTTTTCTGTGTCCACCCCAGTGGGATACTCTATTATGGCTAGAAGAGTTTATAGGGGTTGTGTAATGATGATCTATGATAGAGAGACCTTGGTAGATCTGATAGAGTTGCACATGTTAGACTTTGATATGATTTTGGGGATAGATTGGTTGCATCGTGCTATATATCTCTTCATTATCCGACTCGAAGGGTCAGTTTCCATTTCAATAATGAGCCAATGATCTAGTGGGAAAGTAGTTCCCTAGTTCCTAAGAAAAGGTTCATCTTGTATCGTAGAGCCCAAAAATTAGTTTCTAAAGGGTTCTTCTATCACTTAGCGAATGTTAAGGATTCTAGATCTGAAGCTCCCTCCTTGCAGACTGTCCTTGTGGTTTGTGAATTTCCTGAGGTGTTTCCTGATTATCTCGTTGTTATTTCTCTTGATAGGGAAATTTATTTTGGGATTTATCTTCTTCCAAATACTTATCCTATTTTTATCCCTTCTTATAGAATGGCTCCAGCTGAGTTGAAGGAACTCAAGGAGTAGTTGAAAGATCTTATGGATAAGGGTTTTATCTATCCTAGTGTGTCTCCGTGGGGTACTTTTATTCTTTTCGTGCATAATAAGGTTGGTTCCCTTCGGATGTGTGTTCCTTACCACCAATTTAATTCAACAGAACAAAGTAATCGTAAAGAATAAATATCTGCTTTCGGGGATTGATAATCTATTCGATCAGCTTCAGGGTGCTAAGTTCTTTTCTAAGATTGATCTTTGATCTGGTTATCATAGTTGAAGATTAGGGAAGTGGATATTTCTAAGACTATCTATTAGACCCGATATGGTCATTTTGAGTTTTTGGTAATGTCTTTTGATTTGACCAATGCCCTGGCAGCATTTATGGGCCTTATGAATTAGGTTTTTTGTCAGTTCTTGGATCTATTTGTCATTGTCTTTATCGATGATATTTTTGGTGTATTTAAAAAATGTGGTGCATCATGCTAATCACCTCCGCCCTGTGTTGTAGACCCTAAAGGATCAGCACTTGTATTCAAAGTTCTCTAAGTGTGAGTTCTAGTTGAATATTGTGACTTATTTGGGTGATATTGATTCTAGTGAAGGGATCATGGTGGATCTACAGAAGGTTGCGATGGTTAAGAAAAGGACTAGACCCATGCATCTAACTGACATTCAGAGTTTCTTAGATTTAGCCAGTTATTATAGAACGTTTGTGAAAAGTTTCTCTTCTATTGCTACCCCATTGACTAAGTTGACTCAGAAGAAGGTGAAATTCTTGTGGTCTGATGCTTGTGAGGGAAGTTTCAAGAAGCTGAAGGATAAATTGACTTTGGCTCTAGTCTTGACTCTACCTGCAGTCACTAATGGTTTTGTTGTCTATTGTGATGTGTTTGGGTTGTGTGTTAATGAAACACGGCAAGGTGATTGCTTATGCTTCTAGACTGTTGAAAGTTCATGAGAAGAATTATCCAACTCACGATGTGAAGTTGTTGGTCGTGGTGTTTTCATTAAATATCTGGAGGCATTATTTGTATTGGGTCCATGTTGATATTTATTCTAATCATAAGAGCCTGCAATACATGTTCACCTAGAAATAATTGAATCTCAGGTAAAGAAGATAACTTGAGTTGCTCAAGGACTATGACTTGTCTTCAGTACCATCAAGGTAAAGCTAACATGGTTGTTGATGCTCTTTGTAGGTTTTCCATAGGAAGCTTGTCTCATATGGCTGAGGAGAAGCGGTATTTGGTAAAGGATATTCACTATTTATATAATCTCGAGGTTCATCTCTTAGATTCCGAGGATGGTGGTGCGATTGTCCAAGAGGTGCATATGTCATCTTTTAGTGCGGAAGTAAAGGAGAAGCAAGTGTTAAATCCTATTCTTATTCAAATCAAGAATGATGTGGGTAGGCATAAGATGATGATTTTCGAAATTGGTGGTGACGGTATCTTGAGGTACGAAGGTAGATTATGTGTTCCAGATGTTAATGGGCTACGAAGAAGAATTTTTGCCGAAGCTCATGGGTTGAATTATTTTATTCATCCTGGTTCGACGATAATGTATCATGATCTTAAGGAGATTTATTGGTGGTATAACGTGAAGAAGGATGCGGCCAAATGTAATACCCCCTATGTTTCCAAGCTAGGAAATGAATCAGTTCTCCTAATTATGAAACCTCATATCTGTGATTCATATTTGAGTACATGATTTACAATGAGTATTCTACCAATAAGATAGCTTATGATGTGTTAAGCATACTCATGTGAATCACTCAGAGTAAGGCAAGCTTTCCAACCCTATTTTATAACGATAGCTTATGATGTGTTAAGCATGATCATGTAAGTCACTCAGAGTAAGACAATTTAGCTATATTTGTAGAGAATCGAATTAGCTTTCCAACGATACCAGTTTTATAAAACTCAACCACCCGAGCAAGAAGTTATGGCCCTGCAAAGTAGTAGTGCGACGCATAAACAACCGCACATGGCTACTGGAACAAGTGTACGACAGGTTGTACAGCGTACACCCTAAAGTGTACGATAGCATGTGCGACGTACACCTTAGCTTATGCGATAGGATGTGCGGCGCACACCTTATCATGTGCGATGACGTGTACGATGCACACTTATGATTTCAGCCACGACAAAACACTTAGTTTTTGAGTTATTTTGAGAATAATTAACTCTTTTAACACTCCTTACACATCCCAATACTTAACCTCACGAAATTTATAGCTTCTAATCATATTACAACCCTATTAACATCTTAAGTTCATTATCCAAGAGCACAAGACGGAGAAAAACTACTAGGGTTGCATAATCAAGCTTGAAGGTCCAATCTTTCAACAATTTCATCGCCATTAAGGTATGCATAGTGTTCATCCACGGATCCCTTTCAATCATGGAGTTCAAGAGTCAATCTTTGATAACAAAATCATGAATGTTTTTTGGTGATATGGTTGTATTCATATTGTTGTTTGTGGTTTTTATTATAGAGTGGGAATTTGATGAACTTCCAGGAAGATTGTGATCATATAGTTGGAACCCATGAATTTGAGTGGATTAAAGTGGTGTAAGTTTGTGAATACACCTATGCCTTAAAGAGTGCATGTAAGGTGTTTGATAAAATACCTAAGAGACTAAAAATCATGCATTATAGCTAAATTGTGACTAAGTGAAGGTTTAATTATAGGCCTCTATGATTCAATGTCATCCATAGTGATAATGTGTCTTGTGAACACTGTTGGATTACTCATGAACTAGCCTTATGGAATTATGCTATGCTTACTTGTAAAACCCACTCAGGTACAAGATGTAGAATACCCATGTACTTTATGAAATTCCCCAAGTTATGATATTATGGATTGTGGTTGTAATATGTAATCAACATGATATTGAAAGCTATGCAAGTATATACATGTTGTATGAAATTCCTTTCCAGGAAATAGATTGTTGAGAACCATGTTTAGTATAAAATCCCTCATTTATGATATTGTGGATTATGGACTCTACTCTTATGATCAAGTCAGTCATGTGTGTCAGTTTCCTTCCATCGAGTCCTGGGCGTACTTGTACTCGAAAAAATAGCTGTGTGCCTAGAGCCATGTCATGTTTTCACAATACTTTCAGTCAAGCCATGATCTATAGAAATCAGTTAGTCATGTGACTCAAGAAAACTCAGTAATCTCAGTAGTTCAGTATTCTCAGTAATCTCAGTGCTCAGTAACCTCAGTAATCACAGTAAATCTTAATAACTTTAGTACTCTTAATCAGTCCTCAGAACTTATTATATTCTATCTGTTATCGGAATCCAGTAAACTCAGTTTTAGCTCCGCTAAATAATACAACTAGTATCAGTTCAGTTAATCATTATTAGTTCAGCAAATTAGTTTAGTTAAGTTATTTAGTTCAGTCCAGTTATTCATTTCAGTGTCCTTCATATGGGAGTAGGTTTCAGTACCGAGCGAACCTAGGGATAGGGGCTAACCCACTAGAATAGGACTGATATCTGTAGAAGCAATCCCTATGTTCCAGAACTATGTCGCCAATGTAGGTATGAGATGTCACCCATTATATAGGACTGACATACTCAGGGGTCACCCGTTAGCACATTTATATGTATAGGACTGATCCCAGGAGTCACCCTCTAGATTAGGACTAACTCCACAACAGATGTCTTTACTGCTGGTGTGGTTGTGACACCCTTCCATCGAGGGCTGAAATTAGACCCTAGTCAGCTTAGCTTGGGGCATGTCGGTTAGATGAACATATCCCACAGTTTTAGTTACAGAAACTGTAACTCAACTTAGTAGTACAGATTTAGTACTATTAAATACAGTCAATGCTTATCATTATAAATAGACTTCAAGATCACCCATTAGCTAGGACTGATCTCAACTATGATTAATCAGTATTAGAATCATTAGATTCAAACATCACCTGCTAGATAGGACTGATCTCAGACTAAGTCAAATCATCCTTATTATGAGTATACTCATGATCACCCGCTATATAGGACTGATCTCAGATTTAGTTACTCCAAGTAGAATGGAACTCAGATAGTTCCATCAAAACTTAGACTATTAGATACAGTCACTCAGTATCGGTTATATCGATTAGTCCGATCATCACAGTTATATCAGCTATATCAATTGTCATAGATCACATTACCAGTATTCAGTTTTAGGACTGTTAGACACAGTCATTCAAACCAGTTCTTCATAATTGAAATGTTAGAAATAGTCAATAATCTATTCAGTACCTCAGTAACAGTAAAGTCATGGCGTCAATATTCAGACTCAGTAGTCAGCATCATCACGAGTTTAGTTATAGTTGTTTATGCATATATGTATTCTCACGTTCATATTAGTTAGAATTGTTCATGCATATAACCCTTTGTATTTAGTCTACCTCACTCATATACTAAGTACATTCAGACGTACTGACGGATTTGCGCTATGGTGCTTTCTCTTATGCTACACGATAGGTTCAGAGGCACGAGCTCCAGATTAGTAGTAGCATTCTAGTGTTCAAAGTTTGTAGTGAGACCTTCTCATTCGAGGATGATATGATTATTGCTACAGTTACTATTTAGTTGCTAGATGAAGTTAGTTGGAGACATATTCCTTCAACTCCTTATTCTGTTCAGTTAGAGGCTTCAAGACTAGATGTCAGATTAGATATTGAGATCATATTATTTTTAATATTTATGACTTGTTTTGGTATTGTTATACCATTTTCAGACATTTTGTAATCAGACATTTATTCAATTTGAACCTTATGGCCCTTCATGTTCATGTTTCTACATTGTATGTATATTATGTTGTATATAGGTATAGATATCAGTCATGGGTTAGCTTGTGGTCCTTTGGGGTCATGAACACCGTGTAGCATTCCAGTTCAGAAAATCAAAGTGTTACAAACTTGGTATCAAAGCCTAAGGTTCAATGGAGTCCTAGGAAGTCTGAAAACCGCATCTAGTAGAGTCTTGTACATGCGTGTATTGTGCAACACACCTTTGTGTAGGAGGCTATGAGATATTTTAGGAACAGTTTCCCTTCTTTCAGTATTCATGTCATGCCAGTGAGCAGTCAGATTTGCATAGCTTGTTTTCTCATCCTTGCATCTATTCATCCTATCCAAAATCTAAGAGAATACAACTATTTCAAGGTAGAACTTCCTAGTAGTTGCAAGTTCAGTCCATCTCATGCATTAGTTTCAGACACCCAAAGTTTAGTTATAATCTAGTTTATAGATACCCTGTGCATCACCCAGTATCTCCATAAGGTAAGCGTTCTTAGAGGAACATAGCATCCCAAGAGGGAGATACCTCACTTTCTCTAAACCCTCTCATGCCGTAGATCCTTCAATTTCTCCTTGCATAACGAATTCAGGCTACACTAGAGAGCACTCATAAGTTGACCTTGAAGTTAGTCCTCAGCTGTATGTCAAGTATTCAGAGGTTCAGTTCAGTTCAAGATGTTCAGTCCATATGTCACGTAGCAGAATTAGTCATGTTCTCATATTTTAGTTCAATCTTAGTTCCTTTACTATTGCATGTTCAGTCGCATGGTTTGGAGTTAGTTCAGTCATGTATTCATGCATCAGATATGCATTGTCAGCTTATCAGTACTTTCAATCATGCATTCACGTATAATGTTAGTCATATAATCATGCATCAGATATGTATGGATTCAACTTATCAGTTAAGCATCCGATAAGCATTCTCAGTTTGAGAAACTCAGTTTATCGAAACACTCAGTCCCATATTCATAAATCAGCTAACTATGCATTAGATATACATGTACAGTATGATATGCTCAATTTTCAGTCATGTCAGCCATGAAATCATGATCAGTCATTCATGCTATAGATTCGTGTAAGTTGTCTTTTCTCTTATCTCAACTAGTATCATTCGAGGACCAATGTTCCCAAGGGGGAGATATTGTAATACCCCGTATGTTTTCAAGCTAGGAAATGAATCAGTTTTCCTACGTATGAAACCTCATATCCTGTGATTCATATTTGAGTACATGATTTACAATGAGTATCCTAGTGATAATATAGCTTATTATGTGTTAAGCATGCTCATGTGAGCCACTCAGGGTAAGGATAGCTAATAGCTTTTGGATCCATCAAGTTTTAGTGTGTGATTCCACAACAGTGACCATTCAATGAGGAAAACTTGATTTATATATGACATTTAGCATATTTAGACTTACCAAATTGTAGAGAATCGAATTAACTTTCCAACAATTCTAATTTTATAATAATCCAACACCCGAGCAAAAAGTTACGGCCCTACAAAGTAGGAGTGTGATGCATAAACAATCGCACATGGCTACTGGAACAAGTGTGTGGCAGGTTGTGCGACGCACACCCTTAAGTGTGCAATATAATATGCGACACACTCCTTGGATTATGCGATAGGATGTGCAGCGCACGCCTTAGCATTTGAGATAAGGTGTGCGACGCACAATAATGATTTTAGCCATGAAAAAACACTTAGTTTTTGAGTTATTTTGAGGATAATTAAGTCTTTTAATACTCCTTACACATCCCAATACTTAACCTCATGAAACTTATAGCTTCTAATCATATTAAAACCCTATTAACATCTTAAGTTCATTATCCAAGAGCACAAGAAGGAGAAAAACTACTAGGGTTTCATAATCAAGCTTGAAGGTCCAATCATTCAACAATTTCATCACCATTAAGGTATGCGTAGTATTCATCCACGAATCTCTTTCGTTCGTGGAGTTCAAGAATCAATCTTTGATAACAAAATCATGAATGTTTTGTGGTGATATGGTTGTATTCATGTTGTTATTTGTTGTTTGTGTTATAGAATGAGAATTTGATGAACTTCCAGGAAGATTGTGATCATATAGTTGGAACCCATGAATTTGGGTAGATTAAAGTGGTGTAAGTTTGTGAATACACCAATGCCTTAAAGAGTGCATGTAAGGTGTGTGATAAAATACCTAAGAGACTACAAATCATGTATTATAGCTAAATTATGACTAAGTGAAGGATTCATGATGGGCCTCTATGATTCAATGTCATCCATGTTGATAATGTGTCTTATGAACACTGTTGGATTACTCATGACCTAATCTTATGGAATTATGCTATGCTTACTTGCAAAAACAACTCATGTACAAGATGTAGAATACCCATGTACTTCATGAAATTCCCCAAGTTATGATATTATGGATTGTGGTTGTAATATGTAATCAGCATGATATTGAAAGCTATGCAAGTATATACATGTTGTATGAAATTCCCTTCCATGAAATAGATTGTTGAGAACCATGCTTAGTATGAAATCCCTTATTTATGATATTGTGGATTATGGACTCTACTCTTATGATCAA
>JAPEIP010000008.1:53979776-53990260 GCA_026120095.1 Capsicum chinense | reverse complement strand
ATTAAACACTAAAAATGACGTAAAACATTAGGTTTTGGTCAAAAATTAGGTGTTTACAGAATGCCCCTCTTTGCTTGCAAATATGGAGAATTTTCAAGCAAAGAAGTGAACATGACTAATTTTTGGCCCAACCATTTATTCAAAAGTAATACATAAATAAGTAGGAAAGTGGTGTGACCGAGCCCTGGCTTTGGGCATCCTACATATCTCGGGTTATAAGAGAATCAGGTCACATGTAATTCAAATGGATGTAAGAGTGGAATGAATGGATGAGTTGGAGAGTCGAGTTGAGGTCCCATCGAGTTTCCGGTTCGTTGCTCTTTTTATTACATCAAAAATGAAACTAGAAATAAAAGTACAAGATCCTATCTATTCTATTTGTCTTGATCCTCTTGCTTCTGATCTTCCTCTTGAATCTTCAGTTATTGCCTCACCTTCTTCTGGTGGGTACCTTGATCTCGAAATTTTATCTTGAAATTAAGATTTGAGACTTGAACTTGAAACTTGGATTGAGTCATTGATACTCTACCAAAGAACAGTTCATAGAATAATTTGTATGCTTGTTCTCCTGATCAGAAGCTAAAAAGATGTCTCTTGAGATATTGGGCCGCTACGGATGCAAAGCTGACTCTAACTATCTTCAAACTGATCATTCTTCTATATTCTAACCGGAGATGAAATTCTATTCTTGGATAAACCAGTGCTTTACAGAAAAACCTGCAAGCCATCAATGAAAACAAAACAAAACAAACAAAATTTTCTGCTCCAGTTTACACTAGGAAAATTTTGTGAGTTATTAGAAAAACTATAAAATAGTTTTAAAATAAATAAATAAATAAATGGAAATGATAGAAATCTAGGCTAGGTGCGCAATAAAAATAAGAACCCTGTTCTCAATAATGCAACTAAATGATGTTATGCCTTGTGAATGCATGAAAAAAATTAGGATTTTTGCTTCTTAAAATGCGACTAGGGATTGTCATACCCTATGAAAACATAAAGAAAAAAATAGGAAGGTTTATTTCCTGAAATGTCAACTAGAGGATAGTGCCCTATGAAGACAAGGTAAGATGTCCACTAGGGGATGGCACCCTATGAAGACGAAAAAGATGTCAACTAAGGGATGGTGCCCTATGAAGACGAATAAGATGTTAACTAGGGGATGGCTTCCTATGAAGATGAATTAAGATGTCCACTAGGGGATGACACCCTATGAAGATAAATAAGATGTCAACTAGAGGATGGCGCCCTATGAAGAAGAAATAAAATGTCAACTAGGAGATGGCGCCCTATGAAGACGAAATGAGATGTCAACTAGGGGATGTCACCCTATGAAGACGAATAAGATGTCAACTAGGGGATGGCGCCCTATGAAGACGAGATAAAATGTCAAATAGGGGGTGCCGCCCTATGAAGACGAAATAAAATATCAACTAGGGGATGGCGCCCTATGAAGATGAATAAGATGTCAACTAGGGGATGGTGCCCTATGAAGACGATATAAGATGTCAACTAGGGGATGGCACCCTATGAAGACGAGATAAGAGGTCAACTAGGGGATGGTGCCCTATAAAGACGAAAAAAGATGTCCACTAGGTGATGGCGTCCTATGAAGACGAAATAAGAGGTAAACTAGGGGATGACGCCTTATGGAGACGAAATAAGATTAGGATTTTTTTTTTGGTTAGAAGAAAAAAGAAAAAAAATGCCCCAGTTTTGAATATGAGGGGTTTTATTATTATTATTATTATTATTATTATATTGATATGAACTTAGAATTATAGGAGTAGAACAGAAGATAAAATTAAAGAAAACTTAACTTTGCTATACTTGTTTTTTCCAATAACTTCACAAGACTACTTTGCCCCTTATCTCTACCCCAACTTGATACGGTTGATTCAACTAATTGGTTGGCGAGCTTGAATCTTCGTCTTTCAAATTTTGTTGCGTCTGTTTATTTCAGTACGATTCTGTTCTTCATTTTCAAATGCTTCACTCGTAACACTTATCTTAACTGGCTCCATATCCTTGTCAAGGTGGTGTACGCCCAATAATCTCTGCTCAATTTCACTGGGAGCCATGGTAAATTTTATGCATTTTTGTTTATTTTGCATTTGGTACAAGACTTATGCATAAAAAAAATAGAGCGTGTAAAAATGAAATAAGGAAAAATCAAAAGAAGGAATAAAAGAATTATGTTTGCATAGAAGGTATTTCTAATAGTAAAGGAAGAAAGCTTATTTGGAGGTGTATATTTTCTTCAATAACGTATGACACGTAATTTGGAGTAGATATTTCACCCTTCAAAACTGTCTAATCTCGAATTAGGTTGCATTTTTCAATCAAATCAAATCATCCTTCTTGGTCTTTGTCTTGTCATGATAAACTTTGTTTGACTAAAGTTATTCCTTCTAGGATTTTCTCAATTGACCTCTCTAATTTCGATTGTCTCGTTCATCATTGTCTTATGGCACCCCTGAGGATTTTCACCAATAAGATTTTTTTTTTGATATCTTGTGGTGCCTCTATGGGTTTTCACCTACAAGACTTTATATATATATATATATATATATACAGCACACAAGACTTACATTCTTAAAAATTGATCGAAAGGTCTTTAATGGACAAAGGGAAAAAGATTTTTAGGATAAATTACAACTTAAGAGCCATATAAAAGTGATAATAGGATATATATCTCAGCTTTTTTGAATACGAAGATTTTTTTTTGTTGAACCGAACCCCAAAATAGGACTACCTATGTATCCATTTAGGAATCAGGTCGAACGTAGTTCAATCCTATACGCATTATCTTTTTTTTTTTTCAGTTATCTGATGGGTGCCTCCATGGATTTTCACCCACAAGTTTTTTTTTACTCCAAAGAGGGTAAGCAAGGAAAGATAAATAAGGGATGACAAGGGATTAACAACATTTAGTTAAGTAGAATGATGGCCTTTTGTCATCTCAACTTGAGAATGTTAAGAACAAGTGTGTCAAATATAATATCTTTTGACTGAATCGGCATTGATAGCTTTTTCTACCATTTTTCCGTCTAGATCCGCAAGTTGCAAAGCTCCATTTGATAATACTTGTTTAACTCTGTATGGACCTTGCCAGTTTGGAGCAAACTTTTCTTTAGCCTCTTCTTGATGTGGAAGGATACATTTTACAACAAGTTGGTCGACCTCAAATTTTCTAGGACGTACCTTCTTATTGTAAGCTCACGCCATTCTCTACTGGTATAATTGGCTAAAGCAAACTGCCGTCAACCTTTTTTCATCTATTAATGATAGTTATTCTAGTCTAGACTTGACCTATTCAGTACTGTCAATCTCGAATTCAACAATGATTTGAAGCGAGGGAATTTCGACTTCTACGGGTATCATAGCTTCAGTCCCATAGACTAGTAAATAAGGAGTTGCACTAGTCGATGTACGAATAGTTGTACGATATCCTAAAAGAGAAAATGGTAATTTCTCATGCCATTGTCGAGATCCTTGGACCATTATCCTAAGAATCTTTTTAATATTATTGTTCGCTGCTTCAACAACTCCATTTACTTTGGGACGGTAAGAGGTAGAATAATGATGCACAATCTTAAATTATTTGCAAACCTCCTTCATTAGATGACTATTGAGATTGGTTGCATTGTCTGTGATAATGGACTTTGGTATACCAAAACGACATATGATATTTGAATAAACAAAATCCACTACTATTTTCTTCGTGACTGATTTAAAAGTAGCAGCTTCTACCCGTTTGGTGAAATAGTCAATAGCGACCAGTATGAATCGATGCCCATTATAAGCTTTTGGTTCTATTGGACCGATTACATCCATGCCCCAAGAAATAAATGGCCAAAGAGCAGACATAGGATGCAGCTCTGAAGGTGGCGAGTGAATCAAATCACCATGAATTTAATACTGATGACACTTGCAAATAAAGCGAAAGTAATATCTCTCCATAGTTAACCAATAATATCCTACCCGCATAATCTTCTTTGCTAAAACATAGCCATTTATATGAGAACCACATACCCCCGAATGTACCTCATTCATGATTCTTTCAGCTTCCTGAATATTAACACATCTCAACAAGTTCAAGTCTGGGGTTTGTTTGTACAGAATCTCCCCACTTAAGAAGAAACCATTAGTAAGTCACCTAATAGTCCCTTTTTGTCTGAATTGGCGTGTATTGGATATTCTTTTGACTTTAGGAAGCATTTGATATCATAGTACCAAGGTTCATTATCTGGTTCTGTATAAATTATATTGCAATAACCATGTTGATCTCGCATTTGTATCTCTAATGGGTCGATATGTGTATTTCCTGGGTATGAGAGCATGAAAGCTAGGGTAGCCAGGGCATACGCCAACTAATTATGGGATCTAGGAATATATCTAAACTCGATAGACTTGAACCTTTTGCTAAAGTCCTCTAAGCACTGTTTGTATGAAATGAGCTTGATATCTCTCGTTTCCCATTCGCCTTGAATTTGTTGAATGAGCGATTCAGAATCTCCCAACACCACTTGCTCGTGTACATCAAGATTTATTGCCATATTTAACCCCATGATGCAAGCTTCATATTCTGTTGTGTTATTAGTACAAAAAAAATAAAGTTGTGTTGTGGCGGGATGATGACGCCCGGTCGGTGAGACAAGAACCCCCCCAATTCCTACTCCTTTGACATTGACTGCCCCATCAAAATATAATTTCCATTCATACATATCATCTTGAACTTCTTCCTCAATTGAATTAATCTCTTCTTCAGGAAAGTAAGTTCGCAAAGGCTCATAATCATTGTCAACTGGAGTCTCTGCCAAATGATCGGCCAATGCTTGTGCTTTCATAGCGGTACTAGTAACATACACAATGTCGAATTCTGTAATTAAAATCTGCCACTTCGCTAATCTGCCTATGGGCATAGGTTTTTGAAAAATATACTTTAAAGGATCCATTCAAGATATGAGGTAGGTTGTGTAGGACGAAAGATAGTGCTTCAACTTATGAGCAATCCAAGTTAGGGTGCAATATGTCTTTTCTAAAAGAGTATATTTTACCTCAGAACTCGTGAACTTTTTGCTCAAATAATAGATTTCTTGTTCCTTTTTGCCTATGATATCATGCTATCCTAAAACATAACCAAATGAATTATCCATCACTGACAGATATAGAAATAAAGGCTTACCAGGTTTCGGTGGGACTAGTACTAGAGGATTTACTAAATGTTATTTAATCTTATCAAATGATTCTTGACATTCGTCTGTCCATTGGATAGCAACATCCTTTTTCAGCAACTTAAATATCAGTTCACATGTAGTGCTGAGCTGAGCGATGAACCTACTTATATAATTCAGTCTTCCAAGAAAACTCATAACCTCAGTTTTATTCTTCGGAGGTGGCAATTCTTGAATGGATTTTACCTTGTAGGGGTCCAATTCAATGCCTCTGCGGCTAATTATGAAACCCAAAAGTTTTTTGGATGGAACTCCAAATGTACACTTGGCTAGATTGAGCTTAAGATTATACTTTCGCAACCTTTCAAAGAATTTTGTCAAGTCATATACATGATTGACTTGTGTCTTGGACTTGATAATGACATCATCAACATATACCTCTACTTCTTTGTGCATCATGTCATGAAAAATAGTAGTCATTGCTCTCATGTGCATAGCTCCCACATTCTTTAAACCAAATGGAATGACCCTATAGTAATAAGTACCCCGTGGGGTGGTGAAAGTAGTATTTTCTGCATCTGTTTCATCCATCAAGATCTGGTGATATCCGGCATAACAATCCACGAAAGATTGGATCTCATGTTTAGCACAATTATCAACAAAGATATGAATATTGGGTAGTGAAAAGTTATCTTTAGAGCTTGCTTTGTTCGAATCCCAATAATCAATACAAACTCTGATCTTACCATCTTTCTTTGGTACAGGCACCACATTAGCCAACCATGTGGTGTAATGAGTGACCTTGATCACGTTCGCATTCAATTGCTTCATGATTTCCTATTTGATTTTATCGCTCATGTCAGTTTTAAACTTTCTTTGCTTTTGCTGGACCGGTGAAAAATCAGGGTATGTAGGCAGTTTGTGGACTACCAAATCAGTGCTTATACCCGGCGTATCATCATAAGACCAAGCAAAAACATCCTTATACTCAAACAAAATCTGAACAATATCATTTTTGATATTTTGATCTGCATAAATACTTATTTTTATTTCTATAACCTCCTCACCAGTTCCTAAATTTATTATCTCAGTGTCATTTAAATTAGGTTTGGGCTTATCCTCAAATTGATCCAATCCTTTTTTGACTCCCTTATCAGCTTCGTCTTCATCATATTCATTTATCGTTTGGTTTGCTAATTTGAGATTAGACAACTTTTTAGGATCTAAATGTGAACTCCACGTGCATGCCATGTTATCAAAGCTAGTATTAACATAACTGAAATAAGATAAAGATAAATAAAAATAAGAACTAAAAGAGGGAAGAAAAGATAAATTTACTAGGAAACTTGAATTTTATTTCATTGATTTAGAAAGGATAGGAGGGTTAACATCAAAGCAGAGAAACTAAACTAAGTGGATTACAACCCTGAGAATAATCCAAAATGTAAAAGAAAGAAAAGAGAAACAACAAATTAAACTACCAAGACTCCTTTCTTATGGGGAGAGGAGAAACTTCCCAGTTAGTGAACTTAATATTTGGCCCGACGAACTACACATCTACATGGCTAGGGCCTTCACCCATCTGAACTGTGTGTACTTTATAAAATATTTATTTGAGACCTTGACATATTTCATCCACATCCTTGTTAGCAGATGAGTCTTGATCTTCTTTCTTTTGAGCTTTCATGAAAGATTGGCTAATGTGTGGAACCGAACTTGTTAATTGCCAAGCCTTCTTTTTCTGTTCTTTCACCCATCTCCTATCTTTCGTAGTTAGCTTAAAGCCTAAGCTGAAGGTGTTATAGCTACCACATGGATCTACAGGGTTTATAATTCCTTGCAGCGAAACCCCTAATCCTTTTCCTGGTTCATAACCATTTTGTAGCATTTGGATAGCCACCATGATTGAAGTAGAAGTGAGATGAGGCCCCGGAATTGGCGTGCCTTCCATAACTTGATCAGCAGTCACAATTTCAAAGGCTTGATAAATGGAATATTCATAACCCCCTTTTGCTTCGATACAGGGTACAAAAAGATCTCGATGTATGGGAAGGTCATCCTCTCCATGAACAATGATTTCCTGATTGTTGTATTCAAACTTAACTACTTGATGCAAATTAGAAGATATGGCTCTGACCGTATGGATCCATAGTCTTCCTAAAAGTAGTTTGTAGGAAGTATCCATGTCTATTACTTGAAAGGTGATCACAAACTCAACTAGTCCAATAACCAAAGAAAGATCTATCTCACTAATTGTGTCTCATTTTGCACCATCAAAAGCTGAACACATACATTATTGGATCGAATCCTATCTGGGCCAATTTTTAATTTTTGCAAAGTAGAGAGATGACAGATATCTACTCCTAAATCTCCATAGATCATTACCCTTTTAATGTAATATCCTTCGCATTTGATAGTCAGATGCAAAGCATTATTGTGACTAGAACCTTCTGTAGGTAACTTCTCATCAGTGAAAGTGATTCTATTTGCTTCAAATATTCTACGAACTATCCATTCTATTTGACAGACCGTAGTTTCCTTCGGGACGTATGCTTTATTCAACAACTTAATCAATGCCTGATAATGTTCTTTAGAATATAGCAGCAGGGATAATAATGAGATTTGAGCCAGGGTTTACCTCAATTGATCAACAATGGAATAGTCATGGGTGTTTATTTTCTTCAGAAATTCCTTAGCCTCTTCGTCTGTGATAGGTTTTTTCATTGGCCCTTGACTATCTTTAAACTGTTTTGGTCTCCTTAATTCTTCTGGAGCATAGCATCTTCCTGATTGACTCAAACCCCCTGTTTCATTTGTTTCTTCCATGACCTCTTTTCCCTTGTACATCACCGTGGTTTTGTTGTAGTTCCATGGGATGGTTTTCAAGCTTGTCACTGGGAGTTGTGTTGTGTGTCTTATGAAAATTGGCTCTGTTATCTTCTCATGTTGTTCCGCTATTGGTTGAACCATGCGGGACCACTTGAAGCATATAGTTTTATCCCATCTTGTGCTATTCTCTTTAGCTTTGCAGGAACATACAACACTATCTTTTCTAAATCTCGGGGTCTTATAATAGAACTCTCTCCTTTCATGATCAGTGGTTGTCTTTGCATAGACTTCAGTGCTTCACCCGAGTTCTCCTTCAGGGTGCCTATTTCCATCACTTATTGGCTTGTTGGCCTATAGTATCTATCATCAAAAATCATTCCCACGACGTGTGTGTTACTGTGATTGAGAAGTGGATTATCGGTGATATTCGATGCTTCTTCTTTTTGTATTATGATTGCCTTGCTTTCAATTAACTTTTCAATGGCTCTCTTCAGATTGCAACAATTTTTAGTACTGTGACCTTGGACGTTTGAATGGTACTCATACCTTATATTAGGATCAAACCAACATGCATTTGGATATACTTTAAAGGGCAAAACAAGTTCAATTCATCCTAGTTTGACCAATCTCCGCAACAGGCTCGTATACGATTCTCCAATTGGGGTGAAGTTTTCCCTTAGCCTCTGTTCTCTTGTATAATCTGCCTGAACATACAGATTATGAAGGGCTTGGAAATTTGGCTATCGTGGATGAAAACCTTGTAGCGCAGGTGCCCGCTATTGTGGATACTGAGGAAGTCGGGCATACGCTTGAGCATTAAGAACAGTAGGTTGAGGTGTATAATAATGTTGAGAAGGGCTGGGCAGCCCCTGTTGGACCTAAACGTAAGGGGAGTTCCGTCCCCTTTAGGCATTGCCTGGTCCTGATGCCATCATGGATCCTTCCTCCTTCGTTTTTCGACTTTTGAAACCACCTGATCCACTATGAATGGCTTGTGTAGTGGCCCTGAGGGCGGTTTGGCTCACTATTTTTCCTAATTTGATGCCATTCTCCACCATTTCCCTAATTTTTATTGCTTCGGCGAAAGATTTACCAATCACGGCTAGTAAATGATAAAAATAATCGGACTTTTGAGTTTTGAGAAAGACGTCAATCAATTCCTGGTCCTTCATTGGAGGTTTGACTCTAGACGCCTGTTCTCTCTATTTTATGGAAAACTTTCAAAAACTTTCAGATGGCTTTTTCTTCATATTAGCGAGATAATTACGATCAGGGACAATGTCTAGATTGTATTGAAATTGTTGTACAAAATCTTGAGCCATATCATCCCAAACGTGCCAATGGGAGATGTCTTGATTGATAAACCATTGAGAGGCTATTCCCGTCAGACTTTCTCCGAAATAGGCCATAAGCAACTCCTCTTTCCCACCTTCTCCCCTAAGTTGATTGCAATACCTTTTTAGGTGGGCCACTGGGTCACCATGAACACTATATTTGTCGAATTTTGGGGTCTTGAACCCTATTGGCAAATAAACATTAGGGAACATACACAGGTCTTTGAAAGAGACATTTTTATGTCCTCCCAATCCTTGTATGTTTCTCATACTCTGTTCCAGACTCCTAACTTTTCTAGCTATCTCTTCTCGTTATTCATTCATAATAGCCTTCTCAATCATGACATGAGACTCAGGCTGATGAGTGGGCTGATATGAATTTATGGACTTGATCATGATTCAGCTCGTTGATAGGCTTCTGTATCATTGATGGAGGATTTATATTAGTTGGCACCGCCGGAATAAAAAACGGGTTGTTCGTGAATGATGGATTTAGAGGACGCATGGTGGATGTGCCAGCAGCGCTAGACACATTAGCATATGGACCAAATCTGAGCGGATAAAGTGGATCATCG
This sequence comes from Capsicum chinense, assembly GCA_026120095.1. Taxonomy (NCBI): domain Eukaryota; kingdom Viridiplantae; phylum Streptophyta; class Magnoliopsida; order Solanales; family Solanaceae; genus Capsicum; species Capsicum chinense. The sequence continues at coordinate 53,980,345 of JAPEIP010000008.1, read as the reverse complement.
ACTTGTGCTTGAGTAGAACTGGGATGATTTGCATTCGAAAGACCAGGAATCAAGGAAGACGGGGCTTGTCCATTCACCCAGGCCTGATACATTTCTGCAATTTGTTGCTTCAGTAACCTATTCTCCTATAAAGATGCAAAATCTCGTGGAATTAACTAATCTCAACCTTCTTCATTATCAGATTCTGTTCCATCTTTTCGAGTCATCTTCCTTTTTCCTTTATACCTTGTGTTGTATGGATGAGAGGCCAGATTAAACACAACCAACCACCTTACTCTCTTTTTTATGAAACAGAAACAAATATGTTAGGGTTTAGAGTTTTAAAAACATTGATATATTCATAACAAACTCAAATCTCATGCACCTAAGTAATTTCATTCCTGAAATGGACTTAGGAAAACCCTCTTGTTTCATCCCGACTTTGGTGAATTAATTTTTACCCTCATTATTTAACGCCAACATCTTAAAATTATTACTTGAAACTAGGAAAAATATTTGATCGCACCTGTAGAGGGTTGCCTACGGATCATGTTTTACATGAATCAGATCATCACGTAGTTCATGGATAT
>JAPEIP010000008.1:53946469-53956973 GCA_026120095.1 Capsicum chinense | reverse complement strand
ATATTGAAACAAAATTTAAGAAATATCCACGCACAAAGAAAAATAGATTCATTATACATATAATAGATCTATTTCATAAGTTAGTTATCCGCATAGATCCGCACCCCCCTACAAATGGGGTTTTTTCCTTATATTTTTTTACTTAATTAAGAAATCTTACCATAATAAGAAAACTTTTTCCATTTAATTTATAATATATTTTTTTGTCAATATTTAATATCATAAAAGTAATGGAAAAAGGTGAAAAAACGATTCTGTCTGAAGAGGAGACTTTTAATGAAAGACAAAAAATTCGAATAACTTTTCTAAGGGTCTTACACTTTTAATATATTATAGATACATCAATCCATTGGTGTTTGCTTAGAAATAAAGAGACCATTAGATGATTCTTAGAATTGTTTCTTATTATTTAAGGTAACTTTACCATATCTTTAATTTGTTCTTAAAGTCATATAATATATAGTTTATTATGAGTTAAAAATTCATCCGTTATTTCATAGTAGGGCTTTTATTTTTAGTAATTAATTGTTGCTTACAGCTGTACTTTTCATCGTTGATTTTTAGTGTTTCCTTGGGAAATAAAGATGCCACCAGAGGTGCAGTCATGATTTAAAGTTTGTGGGTTCTGAATTTAAAGACAAGACAACAATTTTAAGCTAGTGTATAATCATAGCCAAACTAACTAACAAGTAACAATATTTAACATATTTAAAAACGATGAACTTCTTAAACACTATAAATATAAACTCTATAATTATAATTTCACTCGATGAATTGCCATGATTGGAAAACGATCAATGATCGCATCATTACATACACTTTCAAATTCTTCATCCTCTATATATCAAACTAAATAATCATTCAAAAAGTCATCATCAATTCTACTTCACAATCATTTTTAATAAACTTCATTGAGAAAAAAGCTCTTCCCACTATTGTTGTAGCCATAGGTAATATCAAACTTAACTTCACAAACAAATAAACAAGTCCCCGTGTCTTGTGCATATTATTTTCAAATAATTTCATCAAAATATCTCCAAGTCTTTTCAAATTTGAGAAAGCATTATCTACATCTCTCACACTACAAATATAATTGTCAATATCAAAACTCAGATCTTCAAGCTTTGAGGCACTGAATTCATTTGGATAGTATGTAGGAAGCTTCATGATCTTATTTTTGTCATAATTCATAAAAGAATTCCCGAAACTCAAACTAGCCATTCAAAGAAGTAGGTCAGTATTGACTTTATTAAAGCGATTGATAAGCTCTAAAATTTTCAAATCAATAACAACATTAAAAACTTTTACATGCAAATAATGAGAATATGTAATAATTGAGCTCTTATGTTTTGACTTTTCAAGACCATATTTTTCATTCATTTCAGGAATCTCAGTATCATTCTTTTCACAAAATATAGAGATGTCTTCTAACAAAGAATTCCATTCAGATTCTCACATCGATTGCAATTGTCTCTTTGTGAAATCAACAAGTTTCATAACACTAACAATATCTTGATCTTTTTGTGGTAAAGCCATATTTAAATTAAATATAGTTGCTAAAAGTTTCAACATCAAATGCAACATATAGATAAACTCATAAGATCTAATGTCTTCTACTAGACTTTTTGCCATTGCTTTCTCATGATAATTTGCACCCTCATTTTCAACAACTTTAAGTATATGAACAATTGATGAGAGTAAGGAAATGTACTGTCTTAAAATGATACCCTCAATAGGTATCACCAGTTGAAGTCCAAGTTCCTGATCTAGTCCACTTTTTGTATTAACTTCACCAAGCACTAATAATTTCTCTAGTTTTTCTGCTTGATCATCTCGAAGCATATCCCTACACTTAAAAAGAACCTCCAACAATATTTAGAACATCATCAAGAATGTCAAAAAAATTATTCACATCACAATGTTCTTCACAACTGCTACAAGAATAAATTGTAACTAATGAGCAAAGCAATGTATGCAATATACCAAAGAATTATCTTTAAAAATTAAAGTTTCAAGACCATTAAGTTCTTCTTGCATGTTACTAGCTGCATCATAGCCTTGTCTTCATATTTGAGATCTACTCAAAGAATGATCTAAAAGCAAAAATAAATCTTTCACGACCCAAAAATCAAGGGTCATGATGACACTTGTTGCGATAAACCTATCACCCAAACTGATACAAAATGAGAAATCAATACCAAAATCCAAGGCAAGACCCCTAGAACAAAGTCAAATCACACATATATAGTAAAATTAGAAACAAAATCAAGATACCAAACCAAATCTCAAAACCTAGTGTCACAGTGTAAGAACTACTAAATATATCTTAAAATGTTAAAAGATACAATAATAGTCCAAAAAGAATCATAATTTGTCTTTGAATACTAAATAAAACATGAAATAGACAGGAAGAGGTAGTAGGTTGACTCCTGAAGCATAGGAAGTCTGTTACCTCGAATACACCAAATACCGCCTGAGTCAACTATTCATGCGGGGCACTAGTACCTAGATCTACACCAAAAGAGCACAGTGGGTATGAGTACGGTCCACTTGTACTCAGTAGGTATCATAGGCCGACTGAGTAAAGTAAAAAATAAAGCATATAAACAAAAACTATGGGCACACCACCTATAATAAAAAATATCCCAAACGGTAGCCCACACCATCTCTAATAATAATTCTACTATATACACATATAAAAATTACAGGTAGAGGAAAGAAGAACAAATATATACATACACCAAGTGTAAGTATAAGAATATATAACAAATAAGAAGATATCAAGTAAATAATAGAGATACAATCACAAAATAAGCATAATATATGAGATTCAATAAAGATAGTGGTGATAATGATGTTGATGATGTGATGCACTAGGTCATCGTACAACCTCTGTATATACCTACCAAGATGTGCTCCCAAGGTAGGACCCATAATGGGTTCCCAATACATATACAGTGAATATCCAATACCAATTTCCATATCTCTTCTCCAGTATATGCATTGGTAGATGGTTTTTAAAGATGCCACATTTTCTATTAGAAAAAGCCAGTATTTCTAGTATTTCCATGGTGGTACTAATGTTTCATGATTGAATATGATATAAGGATGTAATGCTCAAAACCAATCAAAATAAGAATATCCAATATTCAACCAATATACCAACCATGTTAGCCAAAATCCACTCAAATCAACTAACCATCCATGATCTAATGTAATCCAGAAAGCCATCAAGTGAAACATGTAATAAAAGTCATTGATACCACATAAAATTCAAAATCTAGGATTTTCCCCACCAAAAATAGTGCAACCAAGCGCACATATTCTATAACATCATATAAGACCCCACACGATCGAACATTGCAAATAATATCTTAAACTACCAAGTGTTATTCACATAGCCCCCGCACAGGCACATAAATAAATCACCTAAGCATATTTTTCATGATACAACCCCATACCCATAGCATGCTTTTACATTATTTTTAACTACCCAATACAGTATAAAGAAAGTTAAGCCATAACCTACCTCAAATGCTGAAAACTAATTCCAAAACCCTTCAATCCAGAGCTTTTCCCTCACGAGCGGGCCCAAAATAAACTAAAATACACAAATATATAATCTATGCATCATAAGAAATCCAACATTACTCATATTGTCCACTTCCAAACAAAGGTCAAAATGGTCCCCCAAAATGATTTTTCAGAAAAGAAGGGTAAAATCAGAATTTTTGTCTTAAAATAGATTTTTCATGATTAAAGGAACTCATAAGAGATAACTCAAGTGAAAATAAAGTGAAATTGGGGTTTGAATCAAAGAAATAATGATTTGGGCCTTCTGGGCTAAAATCTCTAAATTTCATCTTTAATTCCATATTTAAACAAGATTTAAATGATTAAAATCAAAGAAAAGTAGTTGAAATAGGAGTTTTGGAGCTTACCCAAGCTTATTAATGGAAGAAAATGCTCAAAAACTTGATCCTTAAGCTCCAAATCTCGAAATAGTGTAAAAATCTCAAATATGGGAAAATAAATCACCTAGGCATCGCCTAAGTGACTACTAAGTCGCTTAGGTAGCTATTGATTAAGCGACCAGCCATCGCTTAAGCAAAGCCTACCTTATCGTGTACACGGCTTGGCTATCACTTAAGTCGAAAGATATTTGGCATGCCTGTGTTTCTTAAGCGACCAGGACATTACTTACGTGTCTATCACTTAAGAGAGCCTGGTGTTTCTTAGGCGACATTTTGGCTGTTCGACCAAGTCTCTTAAGCGACCACAACATCGCTTAGTCGAGGGCACAAATGGGAGACTTAGAGAATCTCTGTGGACCCCTCGTGATTCATCCAGAATCCCGAGTTCGTAAACGAACTATGCTACCCTACTAAATTTGATGCTCCAGACTCAATGGCGATATCAAATTTTTAAAAAAAAATGTCATTTTCACAAAATACCCAATTTTGTAATTTTTTGAATAAAGGACCGAAATGAGATATAAAAGTCGTAAAACTACACCAACCATGTTACCAACCTAAAATCGACTTTCAAATCTGGTGGCATAATCTGTTTTACCATTCGATGCACAAATCAAAAGATGTTGAATGAAGTCAGCTAGAAATCCTTTTAAACCACCAAAAATAACAATCTCGCACAAATGACATCAAAATACATTGAGAACTGTGCTAACCATTTTCACACTCCAAAAATACCACGAATCAACCATAGGGAGGGGTAAAATGGGCAAATCATACAAAAATAAATATTTTACAAAAATCACCAAAAGTCAGGTCATTACATTATCCACCACTAAGAATCTAGTTCGTCCTCAAATTAAGGGTAATAGAAGTACCTAAATTAGCAAAAAGCTGAGGATAACTACTACACATATTAGACTCGACCTCCCAAGTAGACTTATCTATAGGCCGATGCCTCTATTAGACTTTAATCACAGAAACTCTAGAATGCAACCGTTTAACATCCCTGGCTAGAATGGAGACCGACTCCTTAACAAAAGAGAACCACTTATCTAACTAAACTAAATCCGAGTAAATGATATGAGACTCATCTGGAATGTAACTTCGAAGCACAAAAATATGAAAAATTGGATGAACTGCTGATAAATCTAGAGGTAGTGCTAACTTATAAGACACATCTCTAATAGTCCGAAGGATATTAAAAGGTCCAATATACCTAGGGATAAATTTACCCCTCTTCCCAAACCTTATCACACACTTCACGGGTGAAATGCGAAGAAAGACACGATCACCAACATTGAATGTCAAGGAATGAAGTCTACAATCCGTATAGCACTTCTTCCTTCTCTGAGTCACTCAAAATCTATCCTTAGTGACCCAAACTCTATCCAAAGACTTAAGAAGCAAGTTCGTACCTTGAGGTCTAGTCTCTAAAACATCAAACCAACCAATTGATGAGCAATAATTCCTACCATACAAAGCCTCAAAAAGAGCTATCTCAATACTGGAATGATAGATATTATTATACACAAACTCTACCAAAGAAAGATGTTGCTCCCACTAACCTCTAAAGTCCATGATGCAAGTGCAAAGCATATCCTCCAAAACCTGAATAGTCTGCTACGATTGACCATTAGTCTGGAGTGCAAATACTATACTAAGATCAACTCGAGTACAACTCCTCCTGAAAGGTCTATGTATCGATCTACGAGACTCTATTAGACACCCTGTTCTTACACTATCAAGACTAAAGAATCTAACTACTATGATACCAATTTATCATGACCCAAAACCCGAAGGTCATGATGTCACATGTCATGGAAAGCCTTGACAAGTTATCTTATCATCTAAATTGATACACAATGAGAAATTAACTCCACCCAAGGCAAGACCCCTAGAACAGAGTTGATCCACACATATATAGTAAAAATGGAAAAAATATCAAGATAACAAACCAAATTCCAAAACCTGGTGTCACAGTGTAAGAACTACTAAGTACATATCAAAATATCAAAAGATAGAATATAGTCCAAAAAGGATCAAAATTTGTGTTTGAATACTAAAAAAGACATAAAAATAGACAAAAAAAGGAGTAGGCCAACTCTTGAAGCATAGAACGTCTGTTACTTTGAATACTCTAGATGTTGCCCGAGTCAACTATCTGTGTGGCATACTCATACCTGGATTTGCACTGAAAGGACACAGTGGGGATGAGTACGGTCCACTTGTACTCAATAGGTATCAAAAACTGACTAAGTAAAGTAGAAAATAAAGCATATAAACATAAACTATGGGTATATCACCGACAATAAGAAAATATCCCAAATGGTAGCCCACACTATCTCCACTAACAGTTCTACTATATACACATATAAAAAACACAGGTAGGGGAAAGAAGAACAAATATATACATACACCAAGTATAAGTATAAGAAGATAGAGGCAGATATCAAGTCAAGAATAGAGATACAATCGCATAATAAGCATAATATATGGGATTCAATAAAGATAATGGGGATGATGATGATGATGTGATGCACGAGGTCATCATACAATCTTTGTATATATGCACTGAAAAGTGCTTCTAAGTTAGGACCAATGCGGGGTTCGTCAAACCACATGCAATGAATATACACTACCAATATCCATATCTCTTCTCCAGCATATACATTAGTAGAGGTATTTTTAAGATGTCACATTTTCAGTTAGAAAAAGTCTATGTTTTCAGTATTTCCACGGTTGTTATACCAATGTTTCATGAATGATTATCATATTAAGGATGTAAGCTCACAACCAACAAAATAAGAATATCCAATATCCAACCAATATACCAACCATGTAAGCCAAAATCTATTCAAATCAACCAACCATCCATGATCCAGTATAATCCAGAATGCCATCAAGTGAAATATGCAAGAAAAGTCATTGATACCGCATAAATACCAAAATATAGGCCTTTTCCTACCAAAATAGATCAACCAAACATACATATATCAAATGCCAGGATACAATATCATATAATACCCCAGACGATTTCACATAGCAAATAATATCTCAAACTACCAAGTATTATTCACATAGTCCCCTTTCCCTGGCCTAGGTACATAAATAACCTAAACATATTTTTCATAATAAAAACCCATAGCCATAGCATGCTTTAACATTATAATTAAATACCTAACCTAGTCTAAAAGAATTTAGGCCATAACCTACCTCAAATGCAAAAAATCAATCCCAAAATCCTTTAATATGGAGCTTTCCCCTCACGAACGGATCCAGAATCAACTAAAACACATAAATATAGAATCTAAGCATAAAAAATCCAATAATATCCATATTTATCACTTTTGAATTGGGGTCAAAATGATCCTCCGAAATGGGTTCTCCGAAATGAATAGTAAAACCAAATTTTTTGTCTTAAAAAAAATTTTCCAAGATTAATGTAATGACCCTTTAGGTCATTTTCCATATTTCTTCTTATTGTCAATGTTAGAGATTTTCCACATCCATCCCAAGTCATTTATGACTTGCTGGAGCTAAAAATTCAATTATCGAGCAGTTTATTTAAATTTTAGAGTCAATCCCTTTTTAAAGTCTTTGTTGGTTCCAAATAGCCACCAGGCAAAAACTTTTACAAAACAACCTCTTATGAAATTCCTGAATGCGTCAGCAGTTCCAAAATGCTAATTTTAGGATAGGTGGACTGTTGATTTAGATTCCAAGACAACCAAGCTTATTTTGACCTATTGTAATCGAGAAATTAAGAAAATAAAATATAGGTATTTTGTTGAAATGTTCTAAGATGGAAAAATTTATTTTGCTATTGAGTTCAACGCATTAAATTTGATATAGCTACATAGTTCATTTGCATATATGAGATTTTGAATGAATCTCGAGGGCTTGGCTGAGACTTGGAAAATTTTCCAAGTCTCAGCTATCTTCTAGTTCCACCGCAATTACGATCCAAGGGTTGCATTGAGATACCCTTGGTAGGGCACTAATGCATTCATGATATGCAGGTCACGATTATGATAGGTCTTTGAAGTCCTAATATACTGCAATCGCCAACCTCAGGTCACAATAGCAACTTCTGGGAACTTGGAAAGGGTATAAATTGACCCTTTTGCTTGATTTTGGCTCATTTTCCATCCATCGCATGAGAGAAAAAACCATAAAAAAGTGTGTTATCTTATATTAAGACTTGTGGGTTACTTGGTAGCTTGGTTAACATTTATTTTTGCAATTATCTTATAATTTGAGGTAAGAATTCACCCTTTTCTTGGTGAAATTTCTTTATTTATTGCTCATAACCCTAGAACCTTTAAGGCTTGATTTTAGCCCTAATTTAGCTTGGTTTTCACCCATTTTGAGGGTAATGATTCCTTGATCTTGTAAGAATGTTGGATTGTTTTTGAAAATGCAATTTTCATAAGTGGGACCAACATGGGGTTTTTGTGTAATTTTTGGACCCAAAGAACAATGGTACAACATAAGTTTTATTATTATCATATTGATAAGTAGAATGTGTTTTTGATATCTTTGCATCTTGAGGGGGATTATTGGAAGGGAAAAATAGTGGTTTAGTGATCCGATGAGCATTGTCATCGAGGTAGTCTAGGTTTATTCCTTGTTATATTGAGATATCTCATAGAATTATTATGATATTGTGTTAGATTGGGGATGATTTTTAGGTGTTTTATTGATGAAATGCAAGCCTTGGATTAGTTAGACCATTTAGGCTATATTGAAATCATAGAGTTGAAAACTTACCTGGTTTCCTTATGCTTTAGGTAATTTGGACTTCATTACTCATTATTAACATGTGAATGCCTTAGATTACTCAAGTTAGGTAAAAATGCTCTAGAAACTCGTGCTTAGGGTAAGTTTGGCCTTAGTTTCTTACACTAATGAAGGTTATCTTAGTTTTCATTGGACTTAGTTAATGTGTTTGGAAAGGATCTCTACCTTAGGACTAATTGTCACTTGTTTGACAGCTAAAAGTAGATTTGTATACCTTAAGCCTAGTTCGGGTAGAATCATCCTAAAATGGGACTCAAGGATTAGAAGTGGGATCTTAACCCACTTTAGGCTATGGCACATATTAGTTTTGTAAACCTTTTATACTTATTAGACTCTAGGAAAAGTGTATTAAGGAAATATGGAGAAATCTTGATATTTTATGGTTATGTTGGTTAATTTGAGGGTTGACTCCTATTGATGATACTATTATTTTATGCTATTGATAATTCCATTCAAGATGTTGATTATATATATATATGTTCTATTTGAGTCTGGAAGTTGATTATGCTATTGATTGTATACCTGGTTCAAGTCTGAAGGATGATTATGACATTATTAATTATTTATCAGTTCAAGTCCAGCTATTAATTATTTATCGGTTCAAGTCCGACTTTTGATTATATTTTACCGATGCAAGCTTGAATATGCATATTATGCTATGATGATAAACTTCTTATGATTAATGATATTATGGTGCGAGATTGAAAGTAGCAATTTGGATAAGTTTGAAAATGAGGAAATGGTTATAATGTGGCATGACATAAATGGGCCTTAGTGGTAAAATGACTAGTTGGCAAATGATGCTTAGTTGATAAATGATGCTTAGTTGATAAATTATGACTAGTGGATAAAGATTACTACTCGATAATTGAATTAGTGATAAGAGATGGATAGTTGATTAATAGACTAGTGTATAAGTGATCATAAAGTTATTATATATTGGAAAAAGGTAAAATGATTGTTAACTAATGATTTGGTTATTTCTATGCGATAAACGATTGCTTTATTCTATATTTGAATATACTCTCCTGGCGTATGGGAGTTTGTATTGAGTTATTCACTTTTTGCACCAATTGGCATATAGGAGCCAATTTCTTAGTTATGATTGTACGTGTTTATGCTTTAATTATGTTATTATTCTTATTTACTTACTCATTTATGTATAACTATATCGGATCTACTTCAGGTTTGTCTATACCTTGACTTAGTTATGTTGTCTTGCATTTTATCATACTTATATCATGAATTAGATCAGTCAGCCGATGATGCTTAATTAGTACCCATTGTTTTGGTACTCATACTACACTTTTATACCTTTTTGGTGTAGATCCAAGTACTAGCTATCGCCGTTGATCATTGGTCATGCGGTGTTGACAATTTCAAGAAAGACTCTACATCAAAGGGATGATTTCTAACAACCTTAATCAAGGTTTTCTTTACATCATGACCAAGCACCAAGTGGGGTGAATAACAACCATCATCTACCACATGGTCATCGGGGTCAAATGGGTAGTGTGGCCATTGACATGGGTTTAAGAAACACTCCTATCCCCCAAGAGTACTACAATTACAAAGATTTATACCCTCTACACTAGCATGAGCATCAATAAAGGCAAATAGAGGGTCACTCCCATTTGATTGACCAATATTTTCAACATTATAACTCGGTTGAGGTTCATTAACCACATCACAAACGTCCTCAAGTGGTGGACTAGGTTCACACACAAGTT
>JAPEIP010000008.1:53916327-53941535 GCA_026120095.1 Capsicum chinense | reverse complement strand
TATATATGCCTGGTCTCAGGACCCTTGTTACGTGTAGCGGTAGTACATGTTCTAGCCATATGTGAAAGAGTGAAATCAAAGAAATGTCCTATAAACCAACTCAGACTCTTAGCACAAGATGAGTGAAAGAAGTGAAGAAATCCTCAAAATTCCCCATAGCCTCCCAAAGAGTAGAAGCAGACAACATCATTCCGATCTGCAGGACTCTACTTAACATTTGCTCTTGTTCCAACAATATCAGTGTAGCCTAGGCTTGAATACCAATTTTTCATGTCTTGATTTATGAGTCATGATGGCACCTACTAAATCTCGCCAGTAGGAAGCCAAATCGTAACTCTAAGATGAATAAAATTGGTTAACTTGGTGAAAAATACCCGACATAGGCAAAAACCAATAACACAACTTATAATAAGCATAATATTTGAAAAATATAAAGATAGTCAACATAGATACCATACCATGACCTGGCAGAGAAAGTACAAAAGCATCTAGATATAGAAATACAACCCAAGTATATAGAATAGTTAATACATCCGTCTTAAAACAAAAGACTAAATATAAAAAGATAAAAGAAAATGGGCTACTAGGACTCCAAGAGCTCACCCTATCTCTGGAAATCAACACCACATAAATATGGATCAACAACGACAACTAGTACTTAGATTTGGATGAAAAAGGTACAAAAGTGTTCTATGAGTACAAAAACAACATTTACTTAGTAGGCATAATAGGCCAACTAAGCTAAATCATGATATAAGTATGATAGAATGCAAGATAACATAACTAAGTCAAGCTAAGGAAATAAAATTGAATCCACTCCAACATAGCTGTGCATACATAGGTAAATAAATTGAAATACTGGTATAACATAAAATAAAGCATCCCCACACACACATACAACAAAATTTGCACCCATGCACCAATTAGTGCGAAAAGTAAATAACACATCATAAGCTCCTATATGCCTAGAGGGTACACTCAAAGATAGAATATCTCACCACCATTATTTATTAACTCCCATAAGCCAATAGGAATTCATCTAAGTCATGGCCCACTATAAACACTGATTACCATATTCATCACTTGTCAATTATTTAACACTTACCAACTAATCCAGCATATAACAACTAATCCTCATATATAAGCTAACCATCATTTGCCAACTAATCATTATACATCGACTAACCATTTATTTATTGACTAAGAATAATATCACTTGGATCTATTTATATCATACCACATTATAACCATTTTATTGTTTTTGACTTAGCTAGATTATCAATCTTACACCTTAATGCCATCATATCATAATAAATATATCATCATAACATACATGCATATTTGGACTAGAACCAGTTAATATAATGAATAGATAGACTTGAATCGATAAATATATCATCAATAGTTAGACTTAAATTGGGAAATATATCATCAATAGCTGGACTTGAATTGGTAAATATGTCATTAATAGCAGAAATTGAACCAGTAAATATATCATTAGTTGCCATATTTGAACCGATTAATATATATATATATATATATCAATATAATCCAAAATATCATCAATAGCATAAGTAATAGCATAATCAATAGGCATCAACCCTCACATTAACTAACATAGCAATCAAGTGTCAAAGTTTCTCAATATTATCTTAATAAGCATTACCAAGAGTCTAACAATTGTATAAAGGCATACACAAGCTAACATGTGTCCTAGCCTAATGTGGGTCAAGGGTAGACTTCTAATCCTTGAATTTCTATTTTAGGCAAATTCTACCCAAACTAGGCATAAGGTATCAAATTTCATTTTTTAATGTTTGATGAGTGGTGAGTTTACTATTCATTCACACTCATTATGCATGCATATTACTTTGTTTGGAATGAATAAATGAGACAAAATCTATGGATAGATGCTCTCTATAGTCATAAAGTTGAGGAGACGAAAAGATGTGGATTGGAGCTAAAAATGATAAAAAGGAAGCAAAAAAGAGTGCAGCTGAAGACCTAGACTACATCAGCCTCGGTTACTATGACTGCGGTTCTCTATCCATAGTCGTGGTCAGTCAAGATGGTCAAAGCAACATGATCATGGAACACAACCACAGTTGCATGGTCATGGTTGCGGATAGCAATGCACAATCCTGGTTAATCCAGAATATGCCTAGGGATAGATTTATAAAAGCACTTGGACGCATGGCAAGGCATATTTAAGCTAAAACCATATCTTTTTTAGGATATATTAGCTTATAAGATATTTTGGAATTCAAGACTTGAACCGTAATCTTAGGCAAATGTATAATTGGCTTTGAAGGATAAATCTGTTAGACTCTTTGTAAAGAATGAATGCTTTAGATTATCCTTATGGTATATTTCTCTTTACTTTCTTCATGAGTAGATAAGTAATTTAGTCTTGTGATTATCTTAAAATAAAGTATAATTGTGTGTGGGTATTGTTGTGTTTGCATGTATTTTAGTTGTTGAGTATGGATTCCACCATTGCTCGAGCTTATGGGATAGAATTTGATGGGTGAAAACCCTAAATCTCTAAATCAGTTTGATGGGTGAAAGACCTAAAGTCTATAAACCCTTTATCATCCTTAAAAGAGGGATGAAGGTGAACATTAGGTAACCCATAACATTCTTAAAAAAGGGTTATAGGGGGACAAAGCTATGATGGACAATTAAGCCTATGGTGTACTACCTTTTGCAATCTTATAAATAAGTGTATTAGGAGTGTAAATCATGTCAAGAGAATCATTCTAGAAATAGGGATGACTGATTGAGGTCTTGGGTGATATGAAAATGTGTATACTTTTTAGGTGCTCGAAAGAGCCAATAGGTGAAATTGCTGTGGTTTTGTTGAAAGATTGACCCAAGTGAATTTTGACCTAGTTTATCTTTTAGTTAACAACTAAATTTCATGATGAACCAACATAAACCCATATACATTACTTCTAGGTAGGCATAATCCCAAGACTTCCCTCAAATCTTGAATTCTAAGTAGAAGTGTTAATTCACCCAGGGCTTGTTAAAGTTTGTTGTGAAAAATTCCCACGAAAATCCCACCATTTTATTTCACATTTCATTTTTATTAGCATTTTGGGTAATCTCTTAGTAATTTGAGAATCCATAGTGTTTAAAGTATATAGTTTACTCCTCGAGATTCAACCTCAATTCAAATTGGGTTACTTGACAACAACCGCCTCACCCCTCAGTTATGGGAGTGAGTTGAGCATTATTAAAATGGCACCGTTGCCGGGGAGTGAAATATTGATTTCACCTATGTGGTGTTATTTTTACTTGGGAGTATCCAATGTATCATACTTTATTTTCTTTGTTGATTTTGGATCTTTTGTAGGTAATAGCAGCATAACTGAAACTATGTGTGAAGGCACCAATCCTATGGAGTCCTTTAATGAACCCATTCATGGAGAAAGCCACTTGAATGGTGAAAGTCATGCGAATGAAAAATAAATCCCACCTCACCATGGGGCCAGGATATTTTATGTGTCTAGTATTATTCTTCATGTGTTGCAAGTAAAGGGGCTATACGGAGGGCAAGCCCATGAGAATCCATATGTTCACTAAAAGAATTTTTTGAAAGTTTGTACTCCCTTCAACATTTCTCATATTACTCAAGAGTCCTTTTGGCTTCGGCTCTTTTCATTATCACTAATGGGTAAAGCATTGTTATGGTTCCGCACACTCCCTACGGCTTCACTCACTTCATGGAATGAGCTGACAAAGGAATTTTTAGATCAATACTCCTCTCCATCCAAGGTATATCACCCGAGAGATAAAATCATGAAATTTAGAAAAAGGAATGGGGAGTCACATCATAAAGTATGGGAGATATTTCATAGGAAGTTATCCAAATTCCTAAACCACAAGATTCCGAGGAAAACACTTTTCTAAATATTCTATTGGGCACTAGATTTTTTGAACCAAACGGTGGTAAACAATGCGGTAGAAGGGTCTCTTTTAAACTTGCACTTCCATGTGGCTACAAAATTGTTGAGAGAGGTAACTAAACACAATCGGGAATGTTATACCCGAGACATCAATATTTCAACTAGCCCTGGACCTAAGCCCATGATTAATAGATAACAAAAAAGTGGAATAAGGATCAAGAGCAAACCATAGCAAATATATTGACCCAACTTGAGATCCTAACCAAGTATGTCATAGGTGCACCCATGAAAATGGCAAACCCCATGATACCAAGACCCCATTAATATAATGACCAAGCTAGGAGAATGGAGGAAGAAATTTAGTACCTAGCTAACCACTCGAAGGCTTCTCATTCAACTTATCATAGGAAAGGTGGGAATCAAGGTTGGATAAATCATGGTGGTGGTTGAGTTTGGAGAGATAGAGAACATGAGTACTGTCTTTTGTGCCTTACCATGAATAAGATTATAAAAAATAGTCACGCTTCATTGACACCGACAGAGGTAGAACAGAGGATCTTATTGCAAGAATTTTGAACAAAGTTGAAGGAATGAACAAAATGGTCCATAAATTAAAAGAGGACTTCGTTTCACTCTCCAAAATGGTGGTCTCCCATTCTTTATCTATTAAATAATTGGAAAATCAACTAGGACTAGTCTTCACACATCTAGATGCTAAATCTAAGGGGAACTCTACTAGTAGCACAACCGCCAACCTCCAAAATAATGATCAAATCTTGGCGATGCGTATAGAGGGTAAAAGGACAAAGTAAGAGCACATGACAGAGGACTTAGGCGGAAAAATTCCCAACGCCTAATAAAAAGAGAGGTTGTTCCAACGTCTAATTAATAAAGAGAAGAAAGAGATGAAAAACATTATTGGAAGGTTAATTGATAAAAGAGATTTTACATGTGGGTACCTGTGGACCCTCCTTGACAAATTGATACATGAAAATGTCATTCCATGATGATATCTAAGACACTGTGTAGGAGGCAACCGACAAATGCCACAAAGATGGCTCGTATCCTTTATATCATATTTTTAAAGTTCTGATGTTAGTTTTTGCATATGAATAACTAATGGATGTGTTACACTATGGAGTGTTTTACGTAATCTTAGAAAGGAGAAGTGTTCATAATTTGAGGTGAAAACCAATAAAAGGATTAATGAGCACCAAGTGAGGAGAAAAGCTAGACAAGGGAAAAACAGGGGAGCAAACATGCCCTTGATTATCACAACCGTGGTCCCATATACATTTACTATTACTCGCCCGTCCATGATCGTGGTTAGTCGGCTGTGATCACCGACACACAAGCAAGTTGATTCACCAATTACCTCCTAAATTTCCTCACAGACTCTTTCAAGTTCTTGCATGCAGAAATGGTCTAATCTCAAGATAAATGGTGATGGTGCAAAATTTGAAAAAGATACGGTATTTGATGGAGTTTTAGGGTTCACCCTTATCTTTTTGTTAGCTTTGATTATTGATACAGTAGGGACACTGCTACCTTTTTAGTTGGGGGTGTTTCCTTATTCATTTTATTTGGGCTTGTATTAGTAATATTGTTGCACACTTTTCTGTTCTTTTGGAAAATTCTTAGCATGATTTTTATTTGGGTTGTAATATTCGGGCACTCTGATGGTACACACATTTGCATGGATTAAAAATTTTATCCTTAGTTTTCTATTTTAGTCTAAATTTAATTGGTTGAGATTGGCCTTTCCAGATTGGGTTTGTAACCATAGATGTAGGGGAAGTCTGGGTACCCATGACATCAAGGCCATAGAATGCAAGGGAAGTCTAAGTAACTGTGGCATTGATAATTTAGAGTTGCATTAAGATCCTTTTGTGAAGTCGGAGTAACCATATGGTGGGTCACCCATACTATGAACTTCAATGTGAGATGATATCTTGGATGATTTCCATGATTAGCAAATTATATGTTGTGTGGATGCAAAAGGAAACAACCCCCCGTCTGAAAATTTTGAAAAATCGAAGCCATGGATGTGAGCTACTTTGTGATAATTTTTCCCTCTTCCTAGGACTCCAAAAGTTGACTTTGGAAAATAATGAATACTTCATCTTTGTCTCGAGCGGGTAGAACAATTGAATCCCTTTGACAAAATTTGCATGCCATTTGTGTGATGTTAATTGTCTCTATCCCATGTGTACTTGTACTATCTAGAACTTGCGTCTTTAGTCTTTGAAAGCAAAATTTTGACTGTTCTTGGTTGGTAAAATGATCATAGTCCATCTTGTGATTTTTTAATTCCACTTTAGCCTAAAGATCCTACCAATACATAAGAGTTACCCCTAGTCACCCTCTTTGAGCCTTTGGACCTTTCTTTGGCAAATGCATTGTAAGTCGTGACCCTTCTATTCATTTGCTCTTGAACCCTATCCTCTTTGAACTTGAGAATACAAATTGAGGCTAAAAGCCTAAGTTGGGCATGGTGGAAAGAGAAATAAGTATAGTTGGGCCACGAAGTCTTAAGAAGGTTTCTACAATCTTAAGAAAGCGAAGCTTTTTGGATTTGAATAAAGAAAAGATCCCATAAAAGAAAGAAAGGTTTTATCTATGTGCAAAAAATTATAGAAGAAGATAAAAAGAGGAAAGTGGGAAAACCAAGAAAAAGCAAAGGTAGGCAATATAGTAAAGTGAAAAGAAATGGCACAATAAGTGAAGCATAAAAGGAGTACGATGTAGAAGTTCAAGGAGGTGTAGCCTTATGTTCCTATGTTGATCTCCTTCCCTACCCTACACCTACATTACTAACTCAACAAATCATTTATGATTCACAATCAACTGTAGTCATTATAGTGGTGATTGAAAATAGGGGCAAGCCTATGGCATGGTACTTGTTAACATCGAAAATTTCTTGAGAGAGTGAGTGGTTGCACTTAAAATTCCTTGTTGCATGATTGGTAGCTAGGTATGTGAATTTCTCCTTTCTTGTGAGGAGGAATGTGAACTAGTTGAGGTAGGTGATTTTTTCATCTTCCGCACAATGAGATAATCAGAAGTATTGCATATTTAAAGTTAACATATGAGCCATTTCTAGAGCGTTAGTAGTTGTTACATGGTTGCTCCTTGAAGTCTATTGCATTCTTCACTATTCTATTTTATGATGAGATAAGTTGTTAAAGTCCTATTTTCCCATGCGTAAAAAGATTTTTATGGTAGCAATATAATTTGATTCATCATGATCATTGGGTGATAAAATGAGGGCAGACATAGGAAATTGCCTCATAGTAAGAGGTAGAGTTGCTTGAGGACAAGCAAGGTCTTAAGTTGGGGGTGTTGATAAGTGGTGTTTTTACTAATCATTCATACTCATTATTCGTGCACATTACCTTGTTTTGAATGAATAAATGAGACAACATCTACGGATAGATGCACTAATATTGACTCTCTGCATGTATAAAGTTGAGGAGACCAAAATATGTGGATTGGAGCTGAAAATGATAAAAATGGAGCAAGAAAGAGTGCAGCTAAAGACCTGGACTACATCAACCTCAGTTACCATGACCATTGTCTTCTATCCGCAGTCGCAGTTAGTAAATATGGTTAGATCAATACGGTCATGGCACACAATCGTGATCACATGGTCACGGTCGCGGACAGCCATGCGCGATTGCGGTTAAGTGAGAATATACCCAGGGTCAGATCTGTAAATGCACTTGGACACATCCTAAGAAATATTTAAGCTAAAAACCTTTCTTCTTTAGGATAGCTTAGCTCATAAGGTATTTTAAAATTCAAGACTTAAAACGCTAATCTTGGGAAAGTGTGTAATTGATTTTGAAGGCTAAATATCTTAAACTCTTTGTGAAGAATGAATGCTTTGGATTATACTTATGGTATATTTCTCTTTACTTTCTTCATGAGTAGCTAAGTAATTTATTCTTGGGATTATGTTGAACTAGAGTGTAATTATGTGTGGGTATTGTTGTGTTTGCATGGATTTTAGTTGTTGAGTATGGATTCCACAATTGCTTGAGTTTATGGGATAGAATTTGATGGGTGAAAACCCCAAATATCCTAATGGGTTTGATGGGTGAAAACCCCAAACTCTAGAAATCCTTTACCAATCTCGAAAGAGGGATGAAGGAGAACATTAGGTCACCTATAACATCCTTGAAAGAGGGTTATAGGTAGACAAAGCAATGGTGGACAATTGAGCCTATGGTTTACTACCTTTTGCAATCTTAGAAATAAGTGTATTAGGAGTGTAATTCATGTCAAGAGCATCATCCTAGAAATAGGGATGCTTTATTAAGGTCTTGGGTGTTATGAAAATGTGTACACTTGTTAGGTGCTCAAAATAGCCAACGGGTGAAATCATTGTGGTTTTGTTGAAATAGTGATCCCAATGAACTTTGACCTAGACTTTCCTTTAGTTAACAATTGAATTTCATGATGAACCAACATCAACCCACTTGCATTACCTCTAGGTAGGCATAATCCTAAGATTTTCATCAAATCTTGAATTCTAAGTAGAAATTTTAATTCACCAAGTGCTTGTTAAAGTTGGTTGTGAAGAATTCCCAAGCCAATCTCCCCCTTTTATTTCACATGTCATTTTTATTAGCATTTAGGGTAATCTCTTAGTAATTTGAGCATCCAAGGTTTGAAGTCTATAATTCACTCCTCGAGATTCGACCCCAATTCAAATTGGGTTACTTGAAAATGACCACCTCACCCCTCAAATATGGGAGTGATTTGACCGTTATCAATGTTAAACAAGCCTCAATTAGTCCCAATATAGTGAATTTACCTAAACTTTAGCAACTAGGTCAATTATACCTAATTTATAGTTTTCGATTAGCCTAACAGTTTAAAAACCCAAAGAATTTCAATTCATAATACTAACACCAAAAACCCATCATGAATATAACACAATATGATAAAAATACTATGAACTAGCTCAATATAAAAAGGGAGAAAACCTAGCATACCTCGATGCCGTAGAAAGCTCAACGATATGCTAAACCACCACTTTTCACTTTCAAAAAGTCTCCTCAAGATTCCAAGCTATCATAAACATATTCTACTCATCAATATGAGAATAACAATAAATATATTACACTATTCTGCTTAGGGTCCAAAAATTACATCAAAACCCCATGTGGGTCGCACTCACAAAAGTTGCGTTTCCGAGACCAACCTAACATTCTTACATGCTCAAGGAATCTTTACCCTAAAAAATGGGTTAAATCCAAACAAAATTGGGGCTAAAATAAAGTTCTCAAGATTTTAGGGTTTTGAGCAAG
The DNA here is from genome assembly GCA_026120095.1 of Capsicum chinense. Lineage (NCBI taxonomy): Eukaryota > Viridiplantae > Streptophyta > Magnoliopsida > Solanales > Solanaceae > Capsicum > Capsicum chinense. The sequence continues at coordinate 53,932,309 of JAPEIP010000008.1, read as the reverse complement.
AAATAAATAAAATCCACTTAGAAAAGGATGAATTCTTACCTTAAATCAGAAGATAATTGCAAAAAACAAGGGTTAATCTAGCATCCCAAACACCTGCAAGCTTTAGTTCCACATAATCTCAGTCTATAGGGTTTAAGCTCTCAAGAAATAGATGAGAAAATGGCTAAAATAGGGAAATAAGGGATCTATTTATACCCAGCCTTGGCCCTCGGGATTCGCTATGGCAATTTACTACTCGCGATCGTAGCTTCTTGAGCCAGCCTTGGTGAGTTACAATTGCGACATAATCACTGGAATCACTATATCTCGGGCCTGAAATTATTAATCGCGATCAATGCCTGACGATCGCAGTACCTTGTGACCGTTAAGGGTATCGCGATCGCGACCCTTGGTGCCACGATAGTGATACACCTGATGACAGTTGAGACTTATAAGTCTTCGCCAAACCCTTAATATTCATTCAGAATCAATGGCGCAATTGGATATTCCATTTGAGGTCATTTCGAACAAATTTGGGTCCCACACCCATATTTCATTTTCTTAACTTTTCGACCAATAGGTCGAAATAAACCCGATGCCTCGGTACTAGAACCTAACATTATTACATGCTCAAGGGATCATTACCTTAAAAAATGGGTTAAATCCAAGATAAATTGGGTCTAAAATCAAGTTCTCCAGATTTTAGGGTTTTTAGCAAGAAATAAATAAAATACACTAAGAAAAGGGTGAATTGTTACCTTAAATCAGAAGATAATTGAAAAATTAAGTGTTAATCTAGCATCCCAAACACCTACAAATTTCAATCCCACTTAATCTCACTCTAAGGGTTTAAGCTCTCAAGAAATAGATGAGAAAATGGCTAAAATCAAGGAATAAGGGATCTGTTTATACCCAACCTAGCCCTCGGTATTCGCTATCGCAAGTTATTGCTCACGATCATGGCTTCTTGAGCCTGCCATGGTGAGTTGTAATTGTGACATAATCACCGTAATCATTATATCTCAGGCCTAACATTATTTATCGCGACCAATGCCCGATGATCGCGGTATCTTGTGACTGTCAAGGGTATCACGATTTTGACCCCTGGTGCAATGATAGTGATGCACCTGATAACAACTGAGATTTGGAAGTCTTCACCAACCCCTCGAGATTCATTCAAAATCCCATATACATAAATAAAATATGTGACCATACCCAATTCAATGTTTTAGACACAATGGCACAATTGGATATTCCATTATAGGTCATTTGAACAAATATAGGTCCCACACCCATATTTTATTTTCTTAACTTTCTAGCCAATAGGTTAAAATAAACCCAATGCCTTGGTGCTCGAACCAAGAGTCTACCTAGCCTAAAATAAATATTTCAGAGCTATTAGCGAAGTCAAAATTTGTATTTAAGGTTGTTTAATTAAAATTTGTTCCTGGAGTTCTAAAAACCAAACTAACATCCTTGTAACCAAACTATCCATTCCAGAAAGTTCTAAATGACTTGAAGGCTCATTAAGACCATATGTGTCACGATCTGATTTATGAGTTGTGATGGCACCTACTTATCCTACTAGTAGGTAAGCAAAACAGTAGCTCGAAACTATAAGCAATGGGTTAACTTGGTGAAAAATGGCCTAAAATCCAAAAATCACCATTTAAATAGTTAAAATAGTAATAAAGAAATCATAACAGTCAAATAGATAGATAAAAGAGCAACAACCATCCCAAGCCTCAGTAATGTCAATACAAGAGCTACTATAAATGAACTATATCTGTTGAATAGTCAAATACAATTTTTCTCGAAAATGAATGACTTGAAATTCATAAGTATAAGGAAAAATAGTAACTCCGACTTCAAGACTAACCCAATCTCCAAAATCAACCCTACACGATCGTTGAATCAGTGGTGGCTACTAGTAATTGGATCTACACTAAAAATGTATAGAAATATAGTTTGAGTACAAAAACCATGGGTACTCAGTAGCATCATTAACCGACCGAGCTAAATCATGATGTAAATACAATAAAATACAAAGTAAAACAAGCTAAGTCAAGGTAAAATGGGCAAACCTGGAAGTAAGCTCTAACACTGTTATACATAAATGAATAACTAAAATCTAAATAGTAACATAAATATCACACAACTATAACTACAAAACTGGACCCGGTAAGCCAATAAGTGCAGAAAAGTAAATAGCCCAATGTCGTCCCTATAATCTTAGAGGGTACAATCAGAGAAAAATAAATAACTGAAAATACATAACTCTACCAAATATAAGTTATGACCATCAAACTATCCATACTGACTCATATCATGCCCATTTCACAATACCAAACTTGAACCAAAACTCATATCATTATCATCATAACATTGTCAATAGTATCATCATCATAACATCATTTGCTAAACATGAAATAGCTTATCCTAAATTACCCTGACTTTATCCAATGATTCCTAAAGCAAGTTGGTACCACAGGGTCTAATCTCGAAAATCTGAAACCACCTAATCATAGAATGACATTGTCTACCATACAAAGCCTAAAAAATTCCCATCTCAATACTTGAATGGTAGATATTATTATAAGTGAACTTTACCAAAGCTAAGTGTTGTTCCCACTGACCTCTAATGTCTATAAGACAACCTTGACGCATATCCTCAGGAACCTGAATAGTCTGCTTCAACTGTCCATCAGTCTAAGGATGGAAGGATATACTAAGATCTACCTGAGTACCCAACTTCTTCTAAAAAACTCTCCAAATGCTAGAAGTGAACACTGAACCCCAACTTGAAATGATAGATATAGGCACACTATGCAAATGGACTATATCACTAACATAGGTACGAGCCAACCTCTAGACACTAAAGGATATCTGAATAGGAATGAAGTATGCTGACTTGGTCAACTGATCTACAATGACCCAAATACCATTAGAACCACATGAAGTATAAGCCTAACTACTAACAAAGCATAGTAATCACTCCTATTTCCACTCAAAAATAGGCAACCTCTGAATCAAACCACTAGGTCTCATATACTTAACCTTCACCTGCTAACACTATAAGCAACGAGCAACAAAGTCTACCACATCTCTCTTATTACAACTCTGCTAATAATGCTACCTCAAATCACTATACATCTTAGTTGTACCCAGGTTAATAGAATATCAAAAGATGTGAACCTCATGTAAAGTTGACTGAATCAAGTCATCAACTCTCGAAACACAAATACAGACATCAAATCTTAAGATATCCTCAAGATTTATGGTAGACCTCTTGGAATAACAACTCAGCACCTTATCATGGATGATGCAAAACCTCTTGTTCTTAAACTGACGACTCTGAATCTACTCAAATATCAAAAACCTTACCTCAAAACTACCAAGAATCCTCCTAGAGTCTAAAATATCAACTCGCACCATCAAGATGGATAAAGACTGAATGTCTCATGCCAATGGCCTATGAGAAAGTGAAATCCAAGCCAAGCTACCTATACTCACTGACTTTTAACTCAATGCATCTGCTACCATGTTCACCTTTCCTAGATGATACAAGATAAAGATGTCATAATCCTTAAGAAACTCCATCTATCTATGCTACCTAAAACTAACCTCTCTCTGATTCATAAGATACTGAAGACTAAAATGATTTGGAAAGATCTAGCAATGGACACTATAAGGATAATGCCTCTAAATCTTAAGCACAAAAGCAACTACCACCAACTCTAAATCAGGAGTGAGGAAATTGCACTTGTTCACCTTCAGTTGCCTTGACCCATGATAATAACTCAACCCTGCTGCATTTAAACACAATCCAAATTAACACCAGAAGTACCAAAATTCATGAAGAATCCCTTACCCTCAATTAGAAGAGCTAAAATGGAAGTTGAAGTGAGAAACCCCTTGATATTTTTGAAGCTAAGGTCACACTCCTCGAACCATTATATAGGAACCATCTTCTAAGTCAATTTGATCTTTAAAGTTTTAATAGTAGCAAAAATCTTAATGAATCATCTATAGTAACAGGCCAGACTAATGATACTACGAACCTCAGATAGAGATGTAGGTTTAGCCTAATTATGAATAACCTTAATCTTCATTGAGTCTACCACAATACCATCCTTAGACACCACATGACTAGGAAATGTCACTAACTCAAGACAAAGAGAATTTGGTAAAAAGTATATGGTTTCTTAAAGTGAGGAGCATAATCCATAAATGTTGCATTGATCCTCACGACTCCTCGAAGACACAAGGATGTTATTAATAAATACAATGACAAGGGAATCTTAATAGGTCCACAATATACTATTTATCAAATCTATAAATAATACTAGTGTAATACCCCGCAAAGTCCTCTTCAAGTCAGAGCCTTCGAGCGTATCCAATAAAGTGGAAATTCGAGTCTAAATGTTTTAGAAGTACTTTCTCAAGTATGAAATATTTTGAATCATGTGGAATTTCTCTAATTTCCACTTTTTACCAATTATAGCATTGAATAAGCTTTCCATCAATATAAAATTCACCCAAATCAGACCCTCGGGTGAAGAGTTAGAGCTATTTTAGTGAGACAACGTGCCATCTGGTACTCTGGCGTGTCGTGGAGCCATCCAAAATGGTGATTGTCAAATTCCAGTGAGCCAATACAATTCCTCTACATCATGGTGAAATTCCAATTCGCAACAAGTTGGTAAAATGATCTTCATCGTGTCATGCCACTGTGTAATTTCCCAATTGTCAAAATCCAGTGAAGGCTTGTGATTGTGGTGCGTCACGCCAGGACCCAAAATCGGGCTCCAGTCTATAATTTTCTTAAGGGTATTTTAGTATTTTTCACTCATTCCCAACCTCTATAAATACCCACTTAAGGGCTTTGATTCTCATTTTTTTCCTTTCACCCAAGAAAACTAGGGTTTCCAAAAATCAAATCCCCCTCTCTTCTTCAGCCAAAAATCAAGGGAGAATCAAGAAGAATCAACAAATCTTACAAAGGCTTTCAAGAAAAGAGTTTCTCCAAGGTATGTAGATATTGATTCTTGGGTCCCTTACATCCAACATGCTCAAGTACCCTTTTCTAAATCTTAAAGATTTATGTTTATGAATTTTTTTATCATTTTTGTGAGTTGAAATTGATGTTCTTGCTAAGTTGGAGTTGTGATTTATGTTTTTGTAAAAGATTATCAAGCCTTGGCCTTAGTATGTGGTATTTGTATGGTAAATGGATTATGTACTTATTGATGATGTTGAATGATTTCTAAGATGGAATATTTATAGAGTTTGTATGATTCTATGATATTATGTGAGTTGAAAACATGTAAATTTGGTTGATCATGGTGAGTATTTTGATGATTATACCTATGCCTAAGTCGCACATGTGAGGTGTTTAATAAAATGCCCAAGAGACTAGAAATCATGTATTGTAGTTAAATTGTGACCAAAATGACAAATGCATGCTTTATCCTTATGTAATGTTCATGAAGCTAGGTCGATAGACGTATAGCATGTTTTTATATGCATTCCTCTCCATGTATAATACTTGAGAACTATGTGTACCATGAAATCCCCAATTAGGTGTGAACCCGTGCATGTCTTAGTTATTGTGAGGATGGACATATGATATGATTCCTAAATGCTTGAAGAGTGCTTTAATGATAATGATGATAAATGTATGACTATGATGATGAATGAATGATTGTGATGATGGACAAATGATTATACTTTATTTTATAATATCGAGTCTTGGGGGTATTTATACCCGACAATTTAGCTGCTTTCTAGAGCCCATGTCAGTTTCACAATAATTCCAGTTGATCCATGACTCTAAGAACTCATTGAACTATAAAACTCTGTATCCTCAGACAATTATATAGCTTAAGAAAGCTTAGTAATCTCAGTAATCTCTGTAATATCCGTATTGCTAGTAATCTAGCCTCAGTCCTGTAATTAGCTCAGATCCAATAGTATGCAAGTGTTCAATTCTAATCTCAGAAGTGATTCAAGTTATTTATTCAAGCTTTGTATCGTCAGTTAAATACCAGGATTCCATACCATTTCCGTCATATATGGAACTAAGTGATCTCAGTGTAACTAAGTCATATCTTTTGAGATACATGATTTGTATTAGAATCAGTTCAGTTATGTTCAGTTGAGTTTTCAGTTTTGAGTTTTTCAGTTGGGAGTAGAAATTAGCACCAAGCGAGGGAGGGGATAACGGCTCCTTCCATTAACAAGAGAGAGGCCAGAGTCATTAGTAGTAATCCCTGACCTCCAAAACTGCATAGCCAGTGCATGATATAGGAGTCACCATTAGAAAAAGCTATCACCTCAAGAGAGAGAGTATTTGACTATTATATTGCCTTAGGTTAACTTTCTGCCGAGGGTCATCCATCAGAGAGAATTGACTAGAAAGAAGAGATAATGTCTTTAACTGTGGCACGGTATTGGCACCCTCCTAACTGGGGGTAGAGTTAGACCCCACCTGTGGTAGGTCGGGGCATGTCGGTTAAGTGACTACTTCCCATAGTTGCAGTTTCAGTATCAATCTTCAAAGATCAGGATTATGTGGTACAATCGTCTATCTCAGTGAGGAACTCAGATAGTTCTATTGATCATGGACCATCCTATCAGATAGGCTTGGTCTTATATATAGTTATTTGATATCATATTCAGAGATATGCCTCCAGATAGGCTTGATTCATAGTCTCAAATTCTATTGAGTATCCTTATTGTCAGATTTAGATATATTCATATTTTTTTTATCATTGATAATAGTTTCTTAAATTATCCATTTGAGAGGTTGATCTCAAATCCCGTCAGTCGAAAGAAGTAAAGCTTAGAATTCAGTCCATGATGTAAGTACATCTAGATCCTCAGTTCTCAATATCAGATGAATCAGTGATTCAGTATCTTAGTGTCAGTAGTGAGTTTAGTCTGCAGTAAAGTGGTATCCAAGTTTTACTATCTAGAGTTGTGATGAATGTGATTATGGTGTGTGCATTTATGTATGTGTTCTCGTGTGACATTTTTATGATTGTCTAATTTAGACATTATGTATGCATGAGCCTTTGCATTTAGTCTTACGTCGTCTACATACTCAGTACATTCCTATACTGACGTATTTGTGCTATGGTGTCTTATTTAGCACCACAGGTTCAGAGGCACAGGATCTAAAGTATCCTTAATAGTTCAGTTCCATCTAGCAGCAGTAGCAGTGAGTCATTTTCTTTTGAGAATGAATCTCAGTTTACTATTATTGTATCAGATATTATTTATTCTCAGTTGATGAAGTTAGTTGGGGACGTGTCCCATCAACTCCACAGTTCAAAAAGTTTGGAGGCTTTTCAGATGGATGTATTAGTATTCAATTTTCTATATTATGAGTATTCATAGATGTGTTGAACCTTTTGGCTAGTTTCCACATTTATTTTCGATATTATGCAGTGTACAGGTACAGATATTAGTAAAGGGTTAGCTTGTGGTCCTTCGGGGTCATAAGCACCGTGTGATATTTCAAGATGGGATCTCAGGGCATTAAAAACTTGGTATCAGAGCCTAAGGTTCAAGAGTGTCCTAGGGAGTCTAAAAAACCGCATCTAGTAGAGTCTTTTGCATGGGTGCGTAGCATGCCACATTTATGTACAAGAGGCTATGGGATGTTCTTAGGAGAAGTTTCCTTTCTTTCAGTATTCAGATCATGTGTGTGAGCATGAGCTCAAGTTGGTCCACAACCTAATCCACTTCATTCTTTCAATTACAGAGTAGGCCTCCTCGTAGAGATTTTGTCCATGGGGTTGATGACTAGCCCCCTCAGCCAGTAGATCTTGAGAATGAGAGTGTATCATATGCAGAGTTTCGGGCAACTTTTCAGGTGCTAGCTCAAGCTGTGACTAATATTCAGGGCAATCGTCAGGCTGCAGTCCTACCTCAGCAATATGGGAATTCAGCCATAGCCAAAATCAAAAGTTTCATGAAAATGAACCCGCCAAAATCTTTGGGTCCATGGTAGGTGAGGACCCGCAACTTTATTTAGAAAATGTGAAGAAGATCACCTAGATTATGCATGTTTCTGAGGGGGAGAGTGTTGAGTTAGCATCTTATATGTTGAAGGATGTTGCTCATGATTGGGTAGTGATATGGGAGAAGAGTAGAGGGGTGAATGCAGCTCCTATGACTTGGTCAGAGTTTCAGAGTGCCTTTCTAGATAGATTCTTTCTGCTAGAGATGAGAGAGGATAAGGTAGAAGAGTTTATGAACCTAAGGCAAGGTTCCATGATCGCGAAAGAGTATTGTCTGAAGTTTAACCAATTAGCTAAGTATGCTCCTGACTTGGTAGCTGATCCTAGAGCGAGTATGAGTAAGTTTTTGTCTGGGGTATCAATTATGTGTTGAAAGAGTGTAGAGATGCTATGCTCAATAGAGACATAGATCTTTCTAGGATAATGATGCATGCGCAACAGATTGAGGCTGATAAGATGAAAGAAAGAGAGGGGGTGAGCAAGAGAGCTAAGATAGGTAGTCATGGTTTTTCGTAGTCAAGGTCCCAGGGTGGTAGTAGTTCTCTGAATGGTCAGATATTTTTAGTTCCAGCTCCATCTTTAGCTAGTTTACCCACACCTGTGGTTGAGGGTGTCAGATCCGAGGGAGCGCCAATCTCCAAAGCCCATAGTAGTGCTAGTGGTGTTCGTACCCATCCGCTTTATGGAGAGTGTGGCAGGTGCCACCAAGGCATGTGTAGAGATAGTAGCGATGTGTGCTTTGGGTGTCGTAAGCTAGGCAATAGAATGCGAGAATGTAGAGTGCTGTCTCAGAGAGGTAGACTCCATGCGCTTCAGGTTTGCCTTGATCGGGAGAGACTCCCTAAAATAGACCTGGGTATATTATAAGCCCTTCATCCTTATGCTATTCATTGTTATTTCTTTTTCTTTCACTTTGAGTTTATATGCTAGCATGAGTCATACATGAGTTTCAGATCTCAGTCGGTCAATTATGACCAAGTCTGTAGATGCCCTGCGTACCGCCCTAGTATTTCAGCAAAGTGTTTGTTTATAGGGACATAGAGTCCCAAGCGGGAGATACCCCATAATATTTTGATGTTGCATGTCTCTAGATTCATTCAGATGTATGTCCAGATTCTTTTTATGAAGTGGGCATCAATTGTTATTGCATTTTCAGTCGTGTCTTTGAAAGTCAATTCAGTTAGACATTCATGCATTAGATATGCACATTCAGTAGAAAGAGTTTAGTATGTCAGCGTGTGTTCAGCTACGTACTCATGAGATCAGTCTAGTTATGAGTCCATGCATCAGATATGCATGAGTTTTATGAGAATTAAGCTATGAGTAGATTCAGTCGAGTATTCCATGCATAAGATATGTATGCCCGGTGTGAGAATTCTATATGTCAGTCGTTCCAGTTATGTAGTCTTGTTCTAAGATATTTCTATTCCTTGAGTAAGTTCTATTGACCCGTCTTCTCAGTCTATCAAGCGATATTCGAGGACGAATGTTCCCAAAGGGGACATAATGTAATACCCTGAAAAGTCCTCTTCCAGTCTGAGCCTTAGAGCGTATCTAGTAAAGTAGAAATCCGAGTCTAAAAGTTTTAGAAGTACTTTTTTAAGTATGAAATATTTTGAATCGTATGGAATTTCCCTAATTTCCACTTTTTTCCATGTACAGAATTGAATAAGCTTTCCATCAATACCAAATTCACCTAAATTAGACCCTCGGGTGAAGAGTTATAGCCATTTTAGTGAGACAGTATGCCATCTGGAACTATGGCGTGTTGCGGAGCCAGCCGAAATGGCAATTGTCAAATTCCAGTGAGCCAACACTATTCCTCCGCATCGCGGTGAAATTATAGTTCGCAACAAGTTGGCAAAATGATCTTCGCTGCGTCGCGCCACTGTACAATTTCCCAATTGTCAAATTCCAGTGAAGGTCCGTGATTGTGCCACGTCGCACTAGGACTAAAAATTGGCTCCAGTCTAGAATTTTCTCAAGGATATTTTGTTCCTTTCCACTCATTCCCAACCTCTATAAATACCCACTTAAGGGCTTTGAGCCTTATTTTCTCTTCCTTCCACCCAAGAAAACTAGAGTTTTCAAAAATCAAATCCCCCTCTCTTGTTCAACCAAAAATCAAGGGAGAATCAAGAGAAATTAAGAAATCTTCCAAAGGCTTTCAAGAAAAGAGTTTTGCCAAGGTTTGTAGATGTTGATTGTTGGGTTCCTTTTATCCAAGAAGCTCAAGTACCCTTTTCTAAATCTCAAAGATTTATGTTTATGAATTTTTTTATGATTTTTGTGAGTTGAAATTGATGTTCTTGCTAGGTTGGAGTTGTGATTTATGTTTGTGTACAAGATTATCAAGCCTTGGCCTCAGTATGTGGTATTTGTGTGGTAAATGGATTATGTACTTGTTGATGATGTTGAATGATTTCCAAGATGGAATATTTATGTGGTTTGTATGAATCTATGATATTATGTGAGTTGAAAACATGTAAATTTGGTTGATCATGGTGAGTATATTGATGATTACCCTTATGAAAATAATGACTTCTATGATATTGTTATGTGTTATGGTTGTTGATGATATGTACATGAAGCTAGGTCGATAGACTTATGCATATTGTTATAAGCATTCCTCTCCATGTATAAGACTTGAGAACTACGTGTACGATGAAATCCCCAATTAGGTGTGAACCCGTGCATGTCTTAGTGATTGTGAGGATTCACATATGATATGATTCCTAAATGTTTAAAGAGATGCTTTTATGATAATGACGATGAATGTATGACTGTGCTGATGAATGAATAATTGTGATGTTGATAATGAATGAATGGTTGTGATAATGAAGCAATGATTATACTGTATTTTATGTTATTGAGTCCAGGGGGTATTTATACCATACAATTTAGCTACTGTCTAGAGCCCGTGTCAGTTTCACGATAATTCTAGTCGAGCCATGACTCTCCGAACTCATTGAACTATAGAACTCTCTATCCTCAGACAATTGCAGAACTTAAGAAAGCTCAGTGATCTCAGTAATCTCTGTAATATCCGTATTGTTAGTAATCTAGCCTCAGTCCTGTAATCAGCTCAGATCCAATAGTATACAAGTGTTCAATTCTAATCTCAGAAATGATTCAAGTAATTTATTCAAGGTTTGTATCGTCAGTTAGTTACCAGGATTCCACACCATTTCTGTCAGTACGAAATTAAGTGATCTCAGTGTAACTAAGTCATACCTTTTGAGAAACATGATCTGTATCATATTCAATTCAGTTGTGTTCTATTGAGAATTCATTTCTGAGTGTTTCAGTTTGGAGTAGAAACTAGTACTGAGCGAGGGAGGGGATGGCGGCTCCTCCCGTCAGCAAAAGAGAGGACGAAGTCGTTAGTAGCAATCCCTGACCTCCAAAACTACGTAGCCGGTGCAGGATACAGGAGTCACCATCAAAAAAGGTTGTCACCTCCAGAGAGAGAGTATTTGACTATTATATTACCTTAGGTCAACTTCCTGCTGAGGGTCATCCTTTAGAGAAGATTGACCAGAGAGAAGAGATAATGTCTTTACCCGTGGAATGGTATTGGCACCCTTCCAACCGGGGGTAAAGGTTGGACCCCACCTGTGGTAGGTCGGGCCATGTCGGTTAGTGACTACTTCCCACAGTTGTAGGTTCAGTATCAATCTTCAGAAATCAGCACTGTATGGTGCAGTCATCTATCTTAGTGAGGAACTCAGATAGTTCTATTGATTTATGGACCATCCCATCAGATAGGCTTGGTATCATATACAGTTATTTGATATCATATTTAGAGATATGCCGCCATGTAGGCTTGATTCACAGTCTTAGATTTTAATGAGTATCCTTATTGTGAGATTTAGATATATTCAGATTTCTTATCATTGATAGTAGTTTCTGAAATCATCCGTTAGAGAGGTTGATCTCTAATCCTATCAGTTGAAAGCAGTAAAGCTCAGAATTTAGTCCTTGATGTAATTACATCCAGATCCTCAGTTCTTAGTATCAGATGAATTAGTGATTCAGTATCTTAGTGTCAGTAGTGAGTTTAGTCTGCGGTAAAGTGGTATCCGAGTTTCAGTATCTAGAGTTATGAGGATTGTGATTATGGTCTGTGCATTCATGTATGTGTTCTCATGCCACATTTTCATGATTATCTAGTTTAGATATTGTGCACGCATGAGCCTTTGTATTTAGCCTTACCTCGTCTGTATGCTCAATACATTCCTGTACTGATGCATTAGCGCTATGGTGTCTTATTTGGCACCATACGTTTAGAGGCACAGGATCCAGAGTATCCTCAACGGTTGAGTTCCAGCTAGTAGAAGTAGCAGTGAGTCCTCTTCTTTCGAGGACGAATCTTAGTTTAGTATTATTGCATTAGATTTTGTTTATTCTCGGTTGACGGAGTTAGTTGGGGACATGTCCCATCAACTCCATCGTTCAAACATTTTAGAGGCTTTTTAGATGGATGTATTAGTATTTACTTTTCTGTATTTTGAGTATTCATAGATGTGTTGTGCCTTATGGCTAGTTTCCGCATTTATTTCTGATATTATGCTGTGTATAGGTATAGATATCAGTAAAGGGTTAGCTTGTGGTCCTTTGGGGTCATAAGCATCGTGTGACGTCTCAGGATGGGATCTCAGGGTGTTACAACTGAGGAATTAGTCAATCAAAAAGAAATCACTAGGAACTTATAATGACCATAACAGGTCCTAAAGGATGTCTTTAGGATATCCTTAGCCCAAATCCTCAACTGATTGCAATCGAACCTCAAATCAATCTTAAAGAATACTGCTGCTCCCTGAATCTGGTCAAATAAGTCATAAATGCGAGGTATAGGATACTAGTTCATCACCGTCACCTTATTAAGCTACCTATAATCAATACATATACGTATGGAACCATCTTTTGTTATTTAAAAACAACATCAAAGCTCCCAAAGGAGACACACTCGATCTAAATTACATGACCCAATCGGGAGCCTTGTCGTAATGGGCATCCCAAGTCAAACCTAGACTGGGGACTACCCTTAATACCCAATCCAACCGTCCAGCGCATACGCTGAGTCAAATGAATTCTGAACATATAACAAGATATCATATAATTATCCAAATCCAAACTCTGGGATAGGTCTATAACCTTGACTGATCCAAATAGGTACAACAATCCCAAACCAACCGATAACCATAACCTAACTATAAACCAAAATTAGATCAATAACCAAACCAAGTTCTATAACATAACATAAAAGGATGAAACAACCAACAATACAGTCAATCGGTATCAGCCCTAATACTAATAGAAATACTAAGGCTGACAAAGCTATCGATCTCGCCTATGCCAACCCATAGTAGTTCCACAAAAGCCTCTAGCCCAAAGAAACCAATATTTGGTTGGGACATACCCCCAACCATAGCCAAAACCAATATCCATAAATAAACCAAAGTATATAAAATGTCCATAATATGAAATGGAGCCTTATGTAAAGATGAAAGCTCACTACTTCAATCAAAAAGCTGATCCCAAAATCTGATCACTATACAGGAGGAGTAGAACAGCAGGTTCCTGCATTGTATGGGGATACAACTGCCCAAACATGGGTTAGAGAGAGAACGCTAGCATGAACTCAGGATAACGATAAGATAATGGAAACTAGTAAAACCAAGTAAACCAACCATGTGCATACAAACAATACATACATATATAAATACACACACACACACACATATATATATATGCATTTGAACCATTAACTTGGGCATGTGTAGCATAATCATCCTTAAATACCCACGAGCTATATGGATCCAGTATAACCCTCTAAACAGGCCCCAGTGCGTGTAGCTAAATGAACCGGAGATACCATTAGAGTAGGGGATTCCCAGGTATGCTTACCCTCTATGATACATATGTATAGTGTACTCAGAGTATCCCATGTACCTTATAGTATCATATAAGTTCGCCATGACCTACCCCTCATGTCGACAAGCATGCATTTTCAGTGTCCATTCATTAAACACCTACCTTCATAGTTAACTATCACACCCAACATTATTGCCTAATTAAAACCATTTCCAACTAACCAATCCATTATTCCATTTACTATTAACCAAGGGTAATAATAGTTGTATCGTCATTCTGACTATAACTTAGAAGAATTGTCCTTATCCAAACCTTTTATTATGAAGAGATTCCGGTGTACCCATTTAGCAAGTTAACTTGGGGGAATCCATTTACCCTACAAGTGTTTCATTATGTTTTCTTGAGGGAGTCCTATATACCCCATAAGTTATTCATTAATATGTTTACTTGGGAGATTCCATTGTTCCCTATAAGGAGTTCAATTAACCATAATCATGACCACCAAACCATTCCAAACCATTTATACCATTTAGGGTTCAATTACCAAACCATTCCATGCAATATTTTCATTAAAAAGTCCAAAAATATAGTAAAAGCATTCTCATAGGCATTTTATCAAACAAATTGGGGGTATGGTGTTTCCAAAACCAAAACCAAAACCAATTACCATATGAACATTCCCATGCAACCAATTATCCAAAACCACCATTAAATGTGTACACACATATTTAAAACATGGGAAAACTATAACCAAACATTTATAACCAAAACTGCTTAATTATATTTGAAAACCCAAAAGCATTAAATAAACCATGCCATGAAAACATTGTATAAAACCACGCCTTTAGTTGGAACTAACAATGAGGGAAGAATACATGCCTTAATTGAGAAGATAATGGAGAGAAATCACCAACACAAGCCCCAAATTGATCCTTGAGATGAAACCTTAGCTTTCTTTTCCAAGAAATTTTGAGTAGATTAGAGAGTGTTTTCTAAGTGTTAAAGAATAAATAATAGGGAAAATAACCTCCCACAGGTATTAAAATTCATGGGGCCTTGTTAGGTTAAGTGGCGAAATGTCCAGATTTCTCTCACTTAAGCTGCACCAAAATCCCTTCATGGGGTAATGACTATCCATACCAGTCGTACCTTCCAATACAAGTGGTACCTACCACTCGTACCCAAGGCTATCTACCTTGAACTCAACACTGTCCAAGGTATGACTTACCCCAAACCATATTGTATCCATGCATATGAATAGTACCCATGATCCATACCCTTGGCAGAATAGAATGTAAAAATTTTTGAACACTGAACACTATACAAGTCCTTGGTACGACTCGTACCCTGACTTACGACTCTTGGTGAGCCACTTGCACTCAGAATCAACTTATGTTACCAAGTCTAAGATTAAGTGAAGGAAAAACCAAAACCAAAAAAATCATATCCACCAATACGACTTATACCACCCAAGACGTATCCATTCCAGAAACGAAATCCAACCCACCAACCAATACTGGTCAGCATACGACTAACCTATACCACTTGTATCCTTGTGTACGAGTCATTTCCCCTGGTCGTACCCTATCCAGAGACCTAAAATCCAGGAAATTTTCTAAGGATCTCAAACCAAAGATGTTTTAGTCTCCCCTACTAGGAACATTTGTCCCTGAATGATTGACAAGGTAGGGTAAAAACAAGCACTATTCACTTACATTATCAAATATCAGTCCAACCTTTAACCAAGTTATAAAATAAAGATGCAAAGATATTAATCTTTCCTTTGACAAAGCTTGAAAACAAAAGTATGTTGAAGAAAACATGTCTTCCACATGAATCCCAGGAGCAGAAAAAAGATGCAGATATTTGGACTTTATGTCCTCCTCTGCTTCCCATGTAGCCTCTTCCACCTTGTGGTTCCCTATAGAACCTTAACCGAGGACACATCCTCGGCCAGTAACTGATGAACCTGCCTTTCCAAAATTTTAACATGACCTCTTATAAGAGAGAGAATTTGAGATACCAAGCCATCCAAAGGAAACACCAAAGAAGGATCACCAAGATACTTCCTCAAAATAAATACATGAAATACCGGACGA
>JAPEIP010000008.1:53854835-53916227 GCA_026120095.1 Capsicum chinense | reverse complement strand
AACATTTGTCCCTGAATGATTGACAAGGTAGGGTAAAAACAAGCACTATTCACTTACATTATCAAATATCAGTCCAACCTTTAACCAAGTTATAAAATAAAGATGCAAAGATATTAATCTTTCCTTTGACAAAGCTTGAAAACAAAAGTATGTTGAAGAAAACATGTCTTCCACATGAATCCCAGGAGCAGAAAAAAGATGCAGATATTTGGACTTTATGTCCTCCTCTGCTTCCCATGTAGCCTCTTCCACCTTGTGGTTCCCTATAGAACCTTAACCGAGGACACATCCTCGGCCAGTAACTGATGAACCTGCCTTTCCAAAATTTTAACATGACCTCTTATAAGAGAGAGAATTTGAGATACCAAGCCATCCAAAGGAAACACCAAAGAAGGATCACCAAGATACTTCCTCAAAATAAATACATGAAATACCGGACGAATAGAGCTCAAACTAGAAGGCTACTCATATTCATAAGCCACATGACCAACCCTTCATAGAATCACATAAGGACCAATAGACCGGGGATTGAGCTTTCTATTCTTACCAAATCGCATTACTACTTTCATGGGAGATACCTTTAGGAATACCTTATCGCCAATCTCAAACTCTAAGTCCCTACGCCTTACACATGCATAGGACTTTTGAAAACTTTAGGTAGCCTTAAGCCTATCTTGAAGCACCTTCATCTTTTCCATAGCCTGATAAATCAAATTCGGATTGAACATATTCACCTACCAATCTTAAACCACCCAATTGGATATCTACACCTCTCACCATACAATGCCTCGAAATTGGCTATTCCAATACTAGAATGGTAACTATTATTATAAGAAAAATCTACAAGAGGTAGATGCTAAACCCAATTAACACCATAGTTAATCACACATGGCCGAAGCATATTCTCCAATGTCTGAATAGTTCTTTCCGCTTGCCTATCTATCTGCATATGAAAAACAACACTCTAACTTACCTTTGAACCCAATACTTTCTGAAAAGACCGCTAGAAGTGAGATGAAAATTGTATAATACGATCAGAGATAATAGAAATAGGTATCCCATGAAGCTTTACTACCTCATGAAGATACAACCTTGCATAGTCTTCCACCAAAATGTTAGTCCTCACTGACAAAAAGTAAGCGGACTTTGTCATTCTATCCATAATGACACAAATCTAATCAAATTGATTTTGAGATCGAGAAAGACAAGTAATGAAATCCATGTTGAATACATCCAATTTCAATTTGGGTAACTTAATTTCTTGATATAACCCACCCAGCCTTATGTGCTCAACTTTGACTTGTTGGCACACCATGTACTTGGCTAAAAAGTTAGCCACATATCTCTTTGTACTATTCCATTAATACACCTCGTTAAGATCATGAGATATTTTAGTCAAATCGGGATGAATAACAAAGTTTGATTCATGCACCTCAGCCAATATTTTTTCATGCAAACTATCCATATTAGGAACACATAACCTTCCTTGGTACCGCAAAGTACCATCACCACTAATCTTGAATGCCATTACCTTTTGCCCAGCTATATCACTCTTGATTTTCATCAAGAGAGGATCTAGAATTTGCTTCTCTTTTTTTTTGCACCATGAGACAATCGAACCACTTCGTATACCAACACACCATCATTCTTAGAGTCTAGAAGGCAGACTCTAAGATTAGCCAGTCTGTGAATATCCTTCACTGATTCCCGCTTCTTCTTTTCCATGTAAGCCAAACTCCACATAGATAACTTGCTAAGAGATTGGGCACTATGTGCCTAAAAATTATCACCGCCCTACTGAATCCTGTCACGTGAAGGCTTTAGGTAAGGAGCACTAGCAGAAGAGAAAAAACCAAAAATCTCCCGCTTCTTCTTTCCCCACTTACCGCTATCACGACTATCTTGCAGTTGCCCACCACCTTATATAGAATACCTAAAATTCTTACTCTGCCTTTCTCCAAATTCATCCTACTTTCTTTTTTCTTACTTTACCTATTGCATATGAACCACCAACCTAGACATATCCATATCCTTGATCAGTAACACAGTCTTGCTTTCAAGGATCAAATCCCGAGATTGTCCAGAAGTGAACATCCTCATCCTTGCCTTTATATCGAACACTAATTTTGGAGCATACCTTGTTAGTTGATGAAATTTCAAGGCATATTCCTTGACTTTGGTTCCCTCAGCTCCTAAGGAAAAAAGCAATCCAAAAAAGCATTTGAGAAAGTAACCTATAAGGACAACACCTCAACATCACCTCTATCCCTATCTTACTCCCTGTGCCACTCATACACAAAATCCTTGAGCTAATAAGCTATAAAATTCACCCTTCCTTATTTATGGCCAATATTACCCTGAATATTTTCTCTATTTCATCCAAGAAACCCTGTGGAACCTTCTCCACCTTCACACCAATAAAAGTAGGAAGATTCATCTACATAAATTGGCCAAGTTTTATGACCTTAGCAGAAGAAACACCAGATGCATCTCGTTTAGCATGAGGAGTAACTAGCTGAGCAATAGTATGAATCAATTGACAAAATTCTGCATACATCAGCTTATCCTGAAGAGGACTAGTAACAAATGGTAGAACTCCAGAACTATCTGGAACTATATCCCTAGATCGAGTATGGATACCCTGTGTCCCTTCCACATTGTCCCCAGATAGGACAAAAGAGTTTCCCTGTGTTCCTGTGTCCCTTCCACATTGTCCCCAGATAGGACAAAAGAGTTTCCCTGTGTTCCAAAATGCCAAGGCATGATCTAAAAAGTGAACACACTTGGAGTAGAAAATACCTTAGTCCTTGTAGCTTGAAGTTAGATTACTAAGACAGTGAAACATTACTAAATGCTTTGTAGCCTCTTCCTTATGAGTATGGCACACTACAAACCCCTAAAAGAGACTCTACTAGGCACGATTTTGTATACTCCTAATTGACCATGAACCTAAAGCTATGATACTAACTTGACATGACCCTAATAAGAGCTTTGTCATAATGGGCTTCCAAAGTCCAACCAGGACCAAGGACCAACCCCAAAACCTAACCCAATTGTCCAACATATGCCCTGAGTTGGATAAATTTCGAATATATAACCGGATAGCATATAATTATCCAAATCCAGACTCTGGTATAGGTCTTTAACCATGACCGACCCAAATAGGTCCAACCATTCTAAACTAATCGATAACCATAACCAAACCGTAAACCAAAACTAGAACAATAACTAATCCAAGTTCCATAACATAGCATAAAAGGATGGAAAAATAAATAATATAGTCAATCGGTATCAACCCCAATACCAATACCAATACCAATACCAATACCAATACTATGGCTTATATCACTATTGATCTCGCCAATACCAACCCCAATAAAAGCTTATTTCCTATATCACATAGGGATACAACCACCCAAAGATGGGTTAGAGGGTGAACTCTAGCATGAACTCAGGATACGGATAAAATAATGCGAATCAGTAAAACCAATTAAACCAACCATTTGCATACAAACCATACATATATATATGTATATATGTATATATATCCATCCTGAGAAAGGGGACAAGCTTAGCATGAATTTGAAACCATTAAACTAGGCATATGAATATTAACTATCCCTAACCATCCATGGGCTATATGGGTCCAGTGTAACCCCCTGAACGGGCCCCAATGTATATAGCCATATGAACCAGAGATACCATTAGAGTAGGGGATTCCAAGTACCCTTACTCTCCATGATATATATGTACAGTATACTTAGAAGATTCCCATGTTTCTTATAGTATCATATAAGGTCTCCATGACCTACCCCTCATGGCGATAAGTATGAGTTTCCTGTGTTTGTTCATTGAACTCCCACCCTTACAATTAGATATCACACCTCACCATTATTGCCTAATTAAAACTATTTCCAACCAACTAATCTATTATCCATTTATTATTAACCAAGTCTATTAATAGTGGTATCGTCATACCGACTATAACTTGCAAGTCTTTTCCACAGCCAAACTCTTTAAGGTAAAGGGATTCCCATGTACCCATTTACCAAGTTAACATAGGGGAATCCCACATACCTCACAAGTGTTCCATTATGTTTTCTTGGGGGAGTCCCATGTATCCCACAAGTTGTTCATTAATATGTTTGCTTGGGGGATTCATTGTACCCCCACAATGAGTTAAACTAACTATAACCATGACTACTAAACCATTCCAAACCATTTAAACCATTTAGGGTTTCATTACCAAACCATTCAATGCAATAGTTTCTTTAAAAAGTCTAACAATATTGTAAAAGTATTCTCATAGGCATTTTATCAAACACACTGGGGGCATAGTGTTTTAAAAACCAAAACCAATTACCATATGACCATTTTCATGCAACTAATTATCCAAAACCACCATTAAACATGTAAAAATATCATTAAAACATGAAAAAACCATAACCAAGCATTTATAACCAAAAACCCCCAATTATATTTGAAAACCCAAAACCATACAATAAACCATACCATGAAAATATTGTATAAAACCATGCCTTTAGTTTGAACTAGCAAAGAGGGAAGAGTACATGCCTTAACTGAGAAGATAATGGAGAGAAATCACCAACACATGCCCCAAATTAATCCTTAAGATAAAATTCTAGATTTCTTTTCCCAAGAACTTTAGAGTGGATTAGAGAGTGTTTTCTAAGTGTTAAAGAATAAAATAATAAAGAAAATAACCTCCCAAAAGTATTAAAAGTTGCGGGGCCTTATTAGGTTAAGTGGGGAAATATCTAGATTGCCCTTACTTAAATTGCACCAAAATCCTATCAAGGGGGATGACTATCCATACCAGTCGTACCCTCTAATACAAGTGGTTCCCACCATACATACCTAAGTCTATATCCCTTGTACTCAATACCGTCTAAGGTACAAATCACCACAAACCATGTTGTATCCATCAATATGACTTGTACCTATGATCTGTACCCTTGACAGAATAAAATTTAAAGAGGATTGAACACTGACCACCATATGGATCCATGGTATGACTCGTACCCTAGATTATGGCTCTTGGTGAGCCACTTGTACTAAGACACTACTTAATTTACCAAGTCTAAGATTAAGTAAAGGAAAAACACAAACCAAACAACCCGAATCCACCAATATGACTTGTACTACCTAAGTCATATCCATTCTAGAAACCAAATCCTATCCATCAACCAACACTGGTCACCATACGACTAACTCATACCACTCGTATTCTAGTGTACAAGTTGTTTCCCCTAGTTATATCCTATCTTGAGGCCCAAAATCTAGGAAATTTTCTTAGGGTCCCAAACCTAGGGTGTTTCACTAATGAACCCTTACTAAGAAGATTCAAAAAGTAAGAATTTAGATCTTTAATCTAGGAAGGAGTCATATGGTAAGGTGCCATAGAAATAAGTCGGGTACCTAACTCAAAATCAATAACAAACTTAATATCATGATTAGGAGGAATACTAGGTAGATCCATTGAGAAAACATTAGGAAACTCATACAATATAGGAACAACGTCTAGCGATAGACTCTCCATATTAACATCCTGAATATAAGCAAGATAAGACTCATAACCCCTTAAAATAAGTCTCCTATCATAAATATAAGAAATATCCCCCATCAACTCATAACTAAATGCTCCCTACCATAGGATCGAGGGTATGCTATACATGGAAAAGGTACCAGTCTTTCTAAAATAATCTAAGACTGCATGATAGTGGGATAACCATCTAAGCATAAAATTAAATCAAAATCTACCATGTCTAATATAATAAGATCAACATGAGTATTAAGCTCTTAAAAAGTCATAATATATGATCTAAAAACTCAATCCACTACTAAAGAATCACCCGTGGGAGTAGGTACATATAATGACATGGATAATTAATCCCAAGATAACTTTAACCGTAGGGTATAATAAAAATACATATGAGAATAAGTGAACCCGAGATAAAATAAAGCAAAAGTCAACTGGTGCCACACCAAGATCATACTTATAATAAAAATATCTAAAAACTCAGCTCGGGTCTAGCAGGTACAATATATAACTAACCATGCCCATCACCTGGCTGGGCTTCTGACCGATCTCCTATCTTATCTGCCTGAGAACCTCCATGAGCACCCTGGGACAATCCCTATGACCATGAATACCACCTCTAAATAGGGGAGAAACTACCTAAATTAGTGGAAGACTCTAAAATAAAGGAACTATCAATCTACGAATAGGCCACTCACATGAGAAATAAACAAAAGCTCTACAACCATAATATGCCCCAGGCACAGTACTAAAATTAGAAGATCTGACTAACCTAGAATAATTATCATGACTAGAATAATTAAAAAATAAACCTCTCAAAGATAGACTAATATCCTAGCTAGGACAATCTCTAAAACTAGACTGACCTCCATCAGTAATCTAAATTGTGTCCTGAACGAGCCTACTAGACTGAGCTCAATATTCATACAGCTGATGTAGAGGGTACCTACCTTGGGAACCACTACCTCAAAAATACGAGCTACTACGACTCCCATTAAAATTACCTTGATTTCATGACCACTTATTTTTACCACCTCCATAAAAGACTTACCCACAACAACTTAACTCTTTATTGACATACGAATAGGAAGTCTCAATCCTCGAATAAAGCAACAAACTCTCTCATACTCAGTAGTCAGAATAGAAGTAGCATTCCTAGCCAACTCTTGAAACAAGCCTTATACTCTGTAGAGTCATGGAGCCCTTCTCTAACCTCGATAACTGGTCTTTCAAACTATCCATAAAATTATGAGGCATATACTTCTCTAAGAAGATGTTGGAGAACTAAGTTCTTGTTAATAAGGGAGTTCCATATGGCCTATGATCAAAATGGCCTCTCAACTAATGTCGAGTTTCCAATTCAAACTAAAAAGTAGTTTAGTTTTGTAATAACTTAATTTTTGGTGTTTTGTGTGAATTATGTAATTCTATATGATTAACTGTTTTACCCCTCGTTGTGGCTGTATTATCGTATTTCAAGGGCGTGCAAATATTTAGTGTAGTTACCCAAGTGTTTCGATGTGAAATATATGAAATTATGGTTTTTGATGTCTTAAAAATCCTTGTAGTTGACTATAATCCATATTTATTGATCTGTGCGTCGAATGACAAAATGGATTATGTCAGCAAGTCCAAAACATTGATTTTAGGCTGGTAACATGGTTGGTTTGTTATGGATATTATATATCATTTTGACCCTTGGTTTAGAAAGTTGTGAAATTGGATTTCAAAGATAAAGTTTGTGAAAATGACATTTTTTCAAAAATCTAATATTGCTGTTGAGTCTAAACCATTGAATTTCATAGGGCAGTATAGTTTGTTTGTGTTCTCACGATTTTGAATAGATCCTGATAGGTCCATGGGGACTTGGAATTCTCCAAGTCTTTAGACTATGTCCAAATACTTGTATGACCACTAAGCGGCTCTGTGGACTCTTTATCAGCCCTTTAATGATAAAGTAATCCTAGCCGCCTAGAAGGTACCGCTAAAATTATAACTTGGGAATTTAAGATCCCATTGCTAAAATGGCCCAAGGTCTATTTTAGCAGACTATCACCTGGTATGGGTACTTCTTTAGTGTCACCTGGGAGCTTTAGCTCCTACCACAAAAGTGGTGTGGCACCTGGTATATTTAAGTACCTCTTTTCATGATTTATTTACCATTTTGGGGACTTAGATCTTGGGGTTTGAATTTTTGAGTTATTTCTTTCATTTGAAAGCATTGGTAAGCTCTAAATCCCTATTTCAATAACTTTTCTTGGACCTTTATCATCTAAACTTTGCTAAAACTTAGATTTAAAAGGTGAAATTTGGGGATTAATAGTATTTCTATGATATAAACCCCTATTTCAACTTGTTATCACTTGTATTTTCTTCTATGAGTTCCATTAAACATGGGAAATATAATTTCAGATGAAAATCCCAGTTTTATGCCTTTTTTCTAGAACCTATTTTGAGTATCCATTTTGACCCCAATTTGAAAGTGATCAAGATAAGTATTAATGGATTTACTTTTACGTATATATTCTATATTTGTATGTTATATATGATTTTGGGTCCACATGTAAGCTAAAATCTCAGTAAAAAGGCTTAATCATTTTAGTTTTGGCATTTGAGGTAGGTTATAGACTAACTTTCTTCAGACTGAGTTGGGTAGTTAATAATAATGTAAAAGTATGCTATGTGTATGGGATTGTATCATGGAAAATGTATAGTAATTTATGTGCCTGTATGGGGGGCTATGTGGATAATATTGAGTAGTTTTGAAAAGTTATTTGTTATGTGTAAACGTGTGGAGTCTTATATGATATTATTGGCCTAATAATGATGTATGTACATTTTCTTACAGTCTTTTGATGGAAAAGCCTAGATTTTAGGATTTATCTGGTATAAATAACATTTTCTTACATATTTCACCTGATAGTTTTATGGATTATATTAGATCGTGGATGGTTAGTTGATTTAAGTGAATTTTTGGCTTACATAGTTGTTATGTTTGTTGGATATTGGATATTCTTACTTTGGTTGGTTGTGAGTATTATATAATCATATCATAATCATTCATGAAACATTTATTCCATTATGGAAATACTAGAAATACTGCAAAAAACTAGCTTTTTCTAACAAAAAATATGACATCTTAAAAAATCTTTATAAATTTATGTGCTGAAGAGCAGATATAGATATTGGTATTGGAAATTGGTTGTATACAAGTTGATTAACCCTCTATGGATTCTACGTTAGGATCTTTAGCATCGTAGGTGTATACAGGGTTGTGTGACAACCTCGTGTATCACATCATCATCACTTTCTTTCTTTCTCTTCATATATTATCCTGATCTTGTGATTGTATTTATGTCTTTGAGTTGATATTATCCATCTATTCTATCTATCTATACTTATTTTGATATATGTAGATCTTTGATCTTCTTTGATCTACATGTTGTTAGTATATGTGTATATATTAGAACTATTAGTGGAGACATTGTGGGCTACTGTTTGGGACATTTTTTGATTGTAGGTGACATGCCTATAGATTATGTTGATATGCTTTATTTTTTACTTTACTTATTTGGTCAATTGTACCTATTAAGTACAAGTATACCATACTCATCCGTACTGTGACCTTTCAGTATAGGTCTAGGTATGAGTACGTCACACAGATAGTGGATTCAGGAGACATTAAGAGGCCATTTGAGGTAACGGTTAATCTGTGCATCTGGAGTTGACTTTTACCTTTTATTATCTAGACTATATCTTCCTTGTATTTAGAGACAGAGTTCTACTCCTATCTAGGTATCTTATGTATTTCTTACCTCGAGTTGTAATAGTCAGTTCTTACATAGTGACATAAGGTTTAAGGATTTGGTTGGTATCTCAATTATATATCTGCTTATAATATATATATATGTGTTGTTTGACTTTTTTTTGGGGTTTTGACTTACTTTTCATATTGATTTCTCATTTTATATAAATTTGGGAGATACGTTTACTTATCAAGGCTTGCCACGACAAGTGCCATTATGCCCCTTTATTTTTAAAGTCATGACAAATTGGTGTTAGAGCAGCCATGTTTATTCATCTCAACAGTGCAAGCATGAGGTGTCTAATAGAGTCTTGTGGATCGTATTATAGATATCCCTATCTATCCCTATCTTTAACACATGATTCAACCACTTTACACCAAAGTACACGCTCTTATCTCAAAAACCTCACAAGGACAAACTAGGATTTTCATAAAAGATCCAATTCTAAGAAAGTTTCCTCCATCAATCTTCACGAAATCACGAACCTAGGTATGCATAGTGTTCGTTCATGGACTCTTTTCATCGATGAAGACCAAGAATCTCTTTTCTAAGTTTAAGTTTATGGATTTCTTTATGAATTTCATGTTGGGATTGTTTTGTTTATGTTGAGAATGATCAATTAAATTCAAATCTATGTTGGGTGATCAATTTTATGTGGAATTGATTTGTACAGATGTATATTCATGTAAACCTATGAATAAACCCTAGATGATGAAATTAGAGATGAATTATGATGATTAATTATTGTATAATGTTGTTTACATATGCTATGCCTACCATGTATTTGATTAAATACCTAGATGAAGGAACAATGTCCAAATAGTATGATATCATAAAATCCCCCTGTATGTACAAGTTATTCCTGTCACATGTTTTGATGTAATGCTTCTATAAATGTATTATGGATTATGATGTTAGTTATATGTTCCAATAATTTATGCTTGGTCAGTTTTTCTTCCATCGAGTCCTGGGGGTACTTGTACCAAAAATATTAGCTGTGTGCCTAGAGCCATGTCATGTTTCCACGATACTATCAGTCAAGCTATGAATCCTTATACTTCAGAAAATCTTATGACTCAGGTAATCTCCATGATCTCATAAACTCAGTCAATTTTAAGATATCATTAATATTCTGCTAGTCAATAGAATTCAGTAATTCAGTCCATGTTCAGTTCAGTAAATTATGATCAGTGTCTATTCAGATGGGAGTAGAAATTAGCACTGAGTGAACCTAAGAATAGGAACTCACTTGTTATGTGAGGGAGTAATTCTTAAAAGCAATCCTTACATTCCAGAACTATGTAGCCAGCATAGGTTGAGACATCATAGCCTGCTATATGAGGATAGATGAGGTGGGTTTGCCTACTATATGGGGGTTCCCACCGTTCACACTAGATTTACCTGTTATATTAGGGTCACTTACATGCTGTCCTTACTAGTGGCATGGTATTGACACTTTTCTAACCAGGGCATAGATTGTACCCCAATTCAGCTATAATGCATTATTTAGGACATGTAGATTAGATGACTACCTCCCACAGTCTCATTATCAGTCTCAGTAAAAGAACTCAGATAGTTCTTTGGAATTTAGGGCTGTTAGATATAGTCAACTCAGATACAGTACGGAGCTCATATAGTTCCATCAGATTCAGTACTGTCAGATACAGTCAATCATGTTATTAGTTATATTTAGATTCAGTAATCATGTTATCACAATATTAGTGTCAGTTGTTATGTCTCATGCATGTATTCTCACGCTCATGATAGTTAGTCAGTTATTATTATTGTTCATTCATATGAATCCCATGCATTTAGCCTACCTTTCATACATACCAGTACTTTCAAAGTACTGACGTATTTGTGATATGGTGTCTTATACATAGGTTTAGAGACACGAGCTCCAGATCAGCAGTAGATTCTAGTTTCAACAGTCAATGTTAGAAGTGAGTGATTCCTTATTATTCGAGGACATTATTATTCCCTATTATCTCATTAATTAGTTTATTAGTTTGATTTAGTTGGGACATGTCCCATCAACTCCTTACTTAGATAGTTCAGTCAGTTAGACTCTTTCTAGACTATCATGTTTTAGACTTTAGTATGTTCAGTTTTGTTTTGGGTATTCTATTACCCCATACAGATGTTATATCATTTAGATCATGTTTAGTATTAAACCTTATGGCCTTTCAGTTTATGTTTTTGTATTTTAAAGTATTTTATGTAGTATATAGGTACAGATATTAGTCATGGGTTAGCTTGTGGTCCTTTGGGGTCATGACCACCGTGAAGCATTCTGGGTACCATATTTGGGGCATTAAAAACTTGGTATTAGAGCCTAAGGTTCAATAGAGTCCTAAGAAGTCTGAAAGCCGCATATAGTAGAGTCTTGTATATGGGTGTGTTGCATGCCACATTTATGTGCAAAAGGCTATAAGATATTTTAGGAACAGTTCCTCTCCTTCAGTTTTCATGACCTGCCAGTGAGTATAATCTCAAGTCAATCTCTCAGTCTAATTCATTCTCTATTTCTTCTACATAACATGACTCCTAAAAGAAGAAATAGAAATTAGTCAGCCCCTCAGCTCGAAGATCCTTTGGGAGATCATGTTTCTTATGCAGAGTTCAGGGTTGTATTCACTACTCTTGCTCTATCAGTTTCTGCTCAAAATGAATATCCAACAGTCATTCCGGCTAACTAATGGCCAATTCAGCCGTAGCTAGTGTTTGGGACTTCAGTCGAATGAATCCTTCGTCATTCCTCAGGTCTAAGGTAGATGAGGACCCTCAGGTATTAATTAATCAGGTTCAGAAGGAAAAAAACATCATGGGGATGACTACTATTTAGAGTGCTGAGCTAGCTGCATATCAGTTGCAGGATGTGGCTCATACTTGGTTCAAACAGTGGAAGTCAGAAAGATCAGATGATGCAGATCCTATAGAGTGGGAGGAGTTTTTCACTGCATTCTTAGATAGATTCTTTCCCTAAGTGCTTAGAGAGGTTAAGGTGCAAGAATTCATCAACCTCAGTTAGGGCAATATGACGGTGAAAGAGTATTCTCTTAAGTTTACTCAATTAGCCAGATATGCCTCTCATATGGTTGCAGGCAGGAAAGATAAGATGAGTAAGTTCGCTTTAGGGGTAAATGATAGAACGGTAAATAAGTGCAGATTTGCCATGCTGAATAGTGACATGACTTTAGCTAGTCTTATGACTCATGCTCAGTAGGTAGAGGAGTAGAATATTAAGTAGAGAGAGAAACAAAATAAGACGGCAAAGACTGGTAGTTTATACATCGCTCAGCCTAAGTCAGAAGAAGGAAATCATTCTCAATTTTGTCCTAAGTCATTAGTTCCAGCTTCTTCTGCAGCCAGTGCTCAGTTCCTAAGTTCAGAGAGGGTAAAAAAGATAGAGCACCAGGATCTAAGTCCTAGGGCAGTGTTAACAGTACTCGTACCTATCCTTTTTACTAGACTTATGGCAAGCACTATCAAAGTATTTGCAGAGCTGGCAATGGTATTTGCTTTGGATATGGCAAGCCAGGCCACAGAGTTAGAGACTGTCCTCAGCCAGGTCTTAGGGTCAACAGAATCGCTCCTCAGATTAGTTCGGTCACCCAAATCAGTAGGGTGCCGCCACCAGTGCTACTAATGGGCAACGTCTAAATCGTCTCTATGCTCTTCAGTCCCAACAAGATCAAGAAAATTTTCCTGATATAGTTATTGGTACATTACAGATCCTTCAGTGCATGTTTACGCTTTGCTAAATCTAGGAGCTTCTTTGTCTCTTGCTACTCCCTATATAGCAGGAGATTTCAGAATCAGTCCTAAAAGCCTAGTAGAGCCCTTTTCATTCTCTACCCCAGTGGGTAAAACCATCATAGCCTGACAGGTATACAGGAACTACCTGATTATGATATTGTTGAAAGTCACTTCAGCATACTTGGTTGAATTAGAGATGATTGATTTTGAAGTCATTCTCGACATGGATTGGCTTCATTCCTGCTATGCCACAGTCGATTGTAAAAATATAATAGTATAATTTCAGTTCCCAAATGAACTCGTCCTTGAGAGGAAGGGTAATGTATCCACTTTCAGGGGTCAGCTTATTTCCTACATTCGAGCAAGGGAAATGATATCTAAAGGATGTGTCTATCATTTTGTTCGAGTTAAGGTTACTAGTTCCAAAACCCCATCCCTGAATCAGTTCCAGTTGTAGGTGAATAGTCAGATGTCTTTCCGGAAGATCTTCTAGAAATTCCTTCTGAAAGGGAAATTGACTTTGGTATTGATCTTCTTCCAGATACTAAGCCTATTTCTATTCCGCCATATAGAATGGCACCAACGGAACTCAGAGAACTAAAAGAAAAATTAAAGGATCTCTTAGATAAGGGATTTAGCAGGCCCAATATTTCACTATGGGGTGCTCTAATATTATTCGTGCGAAAGAAAGACGGCTCTCTTTGGATGTGTTTAGACTACCGTCAACTCAATAAGGTCACGTTCAAGAACAAGTATCCTCTTCCCAGAATTGGTGACTTGTTTGACCAACTTTAGGGTGCCAGTTACTTCTCTAAGATAGACCTCAGATCCGGCCTTCATCATCTCAGAGTCAGAGAATGTGACATTCTGAAGACAGCTTTCCGTACTCGGTATGGTCATTTCAAATTCCTAGTCATGCCATTTGGTCTTACTAATGCCCCAACCACTTTTATGGACTTGATGAACTGTGTGTTTAAGCAGTACTTGGACATGTTCATCATAGTATTCATAGATGATATCTTGGTCTATTTGCGCAGTGAGCGCGATCATGCAGACTATCTCAAAACAGTACTTTAGACTCTCAGAGATTATCAACTACTCTCCAAATTTAGCAAGTGCAAATTTTTGCTAAGGTGAGTAGCATTCCTTGGTCATATAATTTCTGGTGATGGCATTAGAGTGGATCCTCCAAATACCAAAATAGTAAGAAACTGGCCTCGCCCTATCTCTCCATCAGATATTAGGAGTTTCTTGGGTTTGGCTAGCTATTACAGATGGTTTGTTGAGGGATTTTCTTCTACTGTATCCCCTATGTCAAGGTTAACTCAGAAGAAAGTCAAGTTTCAGTTGTCAGATCCTTGCGAGAAGAGAGTTTTTAGGAGTTGAAGACTCGACTCACCTTAGCTCTAGTCTTAGCTCTACTAGATGGTTCAAATAGGTTTATAGTGTATTGTGATGCATCTAGAGTAGGTTTTAGTAGTGTCCTCATGTAGCATGGTAAGGTCATAACCTATACCTCTAGACAACTTAAGCCCCATGAGAGAAATTATCCTACTCATGATCTTGAGTTAACAACCATAGTCTTTGCCTTAAAGATTTGGAGGCATTATTTATATGGTGTTCATGTAGATGTGTTCACTAATCATAAAAGTTTGTATTATGTTTTTTCTCAGAAAGATCTCAATCTTCATCAGAGAAGGTGGCTAGAGCTCTTTAAATATTATAACATTAGTGTCCTCTATCATTTGGCAAGCCTAACATAGCGGCCGACGCTCTTAGTAGACTATCCATGGGTAGTGTTTCTCATGTTGAGACAGTAAGAAGAAGTTAACTCAGGAAGTAGATCAGCTTACTAGACTAGGCATTCTCTTAGTCGATATAGATGAGGGTGATATATGGGTTTAGAGTCGGTCAAAATCATCTCTAGTTTCTAAGGTGAAAGAAAAGTCAAATAGAGATCCCAGCCTTGTCAAGTTGAAAGAGTCAGTTCAGGATCAGAAAGTAGAGGTTTTCTCCCAAGGGGGAGATAGTGTTCTATGTTGTCAGGGTCATCTCTTTGTTCCAGGTGTAGATGACTTAAGGAAACAAATTCATACAGAAATGCATGGTGAGCGCTACTCTATTCATCAAGGGGCCACAAAGATGTACCGTGACTTACGGGAAATCTATTAGTGGAGTGGGATAAAGAGAGACATTACAGAGTTTGCTGCTAAATGATCTATATATCAACAAGTTAAGATAGAGCATCAGAAGCCTAGTGGGTTCATGCAAGAGTTCAGTATTCCTACTTGGAAGTGGGAAGTTGTGAATATGGAATTTGTGATGGTTTTACCTTAAACTAGTCATCAGCATGATTTAGTCTGGATTATTGTAGACATAATGACCAAATTAGCTCATTTCCTTCTAGTTCATACCTCTTATTCAGTCGAGGATTACGCCAAACTCGATATCAAGGAGTTGGTTAGATTGCACGTTGTTCTATTATCCATTATCTAAGTTATAGGTACCTAGTTCACCTCTTATTTCTGGAAAGGGTTCCAAAAAGGTCTTGTTACCCAAGTTTATCTTAGTATAATATTTGATCCTCATATAGATGGTCAAGTAAAAAAGACCATATAGATGTTAGAGCTATGCTAAGGGTGTGTGCAATCAATTTAAAGGGAAGTTGGGATGACCAATTATCTTTGATTGAGTTTGCATACAACAATGACTATCATTTCAATATTTAGATAGCTCTATTTAAAGCTCTCTATGGTAGGAGATGTAGATCTCCAATTGGTTGGTTCAAAGTTAGTGAGGCCTCAATTATAGGGCCAAACTTAGTATTCTATGCCTTAGAAAAAGTCTACTTGATTAGAGAAAGACACTGGGCTGCTAAGAGCCGACAAAAGGCTTATGTAGATGTTTGTAGAAATGATCTCGAGTTTGATATTGGTGATCATGTCTATCTAAAAATCTCTCCCATGAAGGGAGTGAAGCAGTTCGGCAAGAAAGAGAAACTCAGTCCCTGATATGTTGATCCCTTCAAGATTCTTAGTCGATTTGGCAAGGTAGAGTATGAGTTCAAATTTCCTTCAGATCTAGCCTTAGTTCATCTAGTCTTTTATGTCTCTTTTCTCAAGAAGTGCATGGGTGAACAATCAGTTGTAGTCCCTATTCAGAGCATTGATGTTCAGAACACTTTCTTATGATGAGATTCCGATCAAAACTTTAAACTATCAGACTCATAGATTGAGGAACAAAAAAGTCCCCCTAGTTAAGGTTATTTAGAGAAATTAGTCAATCGAGGGGGCTACTTGGGAAGTAGAGGCAGACATGCATACCAATTATCCTCACCTTTTCTTCGCCAACTTATATCAAGCTCAAGGTAATAGTTCTCTTTAAGCTTACTCAGTTTCATGTTCGGTGTTCATCACAAACTTGGTATGCAGCTTCATGCTCATGTTCCCATTAGAAACTTGGTATCAAGTACCATTGCATATTTAATCATTCACTCATGTATCAGTTCAATTATGTAAATATACATCAAAAATGTATTTTCATTATGAGAAACATAGTTCTTCGGAACACTCAATCATGCATTCATGAATCAGTTACACATGTATTAGATATGCATGTTCAGTATTATATGTTCAGCTTATTAGTCATATCAGTCATGGGATCATGTTCCAATTATTCATGTTTAGTATGTACGTCAGTTATCTTTTCTCCCCTCTCAGTCAGTCTCATGCGAGAATGAATGTTCTCAAGGGGGAGACTTTTTTTTAGCTAATTTCATCTCAAGAATGTCTAGTATTAGCTTCTAAATTGAATGATGGTTATTCCATGAGGAATTTTCAAGTTTTTTTCTTTTTTTCAAGGGGGAAATTCAATAAGCTTTCCATCGATATTAGATTCACCCAAATCCGATAACCGGGTCAGAAGTTATGACTATTTTAAGTTCCCGTCATAGAACAACACCATATTAGTCAGTGACATGCTGCGCCACAAGAGCAAACGATATTTGGAAAATTCCAGTAGGGGTTCTCAATTATGGCGCATCGTGCCAGGGCCCAAATTCAAAATTGTCCTTTCCTAGTGTCTTAGTGCAATTTCCTCTGTGTAGCACCAAAGTTCCAGGTCACAAAAGAAGGGGCAACATGATGGCTCCGCGTTATGCCATCCCTTAATTACCCAATTGTCAAAATCCAGTGACACAGCATGATAGCGCCGCGTCGCTCCAGGGGTCCAATTCTACAAAATTTTATTGAAATTAAATGATCCGTCCAGGGTTAAAAGGGTCAACTTCCCACCCTTATTTAAGCCTTTTAACACATGATTCAACCTCTTTACACTAAAGTGCACTCTCTTCTCTCAAAAACCTCTTAAGGACAAGCTAGGATTTTCATAGAAGATCCAATTCCAAGAAATTTTCCTCCGTCAATTTTCACAAAATCATAAATCAAGGTATGCATAGTGTTCATTGATGGGCTCTTTTCATCCATGAAGCCTAAGAATATCTTTTCTAAGTTAAAGTTTATGGATTTCTTTATGAATTTCATGTTGGGATTATTTTTTATATGTTGAGAATGATCAATTGAATTCAAATCCATGTTGGGTGATCAATTTTATGTGGAATTGATTTGTATAGATGTATATTCATGTGAACCTATGAATAAATCCGAGATGATGAAATTAGAGATGAATCATGATGATTAATCATTGTATAATGTTGTTTACATGTGCTATGCCTACCATGTGTTTGATTAAATGCCTAGATGAAGGAACAATGTCCAACTAGTATGATATCATAAAATCCCCCTGTATGTACAAGTTATGCCTATCACATGTTTTGATGGAATGCTTCTATAAATGTATTATGGATTATGATGTTAGTTATATGTTCCAGTAAGTTACGCTCGGTCAGTTTTCCTTCCATCGAGTCCTAGGGTTACTTGTACCTGAAATATTAGCTGTGTGCCTAGAACCATGTCATATTTCCATGATACTCTCTGTCAAGCTATGAGTCCTTAGACTTCAGATAGTATTATGACTTAAGAAATCTCTATGATCTCATGAACTCAGTCAATTGTCAGATATTTGTTATATTTCATCAGTCAACAGAATTTAGTAACTCAGTCCATGTTTAGTTCAGTAAATTATGATCAGTGTCTATTCAGATGGGCTTAGAAATTAGCAGCAAGTGAACCCAAGGATTGGAACTCACCTGTTATATGAGGTTGTGATTCTTAGAAACAATTTTTGCATTCTAGAACTATATAGCCAACATAGGTTGAGACATCATATCCTACTATATGAGGGTAGATGAGGTGGCTTAGCCTGCTATATGATCATTCCCACCATTCTCACTAGAGTTATCAGTTATATTAAGGTCACTCACATATTGTCTTTTCCAGTTGCACGGTATTAATACCCTTCTAATCAGGGCATAGATTGGACCCCAATTCAGCTATAATTTATCATTTGGGGCATGTCAGTTAGATGACTACCTTTTACAGTCTCAGTAAAAGAACTCAAATAGTTCTTCAGAATTTAGGTCTATCAGATACTGTCAACTCAGACACAGTACGGAACTTAGATAGTTCCATCAGATTTAGGACTGTCAGATATAGTCACTCATGTTATCAGTTATATTCAGATTCAGTAATCATGTTATCACAGTATTAGTGTAAGTTATTATGTCCCATGAATGTATTCTCATGATCATGATAGTACTGACGCATTTGTGCTATGGTGTCTTATACCATAGGTTCAGAGACACGAGCTCCAGATCAGTAGTAGATTCCAGTTTCATCAGTCAGAATTAGAAGTGAGTCCTTATTATTCAAGGACATAGTTATTCCTTATTATCTTATTAATTAGTTTATTAGTTGGAGTTAATTAGGGACATGTCCCATCAACTCCTTTCTTAGACAGTTCAGTCAGTTAGGGGCTTTCTAGACTATCATGTTTCAGACTTCAGTATGTTTAGTTTTGTTTTGGGTATTCTATTACCCCACACAGATGTTATATCATTCAGATCATGTTTAGTATTGAACCTTATGGCCTTTTAATTCATGTTTTTGCATTTTAAAGTATTTTATGAAGTATATAGGTATAGATATTAGCCATGGGTTAGCTTGTGGTCCTTTAGGGTCATGAGTATTCTGTAGTATTTCGAGGACCAGATTTGGGGCGTTACACTATCTTTGAGAGGCTATAAGATATTTTTAGGAAAACTTTCCTTATTTTATCTTAAATTATACAGATCTTTCATACCTTATGTTCTAAGTAATATTTTACTCTTTTCTATGTAGATAATGAAGACTAGATCTAGTGAGGCTAGATATTTGGATCCCTTATCTAAGGAGAAAGACAATCTACATGGTGAATTTCAAGTCATAGTCAAGATTGATATGAAGGATAGGTACGAGGATCTAACTCATCTAAAGATAGAACTAGAGGACTCTCTCCTAAGCATTCAGATGAGCATGTTAGAGATATGGGTCTTACTACAGATCTATTAAGATCTTTTACCAAGTCATAGAGGGGTTACTAGTTTGTTTCCTAACCTATTTGGAGGGTTCTTTGAATGCACCTGGTGTTCCTACAACTCTAAGTATTGTAACACCATCTGTTCTAGAGTTTTCATACGGTGAACTTTTAGTTCTTAGTGTGGATGCTCCTATTACATTGGTATTTTCTTATGGTACTCCATAAAGTCTGAGTGTAGTTCCTCCTACAATGCTTATATATGAGTATGGTGGATCTGGAGTTCAGCCTTTTTCTATTATGCCTGCTTAGATAGGTTCTCAACCAACCCAATTTACTATGCCTCCTATTATTATAGTACAACTATGTCTTCTAAGGATCAAAAGAGATTTAAGAGGTTTACTTATTTAGGTCGTCCTAGTTTCAGTGGTGTATAGGTAAGGATGCCTATGAGTTCTTGATAGATTATAGAGAGAAATTGCATAACCTTGGTGTGATTGAGTTGAATGGGGTTGATTATACTACTTACCAATTGAGATATCTAGCTAGAGATTAGTAGAGGTCACTTATTGATTGCCAACCTCTTGGTTCACCAAAGATGACTTGGGATCAGTTTAAAGAGGCTTCTGAGATAGATTTATGCCTTTGAATTTAAGGGATTATATGAGAGATTAGTTTGATCTCTTGAAGTAGGGCTCCATAACTATTGCAGAGTATGAGGTACAATTCTATCCTTTGTTTAGATACTTTAGTTCTAGTATTGCTACTAAGTTTGAGAAGATCTAAATATTTGTGAAAGGGTTAGATGTTTCCCTTCAACATCCTACAACTCAGATGGTAGTGTATGGAGCACCATTTTATAGTATTATGGATCACGCTAAAATAATTGAGTCTATTTTTTTAGCATCTAAAGGAGGTGCCAAGAATGTGTGCTATTTGGCTGAGTTCAAAGGTCACATCTCTTAAGGTAGAGATTCTAGAGGCTTTCATGGGTATCATAGTAGACCCATATAGGTAACCTTGTAAAGTTCAGGTTGTGGGTTTCCATATTCTGCAGCTTTAGGCGGTCGTCCTAATTTAGTCGTACCTTTTTTTTTTAGCCATATCATAGGGTTTGCTATGTGTCTTATTTGGCTCATAGCTGTGATACTAGTGTTGCTTCACCTCCTTGTTTGGATTCTATTCATGTGGTTCATGATTTCACGGATGTTTTCCCCATAATCTTCTCGATATGCCTCCAGATCATGATATTGACTTTGCTATTGATATTGAACTGGCACTAAGCCCATTTCTATCCCTTATTATAGGATACCCCCAACCAATTTGAAGGAATTGAAGGATCAATTGCAAGAGTTATTGGATAAGGTATTTATCTGACCTTCTGTATCACTTTGAAGTGTGCCTATCTTATTTATAAAGAAAAAGAATGGGTCTCTGTGCATATGTATCGACTATTGATAGTTGAATAACGTGATAATTACAAAGAAGTATCCTTTCCCTCGTATTAATGATTTATTTGATCATCTTTAAGGTGCTTCAGTTTTTTAAAGAATGATTTAAGGTTCGTGTATCACCAATTGAGGATTAGAGCTTCGAATATTCTGAAGATAACTTTTCAGACTTGGTAAAGTCATTCTAAGATCTTGGACATATCTTTTGTGTTGACCAATGCCCCAGCCATGTTTATAGAGTTGATGAAATAGGCATTTCGATTATATCTTGACTCCATTATTATTATATTTATAGATGATATCTTGGTTTATTCTAATAGTGAGGTCGATCATAAGGAGCATTTGCAAATTGTGCTCCAGAGACTATGAAATAAGAAGTTGTATACTAAGTTCTCTAAGTGCGAGATTTTGTTAAAGTCTATCTCTTTCTTGGGTTATATGGTGACCAAGGATGTTATTATGGTTAATTTGACAAAGACTGTAGTGGTTTGTGATTGGGATAGATCTACTTATCCTGTCGAGATTGAGTTTTATTAGTTTAAAAGGTTACTATTAGTGTTTTGTTGAAGGGTTTTCATCTGTCATAGATCCATTGACCAAGTGTACGCAGAAGAAGATTTCCTTTTAGAGGTTCAATGTTTGTGAGGTGACTTTAAAAAGTTCAATGATTTGTTGACTTCTGCTCCAATCTTGACTTTACCCAAGGAGGGTGCGAGTTTTACCATCTTTTATGATGCTTCTAGTGTTTTTCTAGGTGCTTTGTTGATGCAGAAGGGTAAGGTGACTTCTTATGCTTCTTTTCAGTTAAAGCCCCATGAGAGGAATTACCCTACCCATGATTTGAAGTTGGGCACAATTATTTTGGCTTTGAAGTTGTGGAGGGACTACTTGTATGGAGTGCATTGTGATATTTTCGCAAATCATTGTAGCCTTTTGTATTTCTTCACCCAATGAGATCTTAATATGAGGTAGCATTGTTTGCTCGAGTTGCTTAAAGATTAACACTTACCTATTCTGTATCATTCGGGAAAAATTGATGTTGTTATGGATTTCTTGAGCCAGAAGTCAACTAGCATGAGTAGCTTGGCACATATTTTGACCCAGGAGAGGCCTTTTGCCTTAGAGGTTCAGTCTTTGGATAATCAGATGGCCAGGCTTGATGTTTCGATACTTAGGTACATTTTGGCATTCGTGGAGGCTAGGTTTTCTTTGTTGGAGTAGATTTAGGCTTATTAATTTGATGATGCGATGTTGAGTGGTGAGGCTAACAAAGCCTTACTTAATCTAGATAGTGTCTTATCGATTGGTGGCTTAGTTAGTATGTCGAGAGTCAGGGATTGGATTGGATTAATTCTGGAGGCTGCTCATTATTCTAGATATTCCATACATCTAGGAGTGACTAAGATATTTGTGATTTATGATAGCATTATTGGTAGGGTGGTATGAGAAATGATATTGAAATTTATAGCTCGATGACTATATTATTAGTAGGTGAAGCCCGAGCATTTGAGACCTGGTGGTTCGCTTAAGAGGTTACTCATTACCGAGTGAAATGGGAACAAAACACTATGGACTTTATGACTAGGTTACCTCATACTTCTTGTGGTTCTGATAATGTTTGGGTCATCATAGATCGGTTGATCAAATCTATTTATTTATTCCAATTTAGGTTTCCTTTTATGCTGAGAAGTTGGCCTATATTTATATTTGTTAGATAGTTCATCTTCTTGGGGTGCCAGTGTCTAACATCTCAGATAGAGATCCACTATTCACATCTAACTTTTGGAAGACTTTTGCAGAGGAGTTGTGTACTAAAGTTGATCTTAGTATAATATTTTACCCCCAGAACAATGGTCAGTCGAAGTGGACTATTTAGGTTTTAGAGGATATGCTACATACTTGCGTGACAGACTTTGGTGGCCAGTGAGAGAAACATCTAGCCTTTGTGGAGTTCTTTGTATAATAATAGCTATCATTCTAGTATTAAGATTACTCCCTTCGAGGCTTTGTACAACAAATTTTATCGCTCTCGTGTTGTTTGGTTTTAGGTTTTCTAAATTAGACCTTGAGGTACCAACTAATTTTTTGAGTATGTGGATAAGGTTTCGATCATTCAATATATACTTCGAGTAGATCAAAGTAGGTAGAAATGCTATATAAATTATATACAACAAGCCTTGAGATATAGTGTTGGCATCTATGTTTTCCTTTGTATATATCTCATAAAGGGTGAGAAGAGGTTTAGGAAGAGGGGCAAAGCAGTATATTTGACCTTTTGAGATCCTTCAGATATTGGTGATGTGGCTTATGAGTTGGCTTTGCCTCTAAATTTATTAATTGTTCATCTAGTTTTTCATTTTTCATGCTTTGGTATTACATTCTAAATAAGTTTGATGTCATTCATTGGGATTCAGTCCAGTTGGATTAGCAGTTGTCTTTTGTTGAGGAGGCTATGCCCATTCTAGCTAGGGATGTTAGACGATTGCATTCTTAAGTTATTCCTATGGTTAAGGTCCAGTGGAAGCATTAGACTGTA
This sequence comes from Capsicum chinense, assembly GCA_026120095.1. Taxonomy (NCBI): domain Eukaryota; kingdom Viridiplantae; phylum Streptophyta; class Magnoliopsida; order Solanales; family Solanaceae; genus Capsicum; species Capsicum chinense. The sequence goes on along the minus strand of JAPEIP010000008.1, from coordinate 53,892,644 downwards.
GATGAGTCTACTTAGGAGGTTGAGTCTGATATGCATAGCAGTTATTCCCAACTTTTTTCTAATTCAAGTATATCTATTGCCCTTAGTTTGAGGATGAAATAGATTCTTAGTTGTGGATGATGTAATGACCTAATTTTTGATGTTTTGTGTGAAGTATGTGATTTGACCATTTTACCCTTCCTCGTACATGCATTATGGTATATATGGGGTATGGGCATGTTTAGTATGGTTCCCAATGCATTTTAATATGAATATGTGAAATTGTGGTTTTTGATGGCTTGAAAAGCCTTATAGTAGACTTTAGTCAACTTATATTGATTTGTGCATTGTATGAAAAAACGACTGCGCCAGTAGGTCCAGAATGTCTATCTTAGGTTGGAATGTGGTAGGTTTAGTTTTATGGCTTTTGTATCTCATTTTTACCTTTGATTTAAAAAGTTGTGAAATTAGATTTCAGGAATATTGATGTCTTATAAAAAAATGATATCGCTATTGAGTTCAGAGCGTCGAATTTAATAGGGTAGCATAGTCCATTTGCATTCTCAGGATTTTGGATGAACCTCGAGGGGTCTATTTCCAAGTCTCCACCTTGTGCACAATAGCTGGTGTGACCACTAAAGCATCCCTGTGGGTGCTTTAGGCCCTCAGGTTCTAAAGCGGCCCTGGCCCCCTAGCAAGTACAGCTAAAGCATCCTAGGGTTTGATTTAGCTAACTATCACCTGGCATGGGTACCGCTTGAGCGGTACCTGGGCTCTTTAGCGCCGGCCACTAAACTGGCCCAAGTTTTGTTTTAGCAGCTCCTTGTATATTGAAATACCTCTTTTCATGGTTCCTTCACCATTTTTGAGACTTGGAGCTTAGGGTTTAAGTTTTTGAGCTACTTCTTCCATTTTTAAGCTTGAAAAATCTCCAAATCCCTATTTCAATTACTCTTTTGATTTTTATCATCTAAATATTGCTAAAACTTGGGGATTTTTGCCCGTGAGGCATAAAGTAGTATTTCTCTAATTTAAACCCAAAGTTCAAACCATTTTCACTTGGGTTTACTTCTATTAGTTCCTCTAATCATGGGCAATACAATTTTGGACAAAAAATTTGGGTTTACCCCTCTTTTTGGAGAACCCATTTTGGGGGTCCATTTTGACCCTAATTCGAAAGTGGTCAATATAGTTATCTATGGCTTTCTCTTGACACGTAGATTCTATATTTATTCATTTTAGCTATTTTTGTGTTCGTACATGAGGTGAAAGCTTGACGATAAAGGCATAATCATTTTGATTTCGACATTTGAGCTAGGCTATGGCTTCACTTTCTTTAGACTAGGTTGGGTAGTTAATAATAATGTAAAATCATGCTATGGGTATGCGATTGTATCTTGGAAAATATGCTAGGTGATTTATGTGTCCATGTGGGGGCCTATGTTGTAATATTCGGTGGTTTTGAAGCATTATTTGCTATGTGTGATCGTGTTGGTTCTGATATGATATTGTTCGCCTGATAATGATATATGTATGTTTTCGTACACTTTTTTGGTGGAAAAATCCTAGATTTTGGGATTTACGTGGTATCAATGACATTTTCTTTCATGTTTTACCTTATTGTTTTCTGGACTATATTGGATCATAGTTGGTTGATTATAGTGGATTTTTGGATCACATGGTTGGTATATTGGTTTGATATTATATATTCTCATCTCAGTTGGTTGTGAGCATTACATCCTCATATCATATTCATTCATAAAACATTGTTATTAGCATGAAATATGAGAAATACTTACTTTTTCGAACAAAAAATATGACATCTTAAAAACCCTCTACCAATATTTGTGTTGGAGAGGAGGTATGGATATCGATATTTGGAATTCATTGTATACGGGTTGGAGAACCCCCCACGAGTCCTACGTCGGGAATATTTAGCTCCGTAGGTGTATATGGATATTGTGAGGCAACCTCATGCATCACATCTTCATCATCATCTTCATTTCTCTTCATATAATGTGCTTATGTTGTAATTGTCTTTCTGTCTTTTCACTTGATACTATCCATTAATATTTTATCCCCATACTTATATTATATGTATATGTATATTCGTTATTCTTTCCTCTTTATGTATTTGTTATATGTATATATATTAGAACTATTAGAGGAGACAGTGTTGGCTACTGTTTGGGATATTTTCTGATTGCAAGTGACCTGCCCATAGTTTGTGTTTAATATGTTTATTTTCCACTTTACTCAGTTGACCTATGATACCTATTGAGTACAAACGGACCATACTCTTCCCGATTATGCCCTTTCGAAGTAGATCCAGGTATGAGTGCACCGCACGGATAGTGGATTCAGGCGGCATTCGGAGACCATTCAAGGTAGCAGTTGATATATGCATCTGGAGTTGACTTCTATGTTTTCTTATCTAGACTATGTCTCACTTGTATTCAGAGACGGAGTACTGCTCCTATTTGGACATTTTATGTATTTTTGACTTTGAGTTATACTAGTTAGTTCTTAAACTATGACATCAGGTTTTGGGTTTTATTTGGTACCTTGATTATATTTCCGCTTTTACTATATATATATATGTATGTGTGCGTGTAGGGGGTGTGGTTCGACTCCATTCTAGGCATCTTGCCTAGGTTTTGGTATTGATTTCTCAATTTATATTAGTTTGGGTGACAGTCTTACTTGTCAAGGGTTTCCATGACAAGTGCCATCATGACCATTTGTTTTTGGGGTCGTGACAAGGGTACACTTGCGGTGTATCTATTTCCCTTAGTTTGAGGATGAACTAGATTATTAGTTGTGGATGATGTACTGACCTAATTTTTGATGTTTTGTGTGAAGTATGTGATTTGAACATTTTACCCTTCCTCGTGCATGCATTATGGTATATATGGGGTATGGGGATGTTTAGTATGGTTCCCAATGCATTTTGATGTGAATATGTGAAATTGTGGTTTTTGATGGCTTGAAAAGCCTTATAGTAGACTTTAGTCAACTTATATTGATTTGTGCATTGGATGAAAAAATGACTGCGCCAGTAGGTCCAGAATGTCTATCTTAGGTTGAAATGTTGTAGGTTTAGTTTTATGGCTTTTATATCTCGTTTTTACCTTTGATTTAAAAAGTTGTGAAATTAGATTTTGGGAATATCGATGTCTTATAAAAAAATGATATCGCTATTGAGTTCAGAGCGTCAAATTTAATAGGGTAGCATAGTCCATTTGCATTCTTAAGATTTTGGATGAATCTTGAGGGGTCTATTTCCAAGTCTCCAGCTTGTGCACAATAGCTGGTGTGACCACTAAAGCATCCCTATCGGTGCTTTAGGCCCTTAGGTGCTAAAGCGGCCCTAGCCCCCTAGCAAGTACCACTAAAGCATCCTAGGGTTTGATTTAGCTAACTATTACCTGGCATGGGTACCGCTTTAGCGGTACTTGGGCTCTTTAGCACCGACCACTCAACTGGCCCAAGTTTTGTTTTAGCGGCTCCTTATATATTTAAATACCTCTTTTCATGGTTCCTTCACCATTTTTGAGACTTGGAGCTTAGGGTTTAAGTTTTTGAGTTATTTCTTCCATTTTTAGGCTTGAAAAATCTCCAAATCCCTATTTCAATTATTCTTTTGATTTTTATCATCTAAATATTGCTAAAACATGGGGATTTTGGCCCGTGAGGCGTAAAATAGTATTTTTCCAATTTAAACCCCAAGTTCAAACCATTTTCACTTTGGTTTACTTCTATGAGTTCCTCTAATCATGGGCAATACAATTTTGGACAAAAAATTTGGGTTTACCCCTCTTTTTGGAGAACCTATTTTGAGGGTTCATTTTGACCGTAATTCGAAAGTGGTTAATTTAGGTGTCTATGGCTTTCTCTTGACACGTAGATTCTATATTTATTCATTTTAGCTATATTTGTGTTCGTACATGAGGTGAAAGCTTGACGATAAAGGCTTAATCATTTTGATTTCGATATTTGAGCTAGGCTATGGCTTTACTTTCTTTAGACTAGGTTGGGTAGTGAATAATAATGTAAGAGCATACTATGGGTATGGGGTTGTATCTTGGAAAATATGCTAGGTGATTTATGTGTGCATGTGGGGGCCTATGTTGTAATATTCGGTGGTTTTGAAGCATTTTTTGCTATGTGTGACCGTGTTGGTTCTGATATGATATTGTTCGCCTGGTAATGATATATGTATGTTTACGTACACTTTTTTGGTGGAAAAATCCTAGATTTTGGGATTTACGTAGTATCAATGTCATTTTCTTTCATGTTTTACCTTATTGTTTTCTAGACTATATTGGATAATAGTTGGTTGATTAGAGTGGATTTTTGGATCACATGGTTGGTATATTAGTTTGATATTATATATTCTCATCTCGGTTGGTTGTGAGCATTACATCCTCATATCATATTCATTCATTAAACATTGGGATCAACATGAAATATGAGAAACACTTACTTTTTCTAACAAAAATTATGACATCTTTAAAACCCTCTACCAATATTTGTGCTGGAGAGGAGATATGGATATCGATATTTGAAATTCATTGTATACGGGTTGGAGAACCCCCCACGAGTCCTACGTCGGGAATATTTAGCTGCGTAGGTGTATATGGATGTTGTGAGGCAACCTCATGCATCGCATCTTCATCATCATCTTCATTTCTCTTCATATATTGTGCTTATGATGTAATTGTCTTTCTGTCTTTTCACGTGATACTATCCATTAATTTTTTATCCCCATACTTGTATTAGATGTATATGTATATTCGTTATTCTTTCCTCTTCATGTATTTGTTATATGCATATATATTAGAACTATTAGTGGAGACAGTGTTGGCTACTATTTGGGACATTTTCTGATTGTAAGTGACCTGCCCATAGTTTGTGTTTAATATGTTTATTTTCTACTTTACTCAGTTGACCTATGATACCTATTGAGTACAAGTGGACCATACTCCTCCCGACTATGCCGTTTCAATGCAGATCCAGGTATGAGTGCACCGCACGAATAGTGGATTCAGGCGGCATTTGGAAACCATTCGAGGTAGAGGTTGATATATGCATCTGGAGTTGACTTCTACGTTTCTTATCTAGACTAAGTCTCACTTGTATTCAGATACGGAGTACTGCTCCTATTTGGACATTTTATGTATTTTTGACTTTGAGTTATACTAGTTAGTTCTTAAACTATGACATCAAGTTTTGGGTTTTAGTTGGTATCTTGATTATATTTCCGCTTTTACTATATATATATGTTTGTGTGCGTGTAGGGAGTGTGGTTCGACTCCGTTCTAGGAATCTTGCCTAGGTTTTGGTATTGATTTCACAATTTATATTAGTTTGGGTGACAGTCTTACTTGTCAAGGCTTTCCATGACAAGTGCCATCATGACAATTTATTTTTGGGGTCGTGACAAGCCTAAATTAAAGAGCCTATCCTCGCAACCAATCAAGAACTCATACGCATCCTCGCCTGGTGCACTAGAAAACTTGGGTGGAGCCAATAGCAAGAACCTACCCAACATCTTTTGCTCCTCAATAGGCATAGCAGGCTGGGCAACCACCAGCTTGGCAACTACCGACTGGGCAACTATAGGTGCAGAAGGGACCTCAACTCTAGGAGCCACAACTCTAGGTTGCGGCCTGCCATTGTACCAGTCTGATCTGTAGATTATACAACATCAGATGGTGCACCAGAAACCAATTTCAAAAGTTGAACCAAAGCATCGACGAGAACTAATGAAGAACTAAACCCAGTGGAGCCTTGGGTGGTCCCTAACACATTGCTGGCTGGGGCAGAAGAATTTCTCACTCGGGGGTGGGAATAGGGTCTGGTGAAGGTCCTCTACCCTAGGCCCTAACTGGGGACACATCCCTAGTTTTTCCACAACCTCTAGGTCAACCATGAATAGCAACAGGACCCTTAGGCTCGATCTTGGGATCCTCGTCTCATGTAGCGATAGCATGTGTCCTAGCCATATGTGAATGACTGAAACAAAGGAAATACTTTTTAATACAACTCAAACTCGTATCATTAAATAAGTGGAAGAAAAGAAGAAGAACTAAAAATATCCTATGGACTCCCGAAGATAAGAAATGAAGGTCATCATTCCTACCCGCGGGACATTACTAGACACTTGCTTTTGTACCAACAATACCAGTGAAACCTAGGCTTTGATACCAATTTTTCACGACCAATTTACGTGTCATGATTGCACCTAATTTATCCCACTAGTAGGTAAGCCAAATCATAGCTTGAATCTATAACCAATGGGCTAACTTAGTGGAAAATAACCTAAAATCCAGAAATCAATATTTAAAGAGTTAAAATAGTAACAAAACAGTCATAACAGTCATGTAGATTGATTAAAGAGAAACACCCATCCCAATACTTAGTAATGTTGGTACAAGATCTACTATAAATGAACTATAAGAACTAAAGAGTCAAATACAATATGTCTTACAAATGAAAGACTAGACATGGATAAGTAGAAGGAAAAGGATAATTCTGACTCCTAGAGCTCACCCAATCTCCAAAAACAATCTTATACGATCATCCAATCAACGATGACTACTAGTACTCGAATCTATACCAAAATGATACAGAAGTATAGGATTAGTTCCAAAACCACATGTACTCAGTAGGCATTCGACTGAGCTAAATCATGATATAAATACGATAAAACATACGATAAAACAATCTAAGTCAACGTCAAAGGGGAAAATATAGAAGTAAGCTCTAACAATACTGTACAAAAAGAAATTGCTAAAACCAAAATAGTAACATAAAGATCACACAACTATAGCTACAAAACTTGTCGTCATAAGCCAATAAATGCAGAAAAGTAAACAATCAAACGCAGGACCCTGTAAGCTTGGAGGGTATAATTAGAGCGTTACAACCAATCAAAGATTCATAACTCTACCAAATATCAACTATAACCATTAAACTATCCAAATCGAATCATATCATGCCAAACTCTCAATGCAGAAAGGAACAAGTGTTATGCTATTGAAAAGTAGTGATATTCCCACGTTGCGGGCTCTAAATTTAGTCTCTTAGGACTTGGTGAGATTTTTCAAGATGATTTCCAGTGAACCTAGGCAATAAGCCTGCGACGCCTTGCCTGGAACGCGCTATAGCTAGGGTGGCTCCTCGTCCACTCCACCCAGGCTAATTTTTGTTCAATATAAAAGGAAAATGTGGACACAATTACAACCACTTTTTGCAAGCACAACAATGGCAAAATGCTTAAAATTCTCTCTTTTAAGGTTGTTAGTCATTTTTTTAACTTCTTTAATTCAAGATTAATTTTGGGTATGATTAATTACTTATTTTTTATGTTTAATTCAAACATGAGTGGTTAAACACCATTGTTCTAGTGTTGAGGCCAAGAACATGATTACTCTTTGATATTCTTTATCGTATTTTCTTTTTGGATTATCATCTAGGTTGTTCTTAATTTCTTGAGTTACTATTTTGATGAGTTGCCACCATTAGAATAAATCTATATTTCTATGTGAATTCGGGAGGATAATCATAGGATAGAACGAAGAAATTAAGGAGCAAGGTTCTCTTCCTATTATAAAATAATGGGTTTGAATTAGCATCTAGGATAGGGATATACCGAGAATCCTTGCTTAGTTCAATTGCAAGAAGACAACTTTATGAATCTAGAAGAATTATTGTATCTCTTCGGGAGCTGTAGTTGCAATATTCAATAGATAGAAGATTTAAGGTTGGGAGGCTAAAATCGGACTATAAACCTTGTTAATCAACAACCCGATAATCAATTATAATGCGATATAAAGATAGATTTGTATGATTGTTCGATGTACCTCAACCATAGAATTTTAATCACTACTATTTACAACCCTTGCTTGCTTTGCGATTGTCACAAATTATTATTTCTTATTTATTAATTTACATTTTTATTCTTAATTTTACAAAGATCTTGATACTTTCCAACACTTAATACCTCTTTGTCTAAAACTAAAAGTTGGTTAAATTTCTAGTTGCTTAGTCCTTGTGGGAACGATTTCTGACTATCTAAGTCATAATATTACTTGTACAATCACATGCACTTGCATGTGCGTTGGGGCACAACAAGTTTTTGGCACTGTTATCGGGAACTAGTATAATTAGTAAATTGCTAAATTTTAGGTTTTTGATAATAAGTTTAAGTGTTAACGACTTGATCTTAGCAACTAAATTTTTGTAAGTTTAGCTGAATATAGGACTGGCAAGAGATAGAGAGTTGGTTGAGCCTTTTACAGAACTAGACTGATATTCCAACAAAGTTGAAGAGCTCAATATCCCATTCAACAGGTTTAAATAGCTCATCCAGTTGTTCCAAATGATCCGGTTGATCCAAATGCCAAAAATGTCCCAACTCTAGTTATCTCAGTTGTTCCTACTCAACTAGCTGTTAGACCTATTCGTGAGGTAGAAATCCCACTCATGAACCATGCGACTAATAGTATTCGCAAGCCTGAACCAGGTGGTTGATTTGAATTGAAGCAGAATATGGTGCAATTGCAAAATTCAGCGGGCCAATTTTCTGTCCTTTCACATGAAGACCTGCAGCAGTACATACAGACCTTCCTGGAAATAAGCTTTATGTACATTCCTACTGGGGTGAGTACTGATTATGTCAGATTGATAGTCTGTCCTTTTTCTTTAATTGGGGAAGCAAAGAGGTGGTTATATTCTAAACCACCACTCTTCATCACTTCTTAGAAAGTTCTATCTCAGAATTTCCTTATTTAATTCTTTCCATCTGGGAAGACTGCGCAATTATGAATCAAGATTCTGAGTTTCAGACAAAAAGAAGAAGAGAATCTCTAGCAAGCTTGGGAGAGATTTAAAAGTATGCTCATAAATTTCCCTCATCATCATCAGTCGAATGATGTCCTTGTTAATATCTTCATTGAGGGGCTAGAGCCAAATATCAAGATTCTATTAGATTCAGTAGCAGGTGGGTAAGCTCTTGAGAAGACTTATGATGAATTATACATATTTATGAATCGAATTTCACAAAGGAAACCTGAATGGCATGCTGATTCGAGGAGTGCTATTAAGAAAGTTATTGGTATGTTAGAAGTAGATTAGTTCACAACATTATCAGCCCATCTTGCAGCAATGAAAAATCAGATGCTTACTCAGTTGAACAACATGAAGTTTGGTGTTCTGCAGGTAGCAGCTACAACTAATCCCCAACAGAAAAATTCTTAGTATGAGGTTTGTGAAAGTAGTGAGCAAGCAGCAGATGTTTGTATGGCTAATCCTGATTCTGTTAATTATGTAGGGAATGTAAATCATCCGGAACAATTAAATTACAATAATACATATAATCCTAATTGAAGAAATCATCCCAATTTCTCATGGGGAGGAAATTAGGATCAAAATATTAATCAGTATATAGGGCCACTACAACAGAGTAAACAATAGGTTCAGAATAATCAGGCTACTGCTCAAACAAGTAACATTGAGAAGATGATGAAATAACTTTTGGCGAATCAAGCATAGTTTGCTGCAGATTTAAATAGTTAAAAGTTGAACACTATTTGAGTTGTAATTCAGACAGATTGTAGGAGCACAAAACACAAAACCTCAAGGTGGCTTACCTAGTGATATAAAGGCAAATCCAAAGTAGGTAAATATAGTTAAGACAAGGAGTGGGTTAAAGTTATCGGAGAAAGCACCTGAGAAGGTTAGTCCCACAACCACTGATGAGGATACTAAAGCTAATGAGCAAAAAGGGGTCAAAGAAAAAGTTACAAGTGATGAATTTCAAGTGGAGAAGAAGTCTTTACCTTTACCCTTTCCTCAGAGGTAGATAAAGAATCAAGAGGAGGCCAATTACAAGAAGTTCTTGAATCTTCTAAAGTAGGTTCAAGTAAATCTTCCTCTTGTTGATATTCAACAAAGTGTTTCAAAATATGCAAAATATCTGAAGGATATAGTGGAAAATAGGAACCGGTTGACAGAGTATGCTACAACTGCACTTAATGAGGAGTGCACATCCAAGATACAAAATAAACTACCCATGAAACTAAAGGATCCAGGTAATTTTACTTTACAGATCACTATTGGGTAGACCATCAATGCTCCATGGATTATGTGACTTGGGGGTTAACATAAATCTTATGCCCATATCTTGGTACCGGAAGATGGGTCTTGGGAGTCCCAAATCTACTACTATTGTGCTGCAGTTAGCTGAAAGGTCTCTTGCTAGGCCGGATAAAATTATTGAAGATGTTTTGGTGCAAGTGGGGTCACTAATATTTTTGGTGGACTTTGTGATTCTTGACTTTAAAGCTGATCCCGTTTTTCCATTTATTTTGGGATGCCCTTTTCTAGCAATAGGCCAGTCACTAATTGATGTAGTAGCAAGGAAGATAACAATGAGAGCACATGATAAAGTTAAGGTTTTTGATATATACAAGGCGCTAAAACTGCCAGCTATATATAAGGAGTTATATGTTATATCTGTTATAGACCTTAAGTCTGATTATAGGATGTTGTTGTCTAATGATCCACTAGAGTGAGCTTTGGTGGGTCTTGATCTTTATGGAATTGCGGAGGTGCTAGAATTAGTCCAAGTCATGAATTTGGCGGTAGTTTAAATGAGAAAGCTACCTTTTGAGCCATTGAACAGGCCAATTGGCTCATGCCCCAAAGCTTCAATTGATGAAGCTCCAAAATTAGAGCTTAAGGTTCTTCTTCCTAACTTAAAATATGTTTAACTTTGTGATAATAATACTTTGCCTATTATTTTGTCTTTAGGTTTATCTGATGTGTAGGTAAAGAAAGCAATGACAGTCTTGTAACGAAGAAAGAAGGTGCTTGGGTAACAAATATCTGACATTACAAGGATAAATCTAGTTTTTTGCATGCACAAGATACTCATGGAAGAAGGTTTAAAACCAAGGGTAAAACAACAATGTAGATTAAATCCGGTGATGAAGGACGTGGTATGGAAAGAGGTCATCAAGTGGCTTGATAATAGGATAGTAAATCCAATTTCAAACAACAAGTGGGTAAGCCCAATACATTATATTCAGAAGAAAGGTGGGATGACTTTGGTTACTAATGAAGAAAATAATATAATTTCCACTTGCATGGTGACTAGATGGAGGATTTATATTGACTATCACATGTTGAATGAAGCCATAAGAAAGGACCGCTTGATCAGATATTTGATAGGTTGGCAAGGAAATAGTACTACTATTTTCTTAATGGTTACTCAGGTTATCATTAGATCATCATTGCACCAAAGAGTACTACTATTTTCTTAATGGTTACTCAGGTTATAATCAGATCACCATTGCACCCAAGGATCATGAGAAGACTATGTTTACTTGTCTGTATGGCACATTTGCATTCAGACGTATGCCTTTTGGCCTTTGCAATGCATTTACAATGTTTCAGTGATGCATGATGGCAGTATTCTAAGGCATAGTTAAAGAATTTGTTGAGGTATTCATGGATGAATTCTCTGTTTATGGTGATTCTTTTGATAAATGCTTGCAGAATCTAGATCGAGTCCAAGCTCGATGTGAATAGACAAATTTGGTGCTGAACTGGGAAAAGTGACACTTTTTGGTGAAGAAAGGAATAGTCCTTGGCCCTAAAGTGTCCTATAAAGGACTAAAAGTAGTTAGATCTAAGATTGAGGTGATCGAAAAGCTGCCACATCCCGTAACAGTCAAGGGAGTGAGAAGTTTCTTGGGGCATACATGTTTCTACAGGCGTTTTATTTAGGACTTTTTAAAGATTGCATGTCTGATGTGTAAATTGTTAGAAAAAGAGGAAAAGTTTTATTTTGGGGGTATAATGTCAAGAATCTTTTGAGAAGTTGAAGAAGAAGCTAACAGAAGCTCCAATTTTGATTTCTCAAGATTAGGAGTTGCCATTTGAATTGATGTGTGATGCTAGTGATATGGCCGTTGGAGTAGTTTTGGGGCAAAGAAAAGACAAGGTATTTTTCTTAATTTATTATGCTAGTAAAGTCTTGAATAATGCCCAAATGAATCTTACAGTCACTAAAAAAGAGATGTTAGAGGTGGTTTATGGATTCGATAAATTTATGGCATACTTGGTAGGCACCAGAGTTATTGTTCACACAGATCAGGCAGCCATCAAGTATCTCTTCAATAAAAAAGATGCAAAGACTCAATTGATTAGGTTGATTTTATTACTTCAAGAATTTGACTTTGAGGTTTGAGATAGAAAAGGTGCAGAAAATTAGGTTGCAAACCATTTATCTAGGTTAGAGGATCATGACCACGTTGTTGATGGCACTCCTTGTATGCGGGAAGAGTTTTTGGATAAAAAATGATTATCTATAGAGGTGGTTGAAATTCATGGTATATAGATTTTGTGAACTTGTTAGTGTGTGGGATTTATCCTCCAAAAGCTACTGCTCATCAGAGAAAGAAATTGATTCATGATTCTCGAGCTTACATATGGGACTAGCCGTACCTTTTCAAGTAGGGTCCAGATGGAATTATCCGTTGTTGTGTCCTAGAAAATGAATTCACACAAGCGCTACAAGATTGCCACTCATCCCCTTGTGATAGCCACCATGGGGGTGAAATAACAGCTAGAAAGGTGTTGCAATCAGGTTTATTTTGGCCTACCTTATTCAAGGATGTAATGGCTTTCATGTGATCAGTGTCAGAGACAATGGATCATATCTAGGTATAATGAGATGCCCCTAAATAATATTCCTAAAGTTGAAGTATTTGATATTTGGGGGAATGATTTTATGGACCATTCCCACCATTCTATGGCAACTTATACGTTCTAGTGGTAGTTGATTATGTATCCAAATGGGTGGAAGTTGCAGCTTGTCCTACTAATGATGCGAGAATAGTGCTGAAGTTCATGAAGACATATATATTTTCCTAGTTTGGCATTCTAAGAGCTATAATCAGTAATGGTGGCACACATTTTATTAAAACTTGGTTTAAGAATCTTTTAGATAAATATGGTAGTAGGCACAAAGTGGACACTGCGTATCATCCACAAATGAGTGGACAAGTTGAGTTCTCTATCTGAGAGATAAAGTAGATACTACAGAAGACTGTTAATAAACAGTGGAAGGATTGGGATGAAAAGCTTGATGGTGCATTATGGGCTTATAGGATAGCATATAAGACGCCCATAGGGACCTCTCTCTATTATTTGGTTTACGGGAAAGCATGTCATTTTCCTATAGAGCTGGAAGATCAAGCTTATTGGGCCGTTAAAAAGTTGAATATTGAGATAAATGCTGCAGGAGAGAAAAGATTGTTGTAGCTTATTGAACTTGATGAATTTCATCTCTATGCTTATGAGAACGCCAAATTATGCAAGGAGAAAACCAAGAGATGGCATGACAGGAATATTCTGGACAGAATGTTTGAACCCAGACAACATGTTTTGCTATTTAATTCTAGGTTAAAGTTGTTTCCAGGTAAATTGCGGACAAAGTGGTCCGGACTATTTGAGGTTGTGCAAATGAAGCCTTATGGAGCTATTGAACTATAGAATAAAGAGAAGAATGAAAATTTTTTTGTGAATGGACAACATGTGATGTATTACTGGGATAATCATGGAGATAAGCACAATGTGTCCATCAACTTTGCTGGTGAGTAAGACTGATCTAAGTCATGCCACAACGTAAAATAAGGCTCTATGAGGGAGGAAACCCATGAATATAATGTAATAGGTAGTTTAAATTTTTAGTTGTTAAATAAAAAAAAAATACTAAAAAAATAAAATAAAATACAAAAAAATGAGTCATGCCACGACCAAAACTAAGGCGCTAAGTGAGAGGCAACCCACTTTTTATTACGTTAGTTTGTTGATTTTTGTTAGTATGCAGGAATGAGGAACATTGAAGCATTAAGAGAAACAAGAGATAAGAGAAATAATGTTGGGGAAACATTCAGGTAAGTAACATACACCCTATGAAATCTCACCTGGTGGAAAAGAATTGGGAAAATGAAATATTGCCCAGTGATGTAAAAACTCAAGCCAAAATTTTTGGCATTCCAGTGAGTTGGGGCGTTATGCCCATGGCGGCGCACCTATCGCTCCACTACTCAAAAGGTTTTTTGGCATTCTAGTGAGCTGGGGAAATATGCCAATGGTGCCTCGCCCATAGCTCCTCTATGACAAAAATTTCACCATATTTGAGCAAGGGCGATAAGCCCGTGTCGCATCGCCTGTAGCGGTGCTACAAAGCTCGCGTTGCCTTACTCAAAGCGGCCCGATTAATTTTTAAAACCTTTAAATACCACCCTTGTCTTCAAATTCCCCTTCATTTTAAAACCCTAACAACACCGCCCCTAGAATCCCCAAAGAAAAATTCTCTCAATCACTTAGTTCTCGTTCATAGGCACCGAGGAAATGCTCCTTCATCTTTTTTCAAGATTATTGAGGTAAGTACTCTACTCTTGTTTTCTTTACTTAGATGGTTGAATTGATGAAATTGTAGCTTTAATTGAAGATTTGGTGCTATATATACCCATGGGACAGTGATATAGAATTTTTTTGAACTCTGGGAATCGTTATTTTATACCATCCCTTACTGTTAGTGCCTTATTTTTCTTGAATTTACATGGTTGATATCATGTATGGGTTTGTGTAAAATGATATATTGTTAATTTAGTATGATTGGAGTACGTTGATCTTGTTTAGTATGAAGTCATTCTTGTCTTGCACATATAGTGTTGAATGAAGTTTGCGGGTTAAATGTGTTGACATACTTTTGCCATATCTATTATATACTAATTATTGTGATGTGGTTAGAATAGGAACAACTTTATGTATGCATTGTTGCTGGAAAGTGAGATGTTAATTTGATGTGTTATGGGGTGCTCCGACCACCCTTCATTAATGTATTCTTGTTCTCATATTGTGGAATGTGTACCCATTGTCTTACCTTATGAGAAATCATGCACAAATGTCGAATTGGGATAATGTATATACAACTTAAGTTGTGTCAATGCAGTGAGGAATATTGTGCATACTATGTATTGAATCACAGATAAGTGTAATTTGATATCATAGTTTGGGAAATATGTGCTTATGCTGAATAATGATTGAGGGGAAGTCCGAGTACCCTAGTTTTTCTACCAAAGCAATTGTGTTAGCAACTAAGTGTGGGGTGGCCTAACCACCATACACTTCGTGTTTGCTAGCTTGACATAGCTGCTCTATTTTAAGTGGATGCTACATGCTTTGTATGATAGGTACCATGACGAACCATCAGCAGAAAGGAAAAACTAAGGTAGGATCTTTTGAGCCAACAAAAAAAAGAAGCAAACCAAGTGGTAGTGCATCGTAGCTCCCACCTGTCCCAAAGGGGCAAGAGAGGTTGTATGGAATTATTAGGGTGTTGGATGCTGGCCGAAAATGTTATATAAAACATAATGCGTCCAAGTATATAGATGAACAATTTATTCATAGGGAAAATCTGATGAGGGAGTTTCCCCACATTCTACGTCGAATAGAAGAATTACATATGGATTTCTTATTTGCACAACCCTATGAGTGCAATCTGAGCCTCATAAGAGAATTTTATGATAATTGGGACCCACGAGATTGAGAAGAAGAAGTCAAAATACGAGGAAAAGTGATAACTCTTAATGCTCATTCATTATATATTTTCTTGGGGCACCCGAAGTTGATGCTGAGCCCCTAAAAGTTGATGTATGTCGAACTTCCTTATGCTGTCATTCGCCATTTTCTATGTGGTAACCACTTGACAACCAGATGGACAAAAAAACAAAGAGAACGACATTCACGTTACATTACCTTTCAGTCAAATGAACTGGAAGTCTTGAATCTAGGTTAAGATTATCTACACTTGTCTCTTACAGGCAACGCACCTGATTAATTTGACACATGAATGGGTATGTCTTATCTATGCCTTAATACATGACGATCTGGATGTGAATGTCGGTGCAGTGATTTTTAAAGCTATGAAAAAGACGCATCTTCATCTGGAGAACAAGTTTGGTTTTGGAGGTTTACTAAAAAGATTCTTGCGAGATCAGGGAGTGCTCGAGGAGGACCTAGACTATAGGTTTCCTATGATCACCATCCCTACTGATGTATCCCACACAAAAAGGGGTCTTACTCATTGTCCTACACTGATTTTGATCGAGCGTCAGGCTCAAAATGATAAGATTACTACCTAAATATATGAGATATAGATGCTTTAGTTGCGGGTTGGTGGGAGCATAGAGACTCAGAAGGATATTAGAGAGATCGAGTTGGACTATCCTATAGGTCATCATATGAGGACCATGCTAGGGATAGGTCCTGATTTTGTAGAGCTGGTGGATGATGATGTTCCCACGGATGAGGATCGGAGACTATGTTATTCAGATAATGAATATGAGGAGGATGTTGGTGATGTTCTACACTTGGGAGAGGATAATGCTGATGCGGGCATGGATGGCATGTGATTAGGGAGTCCCTATGTTACGGTTCAAAAGTACACCCTGGGCATCACATGGTACTTATGACCCCAAAGGACCAGAAGCTAACCCATAATTGAAATAAATGTAGAATTTGGATGAATTGCCATAAGGTTCAATATCTAAATACTGATAAAGTGTAACAATTGAAATAACAATATATAAAACTGAGTACTGTCTGACTACTAGTCTGAAAAGCCTCTAACTAAAACTGTGTGAAAATAGAGTTGATGGGACATTCCCCCAACTAAATTCCTCTACTGAAATACCGAGTCTACTAAAATACTAAAATAAAGCATATCCTCATAGATAAGGATCCACTTCTAAATCTACTGCTGGCTGAATCTGAATCTGTTTATGCACAATTGGAAACCAGAGCATCCGAACCTATAATATAATACATAATAACACAAAAGAAAGTATTCATCAGTACGTGGAATGTACTGGTATGCTAGATGAGGTAAGGCCTGAATGCAAGGGTTCATATTCATGAACAACACTGATTGAATAATATAGAATAACGGAACACGAGAGTACATGAAAACTGAAACTACTGTAACTACTGAGTATGCAATACTGTGCGTGTACATGAATGTATATTGTAACTGAGCTTTTCTAAAGCTAAGTACAAAATTTTGATAACTTAGTTACTGACACTGATTGATTGTATTTAACAGTCCTAATTCTATAGAATTGAACTAAATTCTATACTAAGCCTGAAAATGAAATTGAGGTAGGTAATCATCTAACCAACATGCCCTTTTCTAATCTAATTGGGGTCCAACCTGTAACCCCTGCTAGAATGGTGCTGATATCGTGCCACAGATACTAAAAACTGTTGTAGAGTCAGTCCTAATCTAGCAGGTGACCCCTAAGATCATTCCTAAACTAGCGGGTGCTCCCTGAGTATGCCAGTCCTATCTAATGGGTGACATCTCATAACCTATGATATCTACATAATTCTAGAACTTAGGGATTGCTTCTAGGGACCCAATCATAATTAATGGGAGTGCCCCCATCCCTAGTCTTGCTCGGTGCTAAATCCTACTCCCAACTAAAAGACAGTGAACTGAGTATACTGAAGTGGACTGGACTGATATTGAGAATACTGAGTTTTCCTAAGTTTTGTAACAGACTGAGTTCTATAATGGACTTTTTGTACTACTGATTGTGACATGACTGATACTATTCTATAACTGACACAGGATCTAGATAAACAACTATATTATCCGGTATTAAATACCCCCAGGATTTGATAGCATAAAAAAAGAAGTAAAGCATAACTTTGAATAACATATAAATGTTCACTTGGTCATAATTCATTCATAGAGACATTTCATTGAACATTTGTAATGCATTAACTTGTACATGAATGGAGAACACATGTTAGCATACTATAATGGCATTATTTCATTCTCATAGACAATTTATCTGTAATACCCTTGAACTTTTTTTCTTCGAAATTTTGGGCATAAATGTATTTGATCCTATCTTCGAGAATAATTTATAATTTTTCTGTGTGTCATTTCTTGGATTCAACCCATCATTTCATAGAGCATCAAATAAGCTTTCCAACGATATGTGGATCACCCAAATTGGACACTCGAGCGATGAGTTACGACGATTCTGATTAACTCTGACCATTCCGATCGAACTGTGAACAGTAAAATGTGCAGGAAAAAAAATACTGCAGCCATGCAATTTTTTTGGTCAACCTCAAATGATCATAACTCCTTGTATATAATAAACTGTGTGAGCTGCTATATATCAATAGAAATCCTTGAGAGGATTTAGTTCACCAAGCCTTATAGAAGGTGAAGGTGATTTGTGAAGGTACAAATCATATGATATGGATACGACTTGGTTGGATGATTCGTATTTTGTATAATGTTTGATCCAAAGGTTCATCCTAGGGTACGAGTGGAGAGTACCACTCTAATTGGAAGGGTATGATTCGTGAGGGTCAATCGTATCGCTGTGATGGGAATTTTGGTATAAATTAAGTGAGGGTATTCTGAATATTTCCCCACCTATCCTAATAAGGTCCCATAGCTTCTAACATACTTGGATAGTTATTTACCTTATTATTCCATTCATTAACACTAAGAAACTCTTCTAAACACTCTAAAATTCTCTCAAAAGATTTTGGGCAAGGGAAAGCTAGGGTTTCAACTAGAGGATCGATTTGGGGCTTGTCTTAGTGATTTCTTTCCATCATTATCTTTGTTTAAGATATGTTCTCTTCCCTCATTGTTATTTCTATCTAAAGGCATGGTTTTTATAAATATTTCATGATTTCATTGATTGTGTGATTTTGGTTTTCAAATATGAATTGGGGTTTTTGATATTAAATAGTTTGTTATGGTTTCCATAGTTTTAATTATGATATTATATACATTAATGGTGGTTTTTGATAATTGGAATACATGGAAATGCTTTAATAATAATTGTAATTAGTTTTGGTCATATTATGCCCCCAATGTGTTTAACAAAATTCTTATAAAGATCTGTTCATTGCATTGACTACTTTAACAAATATCTTGCTTGTTTTAAAACTTGGGAAAGAAACTATGCATGGTTTATATGGTTTGGTAGGGTAAATGGCTAAATGGATATGCTTAAGGGGTACACGGAATCCCCCAAGTGGTTTAATAAGTTAAATAGAAGGGTACTTGAAAGTCCCCTTAACCTATATATGGTTTTCTATGGATAATACTTGCAAGTAAGGATTGGTATGACAAATCTAATATTAATGGGCTTAGTTAATAAATGGATAATGATTTTTTCATTTGGAAATTAGTTTTAATTTGGCAATAATGGCAGGATATGTAGAAAAGCCATGAAAGGTGAAGGACCCGGGGGGGGGAGGGACAAAACTGGAAACTCATACTTGCCGATATGAAGTTGGTCTTGGTGACAGTGTGCATGATGTCATACTATATTTTTGGGGAAGTACTAGTCAACGAAGGTTTTCTTCCGTGGTCATGCAATTTCATGCACTGGGGCCCTTTCAGTAGGGGTAGCTGAACCTATATAGCCCATGGGTGATTTAGGAAAGAAAAGCTACACAACCCATTGTAAAGGTTTTAAAGACATGTTAAGCCCGATCCTATTTTCCTGGCATGGTTATATATAGATATGGTTGTGTGAATATGGAAGGTCTTACTTAGTTTTATAAAAGTCATTATCTTATACTTATCCTATGATTATGCTAGCATTCACCCGCTAACCCATCTAGTGGCGGCTGTATACCCATGCTTTGCAGGAACCGACCATTTTATCTTCCTACATACTGATTAGCTCGGGCACAACACTTGGGCTGAAGTGATGAGCTTCCACCCTTTTGAAAGGTACTATTTCATGTTATCGACACCTTTACACATTTTAATTTTATTTAGGATGCTGGTTTTGGCTATGGTTGGGGGCATGTTCCAATCAGATTTTATTACTCTTTTGGTTAGAGGTTTTGTGGTACTTCTATGGGTTGGAATGGGCGGGATCTGTATTGGTGTTAGACTTGGCACTGGAATAAACTGGTGGGATGACATTATTATACGATATTGTTAGTTGTTCTATCCTATTTCATTTTGGGATTATTTTTATTGTGTCTTGGAACATCTTTGGTTCTGGTCTAGTTTATGGCCCTTGTTTGGGAATGTTTTAGTATGGTTAGATTGTTGGTATTGGATGGTTGGACTTAGTTGGGTCGGTAACGATTGTGATTTTATCCCATAGTCTTTATGTGAGCTGTTGCACTACCTTGCTATATGCTCAAAATTGAGCCAACTCAAGGCAGGCGGCTAGAGGTTGGATTAGGTAACAGGGGTGGTCTCTGGTCCCTACCGAACTTTGGATTCCAAATACGACAAGACTCATGGGGGGGTTGTGTCAATTGGTCTTAATAGTGAAATCTAAAGGTTGCTAATAGAGTATTGTAGATCCAATTGCAGACGTCTATATCTATCTTTGAGAGGATATAAGATATCTGTGACGACCCAAACTAGGGCCTGGCCGGATAGGTATCTCAAGTCCCGCATGGATCCGAGATCACCCCCTACATCAAACCAAACAAAACATAATATCCCCAATGGGATGAATTTCAAACACATAGCAAGATAATTTCAAAGAATAAAGGGCATGTCTATAACCGATAGCCATTGACCGACCAATACAACGAACTAACATCACCTATGTCCATAATAATCTGGCAAAGACTTCGAACAAAAGAACCAAAACTAAGTCTTGGTTGAGATATGTCCCTAACTTTGTTAAAAGGTAATGTCAATGAAAATGATAATGTTAATGATAATGTAACTCTCAACCCTAGTCTATGATAATAACTGATGAAATGTATAAGTCTTTCGAAGTATGCCTAAGTCTTTCAAAGTATGGAAGATGACCACTTCACCACAATGAATCGACGAACCAAGACAAGCCACCTAACTCTGTACAGGTGAAAATAAAGGTATATTTGGCTCCTGCATTGCATGGGGATACAAAATCTAAAAATGGTTAGTGGGGTGAAACTAGAATATAACTTGAGGATAAGGATAACATACTACCGTGATCAGCAGTGCAAAATTATTTAAAACCAACACACATAATCAAATCCATATAGATATAAATCACATACAGGGATAGGGAAAAAGGCTTAACATGCACTTTAAAACTTTATCCTTGATTGTGTAGCTCAACTGTATGAACATAAGAAGGCACCTATGCGATATATGGTCCCAGCTCTCCCCTAGTTGGTATGTCCCTAGTGCGTATGCTTGCACGAACCAGAGGGTATACATATGTACTATGGGGGACTCGAACCTCCTAACATATCAAGATGACACGAGCACCAAATCATATAATACGATGTGTAGGACTCAAACCTCCAAATCAAATGATAATAATAAGGGTAACTCGCATTACCCGATGATATAGACCCCCATGCCGGCAATCATATTTCAATTATTGGTCCTTCAAGACCTCCACTTTCATAACTTAGCTACACAACCCTCATTAATGTCCAATTAAAATAATTAGAACATACATTATCATTTATTGAATCATGATATACATTTAGGCATACATTGCTGGTATCATCATACCAACAATACTTGTAATGTAACTTTAACATGCCACATCATTTACCATTATTTGGGAGAAATCACAATCCCCTTTTGTTCAATTAATTACACAATCCCTTAAGGTTCAATTCAAAATTCATTATTCTTTATTGACTTTTAACATTATGCAGTAGTTCCTGAGTAGTTCAATATGCATACTATTCATCTTCAAATCTAATTTCACAATATAGGGTTTATTTCATAACCACATCAAAAGTCACAAGGTTGGGTAATCACAGTACTTAGTTCAGTCACCATTCTCTTGCATCAATTTGATTTTAAAACCATTGTTTAAACGTAAATCATACATGGACAAATATGAAACATCACATAAGCAATAGTTGTTCCTGACCCTCAACCCATGCGTTAAAAACTAACGTCAATACCATATGAACAACACTTTAAAACTGATGATTTTATCAAATTAAAAATTAGGGAAGAGTAACATGCCTGAAAAATAAGGTTTCACGAAAAAAATTCGACCCTTAATTTCTCAGATGGCCTACTTCTTAGAAATCCTAAGTATGGCTTCTTGAGAGAATCTAAGATAGATATGGGAGTGTTTGAGTACATTATTTATGAGAAATAACCCTTCTTAAGTCCTTTATGAACATGGGGGTTTTAATTGGGTGACAAGGGAATTATCCAAATTTCCCTCAATTTAAATACTGAAATTTATTCGTTAGTGACTACAGGTCACTATACGACTCGTATAGACTCATTACGACTGTCACCACAAGTCATAGAGAAGACAGTGTACAAGAAACTCATAATCTGTTAACCCTATGACTCAACCTATAAGACTCGTAATGGGACCTTACGACTCGTAGGGTCCATTTGTAGTCATCCCAGTAATACTTTGGGGTAAACACTAGACATTGTACGTTTACATACAATAACTCGTAATGAGTCCTTACAACTCATAGTAAGCCACTAGTACTTAGAGTAGAACTCAACCACATATTTTTTAATTTAGTTACAATTTGGTCCAATGACTCATTAGGACTCCCTATGACTTATCAGGGGAGTCGTAGTTGGACAGTGAAGATAAAATTTAGAAATTTTAAAGGACCAAATGTAATACCCCATATTTTGGGATAGTATGAAAAGCCATCATTTTTATGAGTAGAAGATACAAAAGCAATAAATATTATGCAAATATGACATGTTAATCATTTTAGTAGTGTGGAGAATTTAATGAGTTTTCTGTTGGCATAAGATTCATCCAAAATGGATACTCGGTGAAGGAGTTATGGTTAATTTAAGTCCTAGTAATAAAACACCATCATTCCTATCTTTGGAGCATCACGGAGAGGGTTTAAATGAATATGGTAAATGTCTAGAACTCCGCGATGGCAGCGCATTGGGGATTGGGCCAAATTCCCATTCATCAATTTCCAATGGCCCATAAGATCGGGTTTCCAGTTTAAATTTATCTAATTTCATTCAGAAGTTAAAAAGGGTAGTTTGGACTTTTTTTCAAGTTTCTTAAAATGTCCAAACATGAGATTTAGACCTCTACAAGCATAATATACAACATTCTCAAGATTTCCCTCAAATAAAAACCCTAGTTCATAAACTTCTCCTCTAAGAAATTCAAGATTCAACCGTGGGTTTTCGAAATTGACCGGAGATTTGGAATCCCCAAACCATAGGCTTTAAGGATCAATCATTATTCTTCATAATCGAGGTACGCAGGGTTTTTCTAAAATCTCATGGGCATAAAAATCATGTTTTTACGAAAAGGATGTTTGGATTTAAGAATAAATTCATGCTTTAGAAGATTTGATGGTATTGTTTTGGTCTTTAGGCCTTCTTCCAAATTGATTTGAATTGTATATATATGCGTATGCATTGAAAATCATGAATTGTGAATCAAGAGAATGAAATATATAATCTCCCTCTCCTATTACTTTATTCTTTGATTTACAAGTTATGAATCCTTACATTTCATGGTTTGCAGAATGATTCAAGAAACTATTTGTCTTATGTAAAGTTTATGATAATTAAGAATGAGAGAGAGGAATGCTTTAATTATTTTAAATATTGATATTGATCAACAAAGAAACTTCAGTAATGTTTTTGAGAAGTTTGCCACTAATTATTGAAATTTTTGAATGAATGGAAAGCTTTTGCATGATTTTTGACTTATGATTTAAGCTATGACTTTACTTACACTATATCCGGGATCAAGTAGCCTGAACATTTTTTTAGAATGAAATAAGCATATATGGCTCAGAATAATGACTTGCAAGTCTTGGTATGATGATACCAACTGAGACAATGCCATAACAAAGATAGACTAATACAAAAATCAAACTTTCATGTTTTAAAATTTAAGAATGATGTTTGTTCAGAAAAGGCTAAAATAGGGCATAAAGCGATGTTAGGTGGTTCCCTGAAGAGGGCACGAGTTCAGATAAGTCATTACCTAAAACCATGATTTGCCGATCCAGGTATATTATATTACGCTGGCCCAGTGTCGTGTGGCGTATCAGAATCAAAGACTCTAACCCTTGCAGCATTGGTAGATTAAGTCAGATCTTATTCAGATGTTTTAAATGGTAACGTTCATTCTCATGTCTTGAAATAAAGAGTTAATGACCATATTTCCATATCATATTATATTTCTGCACTTTCTTTTATGATATGAATGTTGTGCATGATTTCTCGATCAGATAGAGTAGGACGTCCAGGACTTCATGGTTCAGGATGTCCGTCACAGCCAGGCGCTAGTTTGGGTCATGACAAATTTGGTATCAGAGCACAGTTCATGGTCCCAGGATGTCTGCAAAATCACATAGAGTAGAGCCTTATTTATGGGTGTGTAGCGCGCCACACTTATAAGCAGAAGGCTACATGGCATTTAGGAGTGTCTCTCTTTCTTCACGTTCTAGTTCATGAAATAGAGTCAGAATGTTCCTCTTTCATACTCTAATTTATGCTATGGTGTCGCCCATACAAAAGTAACAGTCATCCCAATTCTTTTCTTACTCTAATATTCTCTCACATGTCTCATTATTGGGGTGATTCAAGTACATAATTTTATAGTCTAAATAACATGGTTCTTTCTGATTAAGCCAAATAATATTTTAAAATTGTCCAAGGACTTATGAATAGTCTGTTAGTGCCTCAGAGTGTATTGATTCTAGTGTGAACTTTGATTCTGATGAAATCGTGCTTTTCAGCCAGCGGTATTGAGTGTATTCAGTCCTTTTCAAAATTTATGTTACTAACATCATGCTTAAGGGGGATGATGTGTAGCAGAATATTGGAACTGTATTTCTACCTGAGTAGTAGTATATGTTAAGTGTCGGTGTCATGACCTATTGGTAGTGATGTTTTACCAAGAAGTTGGTGATGGGAATTCACAAAGTTAGAAGTCAGAGTAAGGGTGACTTTTGTGTAAAAAATATTTTAGTTAAATAACTGATATTTGAGGATGATTTACCCCTTTTTAGTGATAAACTAATATGGTAGCTAGTAGTATGTGTGAATTGTACGGTAGTCTGTGGGAGAAGTGTTTGAATCAGATTTTTTTTATTTATACAGAGTAAGATATGCATCCTTAGATCATTGATTATTGTGTGTCAAGTTTCTATTTTTTGTAATCTTGTTATCATTGTGTTGTTAAAACTTAAAGTCTAGTGAAGCCATGTGAGGCCTAATTTGATTCACTAGCAACTTATTATCCATTTTATTATTTCTTGTAGTGGATGGAACTGAGGGTTTAGAGGTGTAATGGTAGGAAAAAGTGGTAAGGGCAATTTATTAAATGTATGTATAGCCGAATCTTTTGGCATGAGATTGAGTTGGTATTAAAGTGATACATCCTTGTGTGCTAGTTTAGTAGAAGGTATAGAAGGAGTAATTTGCAAAGGTGAGTTGTTGTTTGCTCGAAGTATGAGAATGGATTGATTAGCCAGTAAGTTATAATTATAGACTCAAGCTAGTTTATGGAATTTAAAGGTATTTTAAATGTATGCTTGGGTAAGTAATAGTGTTGTGAGAAATCCGTATAAGTAAATAAGATTGTATGGGGTTATAATATAAGATTAAGACTGACTATGTCTATTGTAAGGCCCCGCTAAGTTCCCTCGTAGTTTGAGTCATAGGGCATGTTCAGTGAGGTGTGATTTCATCCCCAAAAG
Source organism: Capsicum chinense (assembly GCA_026120095.1). NCBI lineage: Eukaryota > Viridiplantae > Streptophyta > Magnoliopsida > Solanales > Solanaceae > Capsicum > Capsicum chinense. The sequence continues at coordinate 53,866,889 of JAPEIP010000008.1, read as the reverse complement.
ATTTAGAAGTTGCTTCCTAAGTGAGCAATGTGTTAACCATATAGATTTCCCTAATTACTATTGTTTATCACGTGGGAAATCTAATAAGATTTCCATCAATATATGATTTGCCCAAATTAGACACTCGGGTAAGAAGTTATGGCTAATTTAAGCCTTAGTCGTAAAACTACATTTAACTGCCTGGCACATCGCGAAGAGGGTTGATTTAACAATTGTCAATTTTCAGTGGGACTCTGCGATTGTGGTGTGTCGCAGAGGAGTCCCAAGTCCCAAACAGCTGGAAATTTCAATGGCTCCGCATCGCGGATGATGCCATTTTCCCAATTGTCAAATTCGAGTAAGCCATCGTGATTAGTGGCGCATCGCAGAGGCCTACAAAATAGGGTTCAAGTTCAATTATTCCAGTTTTATACAAATGTTTAAAATGGCATTTTGGGATTTTCTCAAGCCTATAAAATCATGGAAACACTAAATCAAAGACTATTGCAAGCATACTATAAGGGTTTTATCAAGTTTTCTCTCAATAGGAACCCTAAATACTCAAAACCTCTTCCAAGAATCTCAAGAATCCACCATGGATTTTCTAAATTGAGTCAAGATTCAAGGTTTCCAAGTCAAGGACCTCAAGAACCCTCATTCTAGAGCAAGAATAGAGTTTTAAAAGTGAGAGTTCATCGAAAGCTTCTAACTCAAGGTATGTGGGATTTTGAACAAGGGTAAACCTTTCACCCTTGGGCCAAAAAGGCTATTTACATCATGATTTTTGTTGAAAGTTTATGAGGTTTTTACATGAATTTGAATTGGTTTTTTCACCCATTATTATTGAATGCATTATATTGATATTTCCTATGAATTAAGAGTCAAATGCCATGATTTCTACATGTTTTCTTGAGTAATTATAGCTGGGTATAAACCCCATGATAAGCTAATATTTGCATTGTTGAGATATTCAAGCATATGGCTATATTGAGATTTTGAGGTAATTTACTGAAATTCCCAGATTTCTATATGATTTATGAATCTATATGCTATATATTATACATTTGATAAGCTTTAACTTGAGATTGTTATAATGGGTTAGTAATCCCTATTTGAGACTTGTGAAATTATGAACTCTTGTTCTATAAGCACCCATGATTTGAGTATTTTGAGATGATTGAGAAATGAATTGACCTTATGGTCCTTGATCATTGAAATCCACTACACTATATGAGATTATCGATTTTATTATTGGGTTCATGGTGAACCATGTGATTTTTCTAAAAGTGAATTTTTATGAGATGAGCGCAGATAATCTAAAGGGAGTAGTATTTAGCACCGAGCGGGGAAGTTACTATGGTTTCTTAACCCAACACTATGTGCAACCGTAGGTTGGGCCTGAGGCTGAGTTTATGATGATTGTGATTGGGCCCAAGGCCAAGTTTCATTTAATGATCAATATACCTAGGTTATACTTTGGAAAGAGTATGACGCTCCTCCCCAATGTGGGGTCTCTTCCTTAGAAGGATAAAACTTTGGACTCCATGTAGCTCACATGGTTTATGTCAGTTACGAGAATCTCCCTTGTCCTTTCAAACGATCAAATAAAATACTTATTTTTCTTCCCTATAGTTTATTTTCCTAAATGAAAGTATCTTTTGTTGTTATAGTATTTTCCTAAAGCTTGAAATGAGATGTTTTCCTTAAGTGAATGAAATGCCTTGAAGTATGTTTTCAAGATATATGGTTTTGAATTCAAAGTATACGAGTTCTAAATGATTATGAAGTGTTGAGCAATAAAGAAGTTTTACTTTCTATGAGGCCTATGCATGAGTTGAAAGTATTGTTTAAGGCCCCTTAGCCTTTGGGTATTTAGAATTAGAGAAGTTTTCCGATTTTGATGTTAACAATGATGACTTATTAGATTTGTGTTACATGCCTTATTCTTTATGATTTATGAGCTTTACATCTTATACTTGCTCAAGCCATGTGAGTCATGTCATAATGCATACATGATTTGATTAAAGAAGATTGTTACTGATTTATTCATATGGATTCACCCTGGCATACTCAGTACATTCCAAGTACTGATCCACATATATGTCTATGTGCTATATAATGTCATAATGTAGGTCCAGGTGCTCTGTCCCAGCCTCGCCCATGATTTTTTGAGTACCTTGCCTACGTTTTCTACAGTGGTGAGTCCTCCGGGTTTGAGGACCGATCTACAGATGTTTCAGTGTTTGAGTGACTATGTTTTATCTTTAATTCATTTCAAGTCAGTTGGGGACTTATCCCAATGGCTCTCTAGATTTTGATTTATAGACGCTTTGTCAGAATAGTGTAAGACTTGTAATGTGTCAATGATTTGATATTGTGGTTTTGGTGAGATTTCTCTATATTATGGTCTTATGGACCAAGTAACTTTACCATATTTCCTTTTATGTGGTATGACTAGGCTAATATTGAGTCTATTCTTATCTTGAATAAATTTTCATTGGTAGAAATCGGCTCTAAGGGTTAGCTTGGGGCTACTAGTATCCTTAGGCACCGTGTGACATCTCAGGAGACGATTTTGGGTCGTTACAAACTTGGTATTAGAGCTTAAGATTTCGAGTGATTCCTAGGGAGTCTGACAAGACGCGTTGAGTAGAATCTTGATCATCGGTGAGCAGTGCACCACACCGATTAGTAAGAGGCTACGATACATTTTAGGAAAAATTTGTTTCTTCATTCAGATTCTATCGTGCATATACTTTTCTTTCTTATCTAATGATCCGTGCTCTTCTATTTTCATAAAATGCCTCCTCGAAGAGTGAATGTCCACGGAAATAATGATGAGCAACCCTCACTTGTTAATCCTTTGAATGAGATGGTGTCCCACGCTGAGTTTAGGGTGGCCTTTCAGGCGTTATCCCAAGTGGTCACTGCAAATATTTAGGCCAATAACCAGGCTCGAGTTGCTAACCAATAGGGTAGTAATGTAGCCGCGGCTAGGATTTATGACATTATGCGGATGAACCCACCTAAGTTCTATGGGTCAAAGATAGATGAGAACCTACAGTTGTACTTAGAGGAGGTGAGGAATATCATAGATGTGATGCATATTTCAAAAGAATAAAGTGTTAAGTTAGCATCCTATAGACATAAGGACATTGCTTCTGATTGGGTTATGATGTAGAGGAAGGGTAGAGGTAAGAATGCCTCTCCTATGACTTGGTAAGGTTTCCAAGATTCCTTCTTGGATCAGTTCTTTCCACTTGAGATGCGGGAGGAAAAGATTGAGGAGTTCATGAAATTGAGACAGGGCTCCATGACTATTAAGGAGTAATGTTCAAAGTTCAATCATTTGATCAAGTACGCTCCTGATTTGATTTCTGACACCCGGACTAGTATGAGTAAGTTTGTGACCGGTGTTTCTAGGATGGTACTAAAAGAATGTAGGGCCATGATGTTGTATAAGGATATAGATTTAGCTAGGTTGATGATGCATGACCAACAGATAAAGGGGGATAAGCTTCGAGCAAGAGATAGAATGAGGGGTAGCAAGAGGGCAAGATTTGATCAGCATAAGTTTAGCTGGCCTAGGTTCCATGGAGAGAACCGCCTCCAGTTTTAGAGATGTCCATCTATTCAAGTTCTTTCTTTAGCTAGTGCTCCCATGCCTAGAGGTAGGCCGGAGCAAGGGAGCAGGTATTTCATGTTTGGGCCATAGAACAGTATTGGTAACAGGCCCCATTATCCTTTTTATGCTAAATGTGGTAGGAATCACCTTGGGGAGTGTTTCAAATATATGAGAGGTTGTTTTAGTTGTGGCAAGTAGGGCCATATACATAGAGATTACCCCTATTCTAGATAGGGAAATAGAGATACCCGACCTCAGGCACAGGTTGCTAGTGCACCAGCTCCAGTACCTCATGCCGCCCCTGCTTAGGGCACTTCTTCTAGCACCACTGGTGGTCAGCGACAGAACAGGTTCTATGCTTTGCCACCCCATCAGGAGCAGGAGGACTCCCCTGACATTGTTACTGGTATGCTCCATGTCTTTTGTCTTGATGTGTATGTGTTGTTGGACCCTAGGTCAAGTCTCTCTTATGTGACCCCACTTTTAGCTGTGAATTTCAAAATGAGTCCCAAAAAGATTTTTGAGCCTTTCCTAGTTTATACAAAAGTCGAAGAGTCTGGTGTTGCTAAACATGTGTATAGGAATTGCCATATTACTATGCTTTATAGAGTCATACTTACGGATTTGATAGAGTTAGACATGATAGATTTTGACCTTATTCTAGGTATGGATTGGCTTCATTCTTGCTACGCATCTATAGATTGTCGTAACCATATTGTCAAGTTTCAGTTTCCTGATGAACCAGCATTTGAGTGGTTTGGGAGTTTGTTATCTCCCAAGAGTCATTTTATCTCCTATATCAAAGATAGAAAGCTTATATCCAAAGGTTGCATCTACCACCTAGTTAGGGTCAAGGACACTAAGTCCGAGACTCCAACCATCTAGTCGGTTGATGTTGTTAATTAGTTCCCTAATGTATTTTTGATAGATCTCACAAGGGTACCTCCCGATAGAGAGATAGAGTTTGGAATTGACATTATTCCCGAAATTCGGCCTATTTCCATTCTGCTATATCGTATGGCACCTACCGAGATTAAGGAGTTGAAGAAGCAACTCAAAGATCTCTTAGACAAAGGTTTCATTAGACCCAATTTTTCTCCTTGTTGCGCACCTGTTTTGTGCGTGTGGAAGAAAGATGGATCATTGTATATGTGCATTGACTACTATCAACTGAACAAGGTCACAGTCAAAAATAAGTTTCCTCTTTTTAGAATTGATGACCTATTTGATCAGTTGCAAGGTGCAAGTTATTTTTCCAAGACAGACCTTAGATCAGGCTATCATCAACTTAAAGTGAGGGAATGTGAAATTCCAAAGATAGCCTTCCGAACCCATTATGGTTAATTTGAGTTTCTAGTCATGTCTTTCGGGCTAAACAATGCCCCAGCAGCGTTCATGGCCCTGATGAATCGAGTGTTTAAGCAATACCTTGATACGTTCATCATTGTTTTAATATATGACATCCTTGTGTACTCCCGTGATGAGAATGACCATGTAGCTCATCTAAGAATTGTCTTCCAAGCTCTTAGAGATCACCTGTTGTTTGCCAAATTCAGTAAGTGTAAATTTTGGCTAAGGTCTATAGCCTTCCTGGGTCATGTTGTTTCAGTCGAGGGTATTAGTGTTGATCCACAAATTACAGAAGCTGTGAGAAACTATCCTAGATCTATCTTTCCATCCGACATTAGGAGTTTCTTGGGTCAAGAGGGCTATTACCATCATTTTGTTGAGGGTTTCTTTTCTATTGTGTCTCATATGACACGGTTGACCTAAAAGAAGGTTAAATTCAAGTGGTCCGATTCCTGTGAGAAGAGTTTTCAGGAATTGAAGACTCGACTCACTTCAGTCCCTATGTTGACTTTTCCTGATGGTACTGGTGGTTTTGTGGTGTATTATGATGCCTCTAAAGTTGGTTTGGGTTGTGTGTTAATGCAAAGGAGTAAGGTTATATCCTATGCCTCTAGACTGTTAAAGCCGCATGAAAAAAACTACCCGACCTATGGTCTTGAGTTAGCTATTATGGTTTTTGCTTTGAAAATTTGGAGACACTATCTTTTTGGTGTCCATGTTGATGTGTTTAGTGATCATAAAAGCCTGCAGTACGTGCTTACCTAGAAGGAGTTGAATCTTAGGCAAAAGAGGTGGTTAGAGTTATTGAAAGATTATGATATGAGTATGTTGTGTCACCCGGGCAAGGCGAATGTGGTTGCGGATGCCCTTAGCAGATTATCCATGGGTAGTGTTACACATATTGAGGAAGGTAAGAGAGAGTTAGCTCATGATATTTATTATCTGACTAGGTTGGGTGTTACATTGCTTGATTCAGTGAAGGGGAGTACGTTGGTGCTGAGTAGTTCTGAAGCTTCTTTAGTTTCGAAAGTGAAGGAAAAGTAGGATAGGGATCCTAGTTTGGTTAAGCTGAAGGAGTCAGTTAAAAACCAAAAGGTTGAGGTTTTCTCCTAAGGGGGAGATAGTGTGTTGAGGGTGCATAGTAGGTTGTGTGTTTCATGTGTTGATTATTTGAGGTGGAGGATTATGGGTGAATCTTATGGCGTACATTATTCTACTCATCCCTGTACTTCCGAGATGTATCATGACTTGCGAGAAATATACTGGTGGAACGTCATGAAGAAAGACATCGCCAACTTTGTAGCAAAGTGTACAATGTGTGAACATGTTAAGGTAGAGCACCAAAGACTAGGTAGTGTGATGCAAGAGTTTAGTATACCCACTTAGAAGTGGGAGATGGTGAATATGGACTTCGTGACCAGGTTGCCTCTTTCGCATCGTCATCATGATTCTATTTGGGTTGTTGTGGATAGGTTGACTAAGTTCGCACATTTCTTGCCCATGCATACATCTTATACAATTGAGGATTATGATAGATTGTATGTCTGGGAGTTGGTCAGACTATATGGAGTTTCCTGGTCTATCATTTCGGATAGGGGTACTCAATTTACTTCTCAATTTTGGAGGGCATTTCAGCACGATCTTGGCACCTAAGTTCTTCTGATTTCATATTTTCACCCGTAGACAGATGGTCAGGCTGAGAGGACCATTCAGACCCTAGAAGATATGTTGAGGCCGTGCACTCTTGATTTCAAAGGAATTTGGTATGAGTATTTCCCATTATAGAGTTTGCCTATAACAATAGTTTCCATGCTATCATTAAGATGGCACCATTTGAGGCTTTGTATGGTAGGAGGTATAGATCACCCATAGGTTGGTTTCACGTGGGAGAAGTTGCCGCATATGGGCCTGATGCAGTGGTGAAAGCTATGGAGAAAGTTAAGTTGATTAAAGAAAGGTTAAAGACCGCTCAGAGTTGTTAAAAATCTTATGCTGATGTGAAGACGAGAGATCTTGAATTTATGGTAGGTGATTTAGTATACTTGAACACTTCACCCATGAAAGAGGTAAAAAGGTTTGATAGGAAGGGAAAGCTTAGTCCCTGTTATGTTGGCCGGTATAGAGTCTTGAGCCATGTTGGTAAAGTGTCTTATGAGGTTGAGTTGCCCTCAGAGTTGTCCTCCGTTCATCTTATCTTTCATGTGTCCATACTTAAGAAGTATATTGGTGATTCCATTGTGGTTGATCCTTCAGAGAGTATTGTTATTTAGGATAGCCTTTCCTTCGATGAGATTCTCGTGGAGATCCTAGATTTTCAGATCCATAGACTAAGGAACAAAGAAGTTCCCTTAGTCAAAGTTTTGTGGCGGAACTAGTCGATTGCGGGTGTTACTTAGGTCGCGAAAGATGACATGCGAGCCTAATACCTGCACCTCTTCTCATTCTTTCAGTTATGCATCTATCTTTGTATGAGTTCTTGTGATATCTGGAAAGGTCATGGATTTAGGAAGATCTTGAACCATTTAGAAATTTTTTTGGCTATGTGTACTCAATTTTTCCTATATTCTGAGCCTAATTAGCGATATTCGAAGATGAATGTTCCCAAGGGGGAGACATTGTAAGGGCCCGCAAAGTTCTCTCGTAGTTTAAGTCGTAGGGCATGTCGAGTGAGGCGTGATTCCTACCCTAAAAGAATGAGAAGTTGCTTCCTAAGTGAGTAACATATTAACCATATAAAATTTCCCTAATTTCTACTTTTTACCACGTGGGATATCTGATAAGCTTTCCATCAATATAAGATTTGCCCAAATTGGACACTCGGGTAAGAAGTTATGTCCAATTTATGCCTTATTCGTAAAACTGCATCATTTAACTGCCTGGCGCATCGTAGAGAGGGTTGATTTAGAAATTGTCAATTTCCAGTGGGACTCCGTGATTGTGGCGTGTCGCAGAGGAGTCCCAAGTCCCAACTAGTTAGAAATTGCAATGGCTCTACATTGTGAAGATGTTATTTTCCCAATTGTCAAATTCCAGTGAGCCAGCGCGATTAGTGGCGCGTCGCAGAGGCCAGCAAAATCGAGTTCCTGTTCAATTTATCCAGTTTTGCACAGATGTTTAAAAGGGTGTTTTGGACTTCTTCCAAGCCTATAAAATCGTGGAAATAGTAAATCAAAGCCTTTTGCAAGGATCATATAAGGGTTTTATCAAGTTTTCTCGCAACAAGAACCCTAAATACTCAAAACCTCTTCAAAGAATCTCAAGAAACCACCATGAATTTTCTAAATTGAGTCAAGATTAAATGTTTCCAAGTCAAGGACCTCAAGAACCCTTATTCTAGAGCAAGAATAGAGTTCCCAAAGTGAGAATTCATTCAAAGTTCTAGCTCAAGGTATGTGTGGTTTTGAACAAGGGTAACCCTTTCACCCTTGGGCTTAAAAGGCTATTTACATCATGATTTTTGCTTAAAATTTATGAGGTTTTTACAAGAATTTGAATTGGGTTTTTCACCCATTATTATTGAATGCATTATATTGATATTTCCCTTGAATTAAGAGTCAAATGACATGATTTCTACATGTTTTCTTGAGTATTTACAGCTGGGTATAAACCCCATTATTTTACTCCTTGATAAGCTAATATTTGCTTTGTTGAGATATTAAAGTATATGGCTATATTGAGATTTTGAGGTAATTTGCTGAAATTCCCTGATTTCCACATGATTTATGAATCTGTATATTATATATTATGCATTTGATAAGCTTTAACTTGATATTGAATAATAGGTTAGTAAGCCCTATTTGAGACTTGTGAAATTATGAACTCTTTTGCTATAAGCACCCATGAGTTGAATATTTTGAGATGATTAAGAAATGAATTGACCTAATGGTCCTTGAGCTTTGAAATCCACTTCACTATATGAGATTATTGATTTGATTATTTGGTTCGTGGTGAACCATGTGATTGTTCAAAAAGTGCATTTTTATAAGATGAGCACAGATAATCTAAAGGGAGTAGTATTTAGCACCGAGCGAGTAAGTTACTATGGTTTCTTACCCCAAAACTACGTGCCATCGTAGGTTGGGCCTGGGGATGAGTGTATGATGATTTTTATTGCGCCTAAGGCTGAGTTTTTTTTAGTGATCACTAGACCTAGGTTATACTCCTTGGCAAGAGTATTACGCTCCTCCCTAACGTGGTGTCTCTTCCTTAGGAGGACAAAACTTTGGACGCCATGTAGCTCATATGGTTTATGTCGATTACGAGAATCTCCCTTGCCCTTTCAAATGATGAGATCAAATACTTATTTTCCTTTCTTATAGTTTTTTTCCTAAATGAAAGCATCTTTCCTTGTTATAGTATTTTCCTAAAGCTTGAAACGAGATATTTTCCTTAAGTGAATGAAATGCCTTCAAGTATGTTTTCAAGATACATGGTTCCAAATTCAAAGTATATGAGTTCTAAATGATTATGAAGTGTTGAGCATTGAATAAGTTTTACTCTCTATGAGACATGCATGAGTTGAAAGTATTGTTTAAGGCCCCTTAGCCTTTGGGTATTTAGAATAAGAGAAGTTTTCCGATTTTGATGTTAACAATAATGACTCATGAGATTTGTGTTACATGCCTCATTCTTTATGATTTATGAGCTATACACCTTATACTTGCTCAAGCCATGTGAGTTATCTCATAATACATACATGATTTTATTAAAGAAGATTGTTACTATTTTATTCATATGCATTCACCCCTGCATACTCAGTACATTCTAAGTACTGATCCACATATATGTCTATGTCCTATATTGTGTTATAATGTAGGTTCAGGTGCTCAGTCCTAGCCTCGTAGATGATTCTTCGAGTACCTTGCCTAAATTTTCTATAGTAGTGAGTCCTCCTTGTTCGAGGACCGATCTACAAATATTTCAGTTTTTGAAAGACTATGTTTAATCTTCAATTCATTTTGAGTTAGTTTGGGACTAGTCCCCATGGCTCTTTAGATTTTGAGTTTTAGAGGCTTTGTCAGACTAGTGTCAGACTTGTGATGTGTCGAGCATTCAATATTGTGGTTTTGTTGAGATTTCTCTATATTGTGGTCTTATGGACCGAGTACCTTTGCAATATTTCCTTTTATGAGTTATGAATAGTCTAATGTTGAGACCATTCTTATCTTGAATTGAGCGTCATTGGTAGAAACCAGCTCTAAGGGTTAGCTTGGGGCTACTCGTAGCCTTAGGCACCATTTGACATCTCGGGATACGATTTTGGGTTGTTACATCTATTATGTGACTCTACCCCTTTGACTTTCTTTACCTTGGTAGTTGTAGACTAGTACTACTTGTGAGAAGGTATGTAGTAGATTTTGAGCCATAGCCGTGATGTCATGAAAATGGATGTTATTATTTCTTTGTTAATGATACTAGTTTTATGGAACGACTAATAGGATTGAACAGTGCATGCAAGATCTTAAGTTTATTTGGTTTGTAATGAAGTATGATGTTGTATGGATGAAGTAGAAGTAAGCCAAGGTAACGCAAGGTTGCAGAATTTTTCTAAGGCTATTACATATTGTGTGTGGCAAATGGTACCGTTGAGTTACTAGGTAGAGAAAGACTAGTTAAATGGTATATAGTGTTCTCAATAGCCAAATTAAGGAGTTTTGATACATAATGTTAAGCCTTTTGATATAATCTGATTTGGTGAATGTTTAAGTTGTTAGATGATAACTTTTGGGGATGTAGAAACCTATGGGTTTAATCTTAGAAGTAGGTATTAGAATTGGTTGTTATACATGCAGATACTGTCTTACAGGGTAAGTTCAGTTTTATGTGTATTGTTATATCCCCGACTCTAGAGTAAAGTAATTTAAACATATACCGGAGTGTATATAGTAGTTCACAGACTTAGAGTAATTTCTTAAATCTAAGGGGGAGATGATAGAACGAGTAACCAAGTCAAGTTTTCAGATGATAATAGATGTGCCAATAAGTTGTGGAATTAGCCGTGAGAAAGAATGATGCTCAATCTATTCTTATTTCAGTAGTTTACTTAAGTTATTCTGATACATACTCATGCTTAATGTTTCTGCTTCATGATCATAGTTCTTGTTCATGCATATGATAAGGAATCATGTACTCTTCTAGTACCTAGAGTGATGAGTTCCCAGTTTGTTTAACTGTCAGAATCACTTTCCGTAAGTAATGAATTCCAACAATTCAGATCATATAGTTCTTGACTCTTGTGCACATTTGATACTCTTAACGATCAGTGAAAATTAAGATTTTATATCAGGTACATCCTCAGATTAGATCTATTTAATGAGTCCATACCGTGAGTGCACTATTCCTTATGCCTTAGTAGGGTATCACGTTACGCTTAGTACTCCCCTCATGTTCTGGATTCTGGTATTCCAATTTTTTAGTGACGTTTTCTCTTAGGTCGAGATAGTGATGAAGAACAGTTGTCTAGATGGGAAAGAGTAAACATTTCTTATTGATAAAAGATGGTTGTGTGCTTATTTGAGTCATGGCAGTAATTGTGAAGTAAGATTGAGGCCAAGTCTTTGATATATGTCAAGGTTAGTTTAAGTTTTATGTGTTATAATTGGCAAAAATTATTGTGTGCTTGTTTTATGAAATTCTATAATTTGAAAGAATTTTGGGGTGAAGTTTCGTATATGGCTTGGTTAGTTGAGGATATTTTATGTGTATTATCTGAATAGTGGAGAAAATTTGTTGCGAATACAAGTATTAGAGAATATGAGAAGATGCTTCATGAGTGTTTGTTTAGAAGTGCATATGTGGGTATGAATATAGGATTTAATGTCATGTTTATATACATACAAATAGATGCTTTGAGTGTTTGTGAATGTCAAATGCAAAGTTGAAGGTGTATGCTGAAGTGGCAATAAGAATTATGCATGAGAATAGGAATTGTGAAATGCAGGGTGTACTGAATTCATGATTCAAACTAATACTACAGTATTATGTAGTGTATCTTGTGATTTTGAGTTATGCTTGAAGATGATAAAGGGATTTAATTCAGTTTAGACATTAGTAGATGGAAATAATAGCGGCCATGTGAGAAAAATAAGTGAAATCAATGA
>JAPEIP010000008.1:53821250-53835189 GCA_026120095.1 Capsicum chinense | reverse complement strand
AGCTCACATGGTTTATGTCGGTTATAGGATCTCCCAGTGTGTGTGTGTTTCCTTGTGTCTATGGTGAATGGTGAAGTGATTTGAAAGTGGAATTGTGAAAGTTATTCTTGCGAAAGATTTAAATGATATTTACATCATGAGAATTGATATTCTTGATGAACTAAAAGTGATTGGCAAATTATATGATGACTCACATGTGTTATTGTACTTATTTCATTCTCTCATGATTATGATGATTTTCTTTGGGCTATGTGAGTCTTTCATACATCCTCCATATTTCTTATAAATATGTATGATGATGAAGTTTATACAACTACATACACCCCCATATAATTGGTTCCTTTCCATGGTACTGACCCACATCTTCGGATGTGGGCTGCATTTTCTTAAAATATAGGTTCAGGTGCTCAGTTCCAGGTTCGACAATGATTCTTCGGGCACGCTGTTCTACATCCTCTGTTGTGGTGAGTCCTCATGTTCCAAGGATGTAATGTCTGATGTTGGTTTCACGAAATTGTTTACATTTGATAACTGAGTATGAGTTAGTTGGTGCATGTCTCAATGGCTCGTTGGTTTTATTTATTTCTTAGAGGCTTGTCAGACTAGTATAGATGTTGGGAGTTGACTAATAAGTCGTATTTTGTTATCTTTCTAAAATTCTTTTATTCTTGGATGATGATTACTCTGTTGATATTTGAGGGTTATTTATGTAAACCCCGTTAATTATTGTTGAACTAAATGAAAATGGCTCAAAGGGTTAGGTTGGGTCTACTCGTAGCCTCAAGCACCATGTGACGCTCCGGGACCCATTTTCTGGTGTGTTACAATACTCTTGGCCCTCTTGAATTTGCAAAATTCGAGGGAGAAGGATTGTTTCTCTCTTGCATTGATCGTAAAGTTGTTTAGGTTCCGTGCTTGGTTCAACCAAACCCCAAGACCTTGCTAGCTTAATATCCAATAACCTATTTCCAGTAAAAACAAAACCAAGACAAATCATAAAAACAAAAAATAAACCTAAAAGTAAAACAAAAATAAACAATTGCCAAAATACAAGTCCTCGAGAACGGCGCCAAAAACTTGACAGAACCAAAGTACACACACAAGTTTATGTGGTCAACCAAGTAATATAGTGCACTTCAAGAAAGTCTAGTTACAGATCCCACAGAGACTTGATTCAACAATTATTTGATTTCAGTTCACAATTTAGATTCAATTAATGTCAGAGTAACTAAAATAGTTTGTAAACTTGTGACTATATAAAAGTAAACAATGCTGAAAGTAAAGGTCTTAAGACAATTAATGAGAGAAAACCCAGGGTTGAAGCACTCTGAATAATCATATTATGCTATCGGATATCATTCGTTAACTTATTTATCTTGGTTGTTGATTGGTAGGGTTAATTGCATGATTATGATTTCCCAAACTCTAATCCTTTATCTAAGTTTAACCTTACAACTACATCGTTGAGCGGGGATGTAATATTTCACTTAAATTCTTTTCAAATATAATCCTATGCATGAATCAAGTACTGTATCTAAGTACATCCCTATCCTAGATACTAACTTGAATTCCTTATTTCATAAAGAAATACAAACCATACTCTGCTTATTCCCATGTTCTATCTCCCTATTCCCTCAACCGAGTTCATAAGATCAACAATATATGTATTCTAAGGGTGATCAATCCTCAAAATAATAAAAACAAGAATAAACAAACAACCAATAGTTATAAGCAAAGAAAACAAACTTAATCCATTGAAATAATACTCATGTTCTTGGCTTCAACCCCGGAAAGAGGGCATTTCACCACACATAGTTAAAATTGTAATCACAAGGTTGTAATTAACAAATAAAAACATGTATGAACTAAATAAAAGTAATAAAAACCTAATAATGAAGTTGTAGAAGCCCCTTGATCGCCAAAATATGTCAAAAGATATGTAAAAAAGTGATACAACATGTATTTATAGCATAAGGGTAAGCCAAGTCCCAATAGAAGTCGAATTAGCTTTAAACAACCAGGTGCAGAGTGGAGAATGTGTACCACCCTCTATTCCTATGGAATGGAGCATGCGACGCACGCTCAACTCCATACCTTCTCAAGAATTTGTCCTCCAAATATTCGTTAAGTGTTGGTCCTTCCTCCTTCCATACCTTGTCTTGTGGTGTCTTTCCAATTAATTTCCAACCTCTAAATTATCCATATATCATAATATTAAGATCAGAAAGGATCCTACAATAACACACCAGACGAATTAGAGGTACAACCAACACTATATCCATAAGGATGAATAAAATACAAGAGCTTAGACTAGGCAAATTTCCATGATCTTTCTCTTCAAGTTTCAAATCTTTCCTTGACTCATTTGAACTTTGTGCACTCCTAACACTTTGTTCCACATGCAATAAAATATTTAAAACCATTTGGAACACATAAAACCTAATAGAATCCAACAAGATAGACTAGGCAAGCAACTAGCTCAAGCCAGAAAGACTAGTTTTCTCTATTGAACTGTAGTTGATTCTTTTGAGAATAAACTTACTTGGAATTCACTTGGAACCTTATAAAAACATGATTTAACACTTTGATACACATTTATCTCATTATATACAAATATAGCATAGAATCATCCTCAAAATAAGGCTAAAAAGACTAGAATACACCCAACATCAGATGGTGAGGATTAGATCTAGTAAGGGGATAATGCCCAAGCTACACCTTCAATATGATAATTATGCAATTGCTGTTAAATACAGAAACCCAAAAAAGTTTGGATTTGAATCCCAAGGAAATATGTAAAATTATGGCTTGTAACTATTTAAATCAATAGGAAAAACTAGAAAAGTTAATGGGGGTATTGCTAACCATCTTACTTACATAATACCTAGTAGCGTGGATCGCCAGTTAAACTTAAAATTACTGTTGTAATTATTTTTGCCTATTCACTACTCCTCTTTTGGAGTAACTAGCAATAATCTAGGTGAGATACTAACATTTGCAACCACTAAGATAGATATTAAAGTAAAGATAATACAATGCATGCATGGGTATTGGTTTAGACCAACGTAGCACATCCCATTCTATGTCAATCCTCCAGGGTTTCAACAACCCTAGCTAATAATTTTTAGCTGCTCATACTTGTGAAAGAATCAATAACATTCATAATTGAAAGAATAAGATGTAATCACAATGAGCATATCTACAAACCCAAAACTGTAACTTAATAAATCAACCAAAATCAATATAAGAGAATTTCAAGACCAAAATCGTATCTCAAAATTAATATATGTTTGTAAGTATCAAGGGTGTGTTACTTCTACTAAAAAAACTTAAGGGGTATTTTTAGTACATGACGAAAACCTAAAAATCAAAGACTAGACTAAAAAGGAAAAAAAGGTTAGAGACCACTTACCTTTGTCTACATGTAGCCTGGACTTGGGCGCATGTGCTACAGACGGCCTAACCCTTGGTGTATGTAGACATGGGTAAGTGCCATAAAAATTTCTTGCACTGTCTACTCTCTGTACTTTGGACTTCTAGCACTTACCTTACCCATATGTTGTCCACATGTGCTACATGCAGTCAGCATGCTAACATAGGTAAGTGTCGGAAGTTCCTTTATAGCTCTTTCACTCTCTGGATCTTTAATTCTAGTACTTTCCTTATCCTTATATAGACCATATCTATAACATGTTGAGCACAGTAGACATAGGTAAGTGCAAGGCCTTCCAAGTCTACCAACCAAGCTTTCAAACTTGAAGTTTCAACACATGCTTTGGTCACATACATCCAAAAGCTGTCATAAATACCCTAAAATTATCAAGTAGCCAAAAACTCCATTTTTCATATTTTTCTTGAAATTCGCATCCAAAACATAGTTTCCTATAAAACATACCCAAAGCAAATCATATCTAACAAAACAACCTAGAAAACTTGCATATTTTTATCGTTTTAAGCGTTGAAAGTGCTATATTTCTATCTCACATCAATACTCTCAACTTAGAACATTTGCATGTCCTTAGGTAACACAACACAACAAAATATGATTCTTAACTAGGAGAATATAAGCTATGCAAGACAGCCAATCAAAACTTTAATTTCAAATCACCATACCCTCTCTTATCTTAAATTTTCAAAACCATCTGTGTATAAGCATGAAGTATAACAATGTGACACAATTGTATGAAGGTATGACATTGTATTATCAACAGACAACCATGCATATGTACAAGTTAAGCTATGCAATCACTTAAGCAAATAGCAATATGACTCATATACCCTCACTACAAAAAAGTCTCACTTACTAATATGAAATAATACATGTCAATGAAGGAAAGTCAAGAGACACTCACACTCAGAAGTGAAGTTTCAATCAATGTGCATCAAATATCCTAGTCTTGCCCTTATTTTCTTTACCTTAGCATTCAGACAGTCAAGTTAGGATCACTATAGGACTTTTCTCGGCTTGTAATGTAGGCTTGGGGGCTGATATGGTACATATAGACATAATTAGAGACTAAGTCTCCTTAGCACTAAACAATTTTGGGTCGACTCATTAACCATCTTTCTTTTTATTTCACTTTATTTCTCCTATTTATTCTTTATTTCACATTAAGGTTTGCTGTGGTCTTTTATTCTTTCTGTTTCACTTTTTTACAATTTTTCTCTTTCTATTTTTTCCTTTTCTTTTCCTGCCACACCCAACCTTGTAAAATTTTTCTTTTATTTTACCCTTCTACATACTAGATTTACATTACACACCCCTTTGATAGCCACTCTCAACCTAGGTGATTTGCCTGAGTTGAGGTTCATAATGTCTAAGGAGTAATCGGCCAAAATCGGTTACTTCAACATCAATGGGTAGGTGATAGGTGAAACAAGAAAAAACAGATTATAAGGATCAAATAGGGATCATGGGATAATATTTTACTTTAGCAAGGTCATTTAGGATAAAAATGGACTAAAATAAAAAAATATGACCTATGATTCTTTTCTAACTGACTATCCTACAACCTAAGCAAGACTAACCGAGAAATTTATGAATTCAACACACAAAGGGAACTAAGTAGCATCTAATACACACATGGCATAGGGTCAATATTACAAGCTACTACTTATCTAGTTCTTGCCATTATTAGCAAGTGATTATTATGTTCCTTATCCTAATTCCATAATAAGATCAACAATGTTCACACATATATATATTCACATAGTCATAAAATTTTAGAGGGGTATTATTTCTCTCAAAAATGAATCAAAAACATGATAACTTCCCTAAATATTTAATAATCACTTAATTAAACTAAAATACAACACAATATGAAACAAAATACAATACGAAACAAATTTTAGCCTAGATATCCAGGTTTTGAAACTATACTATGGTTGATAGGAAAAAAAAGCACAACAATGGGGGTATGCCTACCATAACTAAAAACTATGCATTATTCCCAAAGTACTTAAATAATATTAAATAGAGTGAATGAGGACATACCTAGGATACACTAAGCAGTTGTGTCATTAGTATTCTTAAATGGGGGTATATCCACGAACAGAGGCAGTGGTGGTGCTGGTGTACTGCTAGAAGATACACCCATTGCTATCTCGGCATGCCTCTGCCTATCAACATTAGTAGTGTCCATTAAATCATGTTTGTCCTATTCCAAGGCCTAGTCATATGGAAGATTGGGATCCTCAGTAAATAAATCAAAATTCATGGGATCGCGTAGAGGTAATATTTAAACTACAAAGGGTATGACTGGAGGAGTAGCCATCATATGGATCTCTATGAGAGAGTGTACCTCTACTTGCAAGGTTGTGGTGGTATTTCTGTTACTCCAACTATTGAGGCCATAAGGGTTGGCCAATTTATAAGGTTACATTCTCTTATATTTATTGGTATAAAGGATAAGGAGGATCCTAAAAGTTTTATTGATGAAATGGAGAAGAACTTTTGGGTTATGCATTCTTTAGAGGTTAAAGGTTTTAAGTTTGCTGCCTACCACATAAAAAATGGGGTGTACAAGTGGTATGAAGAGTAGGAACAGTCAAGGGTAGAGGATGTTGGTACTTCCTTATGGGAGGATTTCTCTAGTGCGTTTATGGACTATTTCTTTTTTTTGAGAGTTGAGGGAGGCGAAGAAGGAAGAGTTTGTGAATTTTAGCCAAGGTAAGATGTCCGTTAAGGAGTATGCCTTGAAATTTCATTATCTGTTTAGGTATTCTCTTGAGTTGGTTTCTAACATGGGGGCTAGTATGTGTAAGTTTGCTTTAGGACAGTCTCATGAGTTGGTCCTTGAGTGTAAGGCTACCTTATTTATTAAGGATATAGATATCTCCATATTAATTGTGTATATACAACCTGTGGAGAAATAAAAGAGAAAGCTAGACGAGTTTAGTGGGAAGGAAGGAAAGAAATTTAGTCTTTTTGATCAAAGTGGTAGAGATGGTGGTTAGTGGCCAAAGAAGAAGAGGGCGAGTTCTAGTACTTTCTACACAGCTAGTGCTCCTTACCTAAATCCATAGGTGATTATCAATCTCAGCATGATGGTGGGCCCCATGCATAAGTTGCTCAATCTAAGGCTAGTAGGGCTCAATCAACTCCATTCCACCCTCTTTGTAGATTTTGTGGATGGTCGTACCATGGGTTCGATGAGGAAAGAAAGAACAATTGTTTTTATTGGGATTCGATTTGTCATATGCTGTGTGAATGTCATGCTATAATGGCTTCTGGGGCTAACAAGCTTCCTGTTAGTTGTTTATCTACTCTTGCACCTAAGGGTGCTGCTTGAACATCTATTTCTGCTTCTAGTATTGGCACTGGCTGGAATCATTTATATATAATTACGTCTTGTAAGGATTCTTAGGCATCCCCTAATGTCGTTATTAGTATATTGAAAATTTTCTCTCGTGATGTGCATTATTTACTTGATCCAGGGTCCACTCTTTCTTATGTGACCCCATTTGTGGCTGTGTATTTTGGTTTTGGTCTTGTGTGTATTTCAAACCCTTTTTTATTTCTACCTCAGGAGGTGACTCTGTTATTACATGAAAGGTCCATACAGGGTGTGTGGTATCTGTTGGTATTAAAGAAACTTTGGTGGATCTGTTTGAATTAGATATGGTTGACTTTCATGTCATATTTGGGATGGATTGGTTGCCAAGGTATTATGTTTCTTTAGATTGTCAAACCCATAAGGTCATTTATAAATTCCCTAATATGTTGATCATTGTATAGGAAGGGGGTTCTTCAGTGCCTAAGCGGAGGTTCATCTCATATCTTAGAGCTAGAAAGTTGATTTCCAAAGGGTGTTTCTATCATTTGGTTTGGGTTAAAGATTCTAACTTTGAAGATCCTTCTCTAGAATATATTTATGTGGTTAATTAGTTTCTTGATGTTTTCCCTAATGATCTTCTTGGTATTCCTCCTAATAAGGAAATTAATTTTAGATTGACCTTGTTCTGAACATTATTCCTATCTTTATCCCTCCCTATAAAATGGATTTAGGTGAGTTGAAGGAGCTTAAGGAGCAATTGAAGGATCTCTTAGATAAAGGTTTTATCTATCCTAGTGTGCCTTTTTTTGGTGCTCCTGTGTTGTTCGCGATAAGATGGATGATTTAAGTAAAATAACCTTAAATGCAAAATCAGACTTCGTCACTACATTCGAAATGTCAAAATCTATGTGGTTACATATATTATTTGCTTGAAATGGACTCTAGATTCATCTCGAGGCATTGGCCGAATACCGGAACAAGTTCCAAGCTTCAGCTATAGACTGGCATAGAATGAGATACCGTGAACATGGTCGGAAAGGTGCAAATACGGTGCCGCAATCATGTCAAAGCTTATTTAAAGGCCGTCTTGTTGGAAATTTTATCCATTTTATGCCTCCCTCTTGAGCTCTAACTTTAATAGAGTGCAAATTCTTAAAAGTGAGTCTTGTAGGTTTATTAGAAGCTTGAATAACTTGTGTAATACATTTTTTGCTACATATATAAGGTAATATTTCTTCTAGTTTGGTGTTAATTTCTTGATTTCTAGACACAAAAACCCTAAGTATTTAAGGCTAAATTGTAGCCATAAATGTCATTGATTTACTCAAACTTCTGGAGGGTTATATCTCCTTAATGATATTTGGACAATGGGTTGGTCTTGGAAACTTATTTTCCAAAGGTGGGACCCACTTGGGAGTTTGGTGTTATTTTGGACCCATGGTATAATGGTTCCATGATACATATTGTTAATCTTGTAATAATGCTTGGATTATGTTGTTGATACCTTGACTCGTGAAAGAAGCTTCAAGAAATGGGAAGACAAAGCTTGTTGATTTATGAGCTTCTTGGACTCAAGGTAGGTTGGGCTTACTTGCAGTTAGATTGAGATTAATTATAGTCTAATTATGATATCTTATGAGATTAGGCAACGTCTTAGATGATAAATGGGTGAATGATGATACTTAGGATTAGTTGATTCTCGTAGGCTATTAAACTTGTAAAATGTGATTATTGACTATATCCTAGAACCTAGAACTTTTGATAGTTCTACTTGTAGTCACATGAATAGTATAAGAATACTTTATTTTCTTTAGTAGAGGAGAATGATGTTGACTAACCTTAAGAGTATGTTGACCTAGATATGATTATTTATGAATTGGCCTTAGTGTTTGGGGTGACTTTGAAAGGATACTTGAAAAAGAGTTTTCCCTTATAGGCCTAGTAAGGATTAATAAGGCCTTATGGTGTGATTTAGATAACCTAGCCTAATTTTGGGTAGAAGTTAGTCTTGTAGGAGTGAACTTTGGCATTGTTGTGATTTAGGAGTAGGACTTGACCCACCTCAAGGTTGAACTATTTAATTCTTTAGTGACCTAGATACTTGATGAATGTCTAAGTTACGTCATTGAGGTTATAATGGTTAAACCCAGTTGTCGAATATCCATGTGGTTAATGGTTGGATAATGTGTATACTTTTTTGATTATCTTGTTTTTATGATATGGATAGCCTTAGGAAGTCTTGTAAATTTAACCTATGGTTATGCTATCTCTTGTCTTATTAATGAGTTCACCAAGTTAACCTCTAATTATGTTACCTCTCTTGCTATGACCCAAGCCTAATGATTAAGCTAATGTTTATGGGAAGGATTTTCCTTTGGAGTTAGTCTTGTGAAACGTAGGAGTAAGAGGCATCTAGAGAGCATGCACTTGACTTATAATTGACTTGCTAATAAAGATATTAACTTGGAAAAGTGGTGATTGCATATATCATCTATATACTCAAGCTCATGCATCTACTTTTCTTATGTAGTGATGATTAATAGTAAAGTATGATGTTATGTGTTGCCTTACATCACTTATACTCTATCATTGTGGGTTGTATATGCTTATTGATTTGACTACATATGTATGTGTATATAATTGTCTTAGAGTATGTGTTAATGTTATAATGATGTCCGGTGAATCCAAAGGATATAATAATGTTATGATGATTCTCGGTGAATCTGGAAGATATGATGATGTTATGTTGATGCCCGGTAAATCCAAAGGATATAATGATCTTATGATGATGCTCGGTGAATCCCGAGGATATAATGATGTTAAGATGATTTCCGGTGAATCTGGTGGATATAATGATGTTATAATGATACCCGATGAATCTAGAGGATATAATGATGTTATGATGATTCCCAGTGAATCCGTAGGATATAATAACATTTTATTGATGCCTAGTGATTCGAAAGAGGTAATGATGTTATGATGATAATATGTATGGAGAATATATATGAGTATATTGATGTATGTGAGGTTATGCTATGTGTGGCTAAGACCATTTGCATACTTGGGACAGATGTCTTCCTTGGTAAATTACTATCCATTCTTTTTCATTAATCACTAGATAAGAGGTGTGACCCCTGTTAACTCTAATTATTAACTAGAATTAGATTATGACGAGTATTTGATTATGTCTAATTGGTATGTGTAATCTCGTGTAGAACTAAGGGCTCACCTAGCAAATCTACTTGACTTGGATAAATGGTTACATTATAAGTTTTTTCCTAGTAAAGTGGCTTATGTGTTAATTAGTGGTCTCTAATAAATGACTATGATTTGTAGGCTAGAAGCCCAGTGAACTAGTTGGTGGATCTTACTTTGCTAGAATATGGAAACTAGCCCTTAAGGTTGTGATATGCTCAATGATAATGGACGTGGTTAAGTTAACATCTAGTATATGATGTCGTGGTGGCCTAATTGATGACTTATATAATTAGGAGGCTAACTAGAAGATGCCTTTGTGATGGTTGAATAAATAATAGTGTGGGTAACTTGTAGCTTTTCCTTATTTGATGACTAGTAAACTATTAGACTTGCAAACTAGTGGCTTATGGAAATAGAGGCTAGCTAGTGTAGGGTAGACATAAAGTTTATTAATGAGTTAGAGATTAAATAACTATATAACCATGTTATGGCAATATTGGGATCGTTGTGTCAAATTATGGTATTGATGATGATTGTAGACCTCGGTAAGAGCCCATGGTAGGAACGTACAACCCGCGACTTTGATAAGTTGCTTTTGCCGTTGTGCCTTGATATGCTGATAGATTGATTTTGTTGTGTACTCTCCAGTGGTATGGGACGTCGTGACAAGTTCTTTGCTTATTTTCCTTGAGTATACTTCCCGATGGTATGAGACATCATGGTAAGTTCTTTTGCATTATATTCTAATAATGGTAGTTGTGTAGATAATGGTAATTACATGATTGTTATTGTATATATGTGGCTTTACACTTACAAAATAATTACTCATGTTATATGAATGTTATGATATATGTGGATATGGAATGTCATACTATTGTTCTAGTTGATTAGTTATTTAGAGAGTAATATTAGAGAAAATTTACGTTTAATTTTGTACCTTGACTTTAAGTTAATGACTTACTCTATATAGTCCTTATATTATTATTTATCTCAGTCAACCGATGATGCCTACTGAGTACCCATGTTTTCGTACTCATACTGCCATTCTGTACCTTTTTGCTGCAAACCCGAGTTCTAGTTGCCGCCTTTGAGTCACGGTCGTGTGGTGTTGATCATCAGATGATAGGGTGAGCTCTTGGAGTTCTAGTTGCCCTTTTTCCCTTCTATCCTTATTCTGTATTTTATATTCAAGATGAATGTATAAGATTATCTAAGACTATTAGAAATTGAGTTGTAATTTCTATTGTCGAATGTAGAGATGCTCTTGTACTAATACTATCAGGTTATGGGGTTGGTATTTTAATGTTAGATGTTTCTTTGTGGAATGTCTTTGTTATATTGTGTTCCCATAAGGTTCATGTTGGATGTTCCTACCAAGGTAACCCATTGCATAAGCTCTAGGTTACGGTGTTGGCTTACCTACTGATGGGTTATGGTATGTCCAATAATAACTCAAAATTTGGGTCAAAATAATTATCTAGTTCGTGAGGCTACCCATACTGGAGACATTCAAGCTAGGGCAGCACTGGGCCCATATAGCCTGTGGGTGCCTTATTATATGATAGTTACGCTACACACCGCAGATTAATGATTTCAAAGTTCATGCTAATCTTGTTCCTGGCATGGTATATATGTATATGTATATATTGCATTAATTATATGCATTGGATGATTGGTTTTGAACTGTTGGCATTTAAAATATCCTTATCTTTGAGTTATATGCTAGCTTTCTAATCGATAACTATATTCGACTTTGTATGCCCATGTGATGCAGGTGTTGGTCATACTATCACACCTTCTACTCAGTGGCTTGGATCCGGGAAGAAATTCTGTTGACTTGAAGTGGTGAGATTCCATACATCGGAAGGTTCCATTTCTATCTTTGATTTTTCTTGTGTTTTTATTTGTTTATACTTGGATATCAAATTTTGCTATGGTCAGGGCATATCTCGAGCAGATATTCTTGTTTTCTCTTAGAGGCTTTGTATGGACAAACAGTGGACTTGGGTATGTTATGGAATGGTTACGAATTTGATTATTATTTTATGGTTTGATGTTTGGTTGGGTTGGGTATCGGGGGAGAACTCCAATCCTTGTTGTACATAGGATGCCCATTATGACAAGGCCCTAGTTCGAGCCATGTCAGTTCCAGTTTGATCCACAGATTGTGCACCACAAACCAATCCCAAAAGCTGAACCAAATTATCCCTGAGAACTAAAGAAGAATTAAACCCTGTTGGAACTTGGGGTGGTCCCTGTCCCACCGCTAGTTGGGGCAGAAGAATCTCTCGCACGGGGGAGGGAATAGAGTCAGGTTCAGGCCCTCTATCCTAAGCCCTAACTGGGTACACATCCCTAGTCTGTCCATGACCTATAGGGTATCCATGAATACCAAAAGGTTTTCTAGGCTCAACATCGGGATCCTCACCTCGTCTAGCGGTAGCAAGTATCCTAGCCATCTGTGAAAGAGGTAAAACCAATGAAATTCTTTTGAAACCAACTCAGAATCATATCACGATATGAGAGAAGGAAGTGAAGAACTCCTAAGAATATCCCATAAACTCCCAAAGATAAGAAATGTAGGTCATCGTTCCTACCCATGGGACACTACTAGACATTTACTCTTGTACCTACAATACCATTGAAACGTACAATTTCATACCTATTTTTCATGACCAAATTACAGTTCATGATGGTACCTACTTTATCCCACCAGCAGGTAAGCCAAACCATAGCCTAAAACTGTAACTAATGGTCTAAATTGGTGAAAAATAGCCTAATATCCAGAAATCAATATTTAAGGAGTTAAAACAGTAAAAAAGCAGTCATAACAGTCAACTAGATAGATTAAAGAGCAACAACCATCCAAAAACATCGTAATGTTGGTACAACACCTACTACAAATGAACTATAAGCACTGAATTGCCAAATATAATTTGTCTAAAAAATGAAAGACTAGACATGGATAAGCAGAAGGAAAAAGGGTAATTCCGACTCCAACAGCTCATCGAATCATTGAAAACAACCCTATATGATCATCGAATTAACAACGACTGCTAATACTCAAGTCTACACCAAAATAATACAGAAGAGTAGCTAAAGGGGCAAATCTGGAAGTAAGCTCTAACCTTACTGTGCAAAATTAAATAACTAAAATTGAAATAGTACTATAAAGATCACACAAATGTAAATACAAAACTGGTCCCCATAAGCCGATAAATGCGGAAAAGTAAATAATCCAATGCTGGACCCATAAGCTTGGAGGGTACAATCAGAGAGAAATAAACAGTTGAAGTTCAATAACTCTAACAAATATCATCTATAACAATCAAACTATCCATATCGACTCATATCATGCCCAACTAGCAATGCTGACTCGAATTTGAAACTCATATTATTATAATCCTAACATCTTCAATTGTATCATCATTATAACATCATTTGCCTGACTTGAACTGAAACTCATATTATAAATATCATCATCAAATGTCGTACTTGAATTGAACCTCATAGTATCAATTACCAAACTAGAACCAAAACCCATATAAGCAAACCATAACCATATGTCATATCAATAAACTATATAAGTAAAGGTATACCAATAAATCACTAGATTTTACCTAGAATTAGCATTAGCTCCCAATACCAAACTAGCATACTCATTAAATATTCAATCTCATCAAGTCCTAAAAGAATCCATAATAAGGGGACAATATACATAAATAAGTCTACAAAAGCAACCACATGTCTTGGCCTAAGGTGGGCTAGAGGGGCCCACTTTTAGTCCCTAAAATCCATTTAAAGGTAAATTCTACAATGAACTAGTCTAAGATATCTGATAACGCTCAATCTACAGCTCTCGTAGGAGTGTAAAGCGGTCGTTAGCAAATATAGAACCCAACCTGGGTTGGGTATCGATCCCACAGAGAATAGCTTGGCCAACAAGCAAGAGAAATTACTAGACT
>JAPEIP010000008.1:53805472-53816980 GCA_026120095.1 Capsicum chinense | reverse complement strand
AAGGGAAGATATATGCATTCAAATAAAATGACATTTCCATGGTATTCTTTCACTAACCCATCATTTTTTTATTTAACTTTCTTCTTTAAACGACCTTAGTGTTATCTATCATACTAAAAAAAACTACAATGTTCCCGATAGTATTATTCCCCTTTCAAGGTTTTATATCACAAATAAAAGGTATATTTTTCAAATGTTATCCTAACTTACAGTCCTTTTATAACAAAAGTAAGTGAACCATCTTTATCAGTTTTAAATTACTAAATTTATGACTAGCCATTAAAAAAAAAATTGTATCAAAATATTATTGTTAGTTTATGATGAACAATTATAAAATTATGAATCTATGAAGAATTATTCATTAAAAAGTGTAAAACTTTCGAGGTTTTCAAGTAGAAAATTATTTGGTTCAATTGGTTAATGTGGAAACCACCATGGCAATTTAATTGATGTGACATGCCTATTTGGAAGTTCTAGTTAGAGTTGTGAGTTTCCTTACCAAATTTATTTTCTGAATAATTCCTTATAATATTAGAAATTTTAAAAGTACAAGACATTTTACTTATTTCTATCAAGAAGTTGTCATAAATTGGATTACTATTTGAGAAGTGCATAGAAGTAATTAAAAAGAAGACAATCTACTTAAATTACCAAAAAAGGTAAAAAGTATAATGCTAAGAAAACACATGTAATGACCCTCTAGGTCATTTTCTGAATTTTTGCTCATGTTATCCATTTAAATCTTTCCAGTATCTTCCCCAAATTATTTATGACTTGATGGAACTAACAGTCCGATTACCGAGCAGTTCATTTGATTTTTAGAGCCAATTCTCTATTTTGAAGTCTTCATTTGTTGGAACTGAATTTAGGGTGAAACTTTAATCAAACAACCTTGTATGACAATTATGAAAATTTCAACAATACTGGAATGTCAATTTAAGACTAGGTGGACCCTTGATTTGGGTACCAAGGGTTTCAGACTCATTTTGGTCCATTGACAGGAACTTAAGAAAAATGGCAAATGGGTTGGGCCTATTTTTCATTGAAATTACCTCAGATAGAAATTTTGACTATATTTGAACTGAAACATCAAATTTGATATGGTATCATGTTTGTTAGCATATTTGGGATTTAAAATTAATCCCAAAATATCGGTGGAGACTCATAATAATTCCAAGTGTCAGCTAGTGTTGGTGCATTAATTTAAGCTCTCATTGGGTTGCTTAAGTAACCTGGCTTGCCTAGCAGTATAGCTTTAGTGATGGCCACTTTAGAGTAAAAATTTTTACTAATCAACAATTTTCAGACTGAGGAAGTATAGCAAAAGCAACACTTAGTTGCTTAAGCGCCCTAATATTCTCTAAAGCGCCACGTGGATCCCTTGGAAGACTATAAATTCTCCACTTATCTTTATTCAATTTTTCACCCATTTATAAGAGTGTAGAACAATAAATAGTATATAATCTTGGGATAACTATTAGTGGGTAATTTTAGAGTATTTGTAAGCACAAACACTTATTTCTTCTCAAAATTCTTGGTAAGTTTCCTTCAATTTGTTGGATTAAATTTTCAAAATTTTACCCAAATTCCTATAATAT
The DNA here is from genome assembly GCA_026120095.1 of Capsicum chinense. Classification (NCBI taxonomy): domain Eukaryota; kingdom Viridiplantae; phylum Streptophyta; class Magnoliopsida; order Solanales; family Solanaceae; genus Capsicum; species Capsicum chinense. The sequence goes on along the minus strand of JAPEIP010000008.1, from coordinate 53,815,382 downwards.
TGGTGGGTTTATTGTAGCACCCTTTAAGCTTTGAATACACCCATTCTTGAGGATAAATATTCTTTGAGCATAGAGGAAGGTATTATCGATTGCGAAAGTGCAATTTTTGCAAGAGGGCCCCACATGAGATTTTTATGTAATTTTAGATCCGAATCACAATATTCAAATATGAGTATCATTTTTATTATTTTGTTGACTAGATTATGGTTTTGATTGTGTGAAATCTTTTTGGAAGCATCTTAAAAAAGGAAATGATGGTTTAGTTGATTCCTCTGGGCTTTTTTTGGCATATAGGTATGATAGGTTTACCTTCCTCATAGATTAAGCTAATTAATATTATATTTATAATGTTATGCTAGATACGGGGTGGTAAATTAGGCCTTGGAGAAATATTTTGTATAATTAGCATTTTTTGGACTATTTAGACTATTTTTTAATCATAAATTAGGTGTAATTAACTACATTAGTCTTGTTTAGGTAGAATTGCTATTTTAGGAAAACTTTTAGCTTATTTAACATATAGAAGGTAATTTTTACACCTTATCTTAATTCAAGGTAATATTTACCTTTGTATGGATTTTGTAGATAAGAAATGGGCCCCTTTGATGTAAGGGTGTATTTATGCATTCTAGTTCCATATTCTCGCCTTTTTAACCTTGTTTCGAGGATGAATCATATGCTATATTGGTTGGTAATGACATGAATGTTCATAAAAGTGTTAAATAATATGTTTATAATGTTCAAAGTAAATTCCAAAAAATTTGTACTTAAAAGATTCATTTAGAGTTCAATTGTGGAAACTAGCATTACTAGCTTGAGCTTGTTGCTTGTCTAGTTGATTCCGTTGAATTCTATTGTGTTTAAGGTATTCAAAATGGTTTTAATTTGTATTTATGAGTGAAAAAACTTTTTTGTAATGTGAAAATTTTAGTTTGATTAAGTGTAGATGTGGAACAATAAGTAGAAGATTAACTTGAACTAGCCTATGCTTAGATCTTGTTTTGATTCATCGGCATGGATGTAGTGCTGTTTGAAATGGCTAATTCGTGTGGTGTGATTGTGTAGGAAACTTTGTGAGCTGAATATGATTATATTTTGATGTTGAAAAGGCTGTAAATCCATGGGGAAGACACCACAAGATAGGGGACTAAGATGGGAAACTCAACACTTAGCCAAAATTTTAAAAGCAAATTCCAGAGAGCTAAGGCAATTTGGAGGCGATGCCCTAGAGATTGAGGGGATATACATGAGGCGATGCTGTTGATAAAGAGGGGGAATTGGTGAGACCATACCCTGGCTGTAGTGGGGCTCTACATGGGGCGACACCTTTCCACTCCCGGGCTCAATTGTTGAACGTTTCCAACTCCTACACAGGTATGGCTTACCATAGGGTTATAAATACATGTTGTACCACGTTTTTGCATATATTTGAACATATTTTTGAGATTGAGGGGATGATACAAATTCTTATTTAGTTTTTTATTATTTTATTTTAGTTCATTCATGTTTTTAGCCGTTAATTATAACCCTATGCTTACGATTTTGGCTATGCACGGCTAAACGCCTTTTTGGGGTTAAACCCAAAGACATGAGTACTATTTTTTTGAATTAAGGTTGTTTAACTTTGATAATCAATATTGTTTATGTGTTTATCTTTGATTTAACAATTTTAAGGATTAGCTACCCTTAGAATACATCAATTGTCTACCTTTTGATCTCGGGAGAGGGAATAAGGGATAGAACACGGAGATGAACAAAGTATAGTTTGTATTCCTTTAAGAAATAAGGAATTTGGATTAGTGTATAGGATACATAACTTGATTCATATTTAGGATGGTAGCTTAAATAACTTAAGTGGACTGTTATATCCCAGCTCAACGATGTAGTTGTAAGGTTGAACTTAGGTAAAGGATTAGAGGTAGGGAGACCATGATCTTTCAATTAAACCTACAAAACAATAACCAAGATAAGCAAGTTAACGAATGAAGGTCAATAATATAGTAGGATTGTTCAAACTGCTTTAACACTGGGTTTTCTCCGATTGATTGTTTCAAGATCTTTACTTTACACATTCTTTACGTTTCTTTTGTTATAAACTACAAAATCTCTTTTTGGTTATGGTTGCATCAATTGAATTAAAATTTTGAACTAAATAGAATTTTTGTCGAATCAAGTCTATATGGGATCGATACTTGGCTTTCATTAGGCCAGTTTACTACTCAATAAGACCACTTACACTTGCATGTACGCTTGGGCACTGTCTTGGTTTTAGGACCATTGTCTGGGACTTGAAAATTGGCAACTATTTTTTATTTTTACTTTTAGATTTATTTGGTGTTTTTATGCTTTGTCTTGGTTGTTTTTTTGTAGGAAATAGGTTTACAAAAGCTGGCAAGGGATCAGGACCTGGTTGAACCAAGTCCTGAACCTGAGCAATTTTTTCATCAAAGAAGGACAGAAATAAACATTCTCCTTTAAATTTTGCAAAACCAATAAAATGAAGAGAATCCTGCCATCATGGCAGATGAACTAGTAGCCCATAAGATAGTCATAGAAGTGCCAATCCCACTTCCAACCAATTTATCTCCCTATTTCAGAAGACGACAGCTGGAGAAACTTTCCAACTAAAGTAAAATATGGCACAACCTCTTAACCGCAGTGGATAGTTCACTAAGCTTTCACATTTAGATCCACATGTCCATATGCCGAATTTTCTATAAATTAGTTATACATTCATCCCAATGGGAGAAGCAAAAAGTGGTTGGCTACAGAATTCCCCTTTTCTATTTTAGGAGAAGCGAAAAGTTGTTCGCTACAGAATTGGAAACTTCAATCACTTCATGGTATAATTTGGTCAAAAAATTTCTTATTTGGTTCTTCCCATCTAGTAAGACTGTTAGACTTCGTAGTGAGATAGCATGCTTCAAACATAAGCAAGACGATAATCTCTATCATGCTTGGGAGAAGTTTAAGGCTCTTCTTAGGGACTTTCCACGCCATAAATAGTCCAACGAGGTACTTGCTCATACTTTTGTAGAAGCACTTGATCTAAATACAAAGATTTTGCTATATTCAGCCCTATGTTGTGAAGCATTAGAATTGACTTATGATGAGCTATACACATTGTTGAACCACATAGCAAAGGGAAATTTTGAGTGGTATTAAGGTGCTAGAAGTGCCATGAAAAGAATGATAGGTATACTGAAGGTAGACCAGTTCATTGCCTTATGAGCTCAGGTTGCAGCATTTAAAAATATGATAAACATTTAGTTTAGAAGCCTCAAATTAGGAGCACCACAGCCTACACAGCAGTCAATGCAGTTCAGCAAACTAGTGGTTAGTGTGTGATCAGTGGAAATAGTGGCCGTTCAATGACCATGTGTGCTTCAAATCAAAAATTAGTAATGCATGTGGGCAATGCTCAAAGGCCAAATAATGGTAATGCCTACAACATGAAGTGTCAAACTCAGTCGTGGAATGTACAACAAAAATTCAGCAACCACATGTAGAAGGGAATCAATTAACTAGCAACATCGAAGAGATGTTGAAACAATTTCTAGCTAATTAAACAGAGTTGTCTGCAAACATAAAAAAATTGCAAGCTGCCTAGAGATGCTTAGAGTTGCAGATGGGGAAATTACAGCAAGCATTAAATACTAGGCCACAAGGTGGGTTGCCCGTAGGTATAGAAAATCAAAAATAGATTATGAAAATTACCTTGAGGAGTGGTATAAAGCTTCAGGGAGAACCTTCAAAAGTAACTAAGAAGGTAGATACTAAGGGAGTAACTCCATAAGTTTTTGAAAAAGCTGCTGAAGAAGAAAGGAAGTTTGAGTATTTGAAAACTAAAGTTGCTAAATTGGAAGTGAAGAAGACACCGCCACTACCCTTCCCTTAAAGGCAGATTAAAGCAAAGTAGGATACAATATTTAAGAAGTTCTTTAAGACATTCAGAGAGCTTAACATTAACTTACCTTTGTTAGATGTTTTGCAGGGAATACCCAAGTATGCAAAGTACTTGAGGACTATAGCTTCTAATAATTTAAAATTATAGGATGTGGCAGTGATAACACTCAATAAGGAGTGTAGAACTGTAATGACACTTAAATCCCTAAGAAATTAAGAGATTCGGGGAAGTTTACTCTCCTAATCCAAATTGGGAGTAGAGTGGTCCATGAACTAAGTGACTTAAGGGTGAACACAAATTTGATGCCCCTAACTTAATTTGACACATTGGTCTTGGGAAAGCCTAGATCGACCATGATGGTTTGGCAGCTAGCAGACGTATCAATGGCATATCCAAAGGAATAATAGAGGATGTTCTAATAAAGTTGGTAAATTCATTATTCCTGCTGAATTTATTGTTATTAATTTTAAGGTAGACGAATAGGTACCAATCATCTTGGGGAATCCGTTCTTAGCAATTGGAGGAGCATTGATTGATGTTAGAGAAGACACTCTCAAAATGAGGGTAGAGGATGAAGAGGTGGTATTTTATATTTACAAAGCACCCAAAATAATGTCCCACCGTAATGATTAGTGTATGATAATGTTATTGAAGGGGACAAGTATGGGATGGTTAGTCTATGAACGACCTCTTTTTGACTAGATGATTAAACAACCTAAGCTTCTACCGCCTAATCCTGACATGATGAATGTTGATGAGCCTAAAAAGGCTAAATTTGAAAAACTTATTTCTCTTAAAAATTCACACCCAAGAGAGTTGAAGATAATATAAATATGGAGTCTAAGTTTGAGGTAGATAAGGAAAAAATATGGTTGAGTTAAGCTGGGTCATGCCATGATACTAAATCATTCGTTGCTTGGGAGGCAACCCAAGTTAAGTAGGTATGTTTTATTTTTAATTTTGTTGAGTCACAGGTTGATGGGAAGTTTGAGTACTGAAAACTTGAGCTAAGCAGCATGGCAAAGACTGAGTGTGAGGTCCCATAGACCTCTTTTATATGTTAAGATGCTACTAGCTAGGGCTAGAGGCCTCAGGGAGTTTTTATATCTCTTACATTTAAAATCACTTTGGGGACAAAGTAGATTTTTAAGTGTGCGGTAGGTAAATTCCTAAATTTTGGCTCAATATAAAATTTTTTGCATAAGATATTCTTGTTGGTGTTATTTTTAATTGAACAGTGTAAGGTTTTAATTGTAAAAGTATGTTGAATGAAGGAATTACTGCTTTTGAGACTCCAAGGTTCAAGATTTTGACTCTTGTACTTTTTGGCTTAAATTTTAATTCATGTAATTATTTGGTTGGGAGTCTGTGATGATCCTATTGAGTTGAGCATGTTCCATGTTCTTGTGAAGTTATTGTATAATCCTTGTTGTGTGTGATCTCTAGAACTTGCCTGGTGTGTATACAAAGTAAAATAAAGAGTGTGGGTTTAGAAGATGATATAGGTATTTCTTTGATAGCCTTGTTTTATACCTTTTTTTTACCTACCCTTGTTCATAATCCAAGTTAAAACACATTGAGCCTTTAGCTTTTTCTTTGTTAGCCTCGTATGTAGCCTAATCCCCTTCGTTTATGCACCTTAATTTGATCCAAAAACTTCGTAAGTGCTTCAATAAAAAATTCATTATGTAAGGAGTTTGTGAAATAAGAGGGCATCAGTGAATTTGATGCCCCAAGGTAATAGTTATTAGTGTTAATAACTAATATATAGTGGATGGGTGCGATAGACATTTTGCTAAAAGTACTACCATGGTTGTGAAAAAGAAAATAAAAACAATTGACTCATGGGGTAATAAACAATACTTCCACCATGTGTTTTTGACAACGCTTAAAAGAAATATGGAAAAAAAAAAGAATAGGGTAGCGAAAATGGTGTAGTTTGGTTGTTGAAATTTAGTTTTAAATGTATAATTTAGTGTATTAAACAACCTAGAGAGGTTAGTCACTACTCCAAAATAGTTCCTACCCATCCCTTAGCCTACATTACAAATCGTAAAAGACTTATTCGATCTTATACTTGCCATTTTGATATTAGTGCAGCACTACACTAAGTCCAAGCCTATGGTTCATTATGTGTAACTTGTGAATTCCTTGTGAGAGTAAGTGTAATTTGATTCATGTACCTATTGTGATAAATGGCATGATTATGAGTGATTATGGGTAACTCTCTTATTGTGAGGGCACATGTTTGTTGAATATGGGTGATATATATGATTTTCCAGATTGAATTATCATGATTGAATTATAAGCATGAGTTTTCCAACTAAGTGATTCAATTATTGAGGCTAGGATGTTTTCGAGTAGTGTTCATAAGCTTTCAATTGTGTTTGTAACATGCTTAGTGTAGAAACTTTCAATCAATGTAGTCATGGTGGTACTAGCTTGAGTATCTTGCATGAAGTAGAAATGTAGAGTCTCCTTAGATGATTATGACTATATTTAAGTGTTTTTCAAGGATGAACAAGGCTTTAAGTGTTGGATGGTGATGTTGTAGTTATGCATTCTAGTGTCACTACACTAGCCTTTTTAGCCTTGTTTTGAGGATGATTCATGTGCTATATTAGTTGATAATGAGATTAATGTGCATAAAAGTGTTAAATAATGTATTTATAATGTTCAAAGTGAATTACAAACAAGTTTGTACTTAAAAGATTCATTTAGAGTTCAATAATGGAAACTAGTGTTACTAGCTTCAGCTAGGTGCTTGTCTATTTGATTCCGTTGAATTCTATTGTGTTTCACGTGTTCAAAATTATTTAAATGTGTAATTATTAGTGGAATAACTTTTTAGTTTGGTGAAAAGTTCAATTAGATTAAGTGTAGAGGTGGAACAATGAGTTGAAGATTAATTTGAATTAGCATATGCTTAGCTCTTGTTTTTATTCATCGGCATGGATGTAGTGTTGTTTGAAATTGCTAATTCGTATGGTGTGACTATGTATAAAACTTTGTTAGCTAAATATGATGATATTTTGATGTTGAAAAGTATGGAAATTCATGGGGAAGACACCATAAGACAAGGGACTATGATGGAAGACTCAACACTTAGCTAAAATTCGAGAAGCAAATTCCAGAGAGACAAGGTGATTTGGAGGTGATTCCCTAGACATTTTGGGGCTATACATGATTTGATTCCCTGGATGTAACGGGGATATAGGTGAGTCCACTCCTTTGATGGAGCGTGGCTATACATGGAGGGCCGCCCAATCTACTCCCGGGCTCAATTATTGAACGTTTCCAACTCCTACACGGGTTTGGCTTACCATAGGATTATAAATACATGTTGTCTCATGTTTTTACATATCTTTGAACATATTTTGCAGATTGAGGGGATGATACGACTTTGAATTTAGGTTTTTATTATTTTAATTTAGTTTATTCATATTTTTAGTTGTTAATTACGACCTTGTGATTATGATTATGACTATGCGTGGTTAAATACCCTTTTTCGGGGTTAAAGAGAATGACATGAGTACTATTGTTTTGAATAAAGTTCTTTTAACTTTTATTATCATTATTGGTTGTGTGGTTCATATTTAATTTGACTATTTTAAGTATTACTACCCTTAGAATACATCAATTGTCTACCTTTTGATCTATGGAGAGGGAATAGGGGATAGAAAATTGATATGAACAAAGTATGGTTTGTATTTCTTTGTACAATAAGGAATTCAAATTAGTTTCAACGTCAGGGATGTACTTAGATACCTTACTTACTTCATACGTAGGATGGTAGCTTTAAGAACTTAAGTGGACTATTACATCCCCGCTCAATGATGTAGTTGTAAGGTTGAACATAGGGAAAGGATTAGAGTTTGGGAGACCATGATCATCCAATTAACCCTAAGAAATAACAACCCAGATAAGAAATTTAACAAATGAAGTTTAATAATATAGGAGGGTTGTTCAAAGTGCTTTAATCCTGGATTTTCTCATGTTGATTGTTTCAAGATCTTTACTTTACGCATTTCTTATGTTTATTTAGTTATAAACTACAAACTTTCTTTTTTGTTACGCTTTCATCAATTGAATCTAAATTTTGAAGTAAAACAAAATTATTGTCGAATCAAGTCTCTGTTGGGTTGATACTTGACTTTTATTAGGCTAGTTTACTATATGATAAGACCATGTACTCTTGCATGTGCGCTTTGGCGTTGTTTCCTTCCGACACACCGTAGGCCATGATCCATGTTACCACTTGTAAATTTTTATATGCACGTTATACTTTTTTGAAAATGCTTATTTTGGGACTTTGAGGAGTTTAGATACTTAATGATTATGGAACTTTGGTACTTGTGATTTGGTGCTAATTTGGGACCAAATTCTGTGATTTATTTATATTGAGTCCTGATTCAACTCTGACAATCAATAATTATATTGATGACATGAGTTTCAGTTCAAGTCTAATAAATGATGATGGTGATGGTGATATTGAGTTCCAACTTAAGACTAGTATTGAGAATGTATTATGATATGATACAGTATGAATGGGTTCATGGTTGTGGCTTGATATTTCATAAATTTATGGAACTTCAGTTATTCACTTTCCTTTTATTGCACCCTCTAGGTTTATGGGAGACCTCATTAGATTATTTACTTTTTTGCACTTATTGGCTTGTTGGGGCCAGTCTTGTAGTTTTAGTTATACTTTCTTTCTTATTATGTCTATTCGTTTCTTTATATACAGTGTTAGCATTTATTTCTATATTTTCCCTTTTAACTTGACTTAGCTATTTATCTTTCATCATATCATACTTATATTATGATTTATCTTAGTCGACTGATGAGGCCTTCTGTGTACCCATGATTTTGTTACTCATACTAAACTTTTATTCTTTTTGGAGCAGATTTGGGTACTAGTGGCCATTGCAGACATGACAATCATATTGAGTTAATTTCAATTATCGGATGATATCTCAGAGTGGGAGTGGTCTTTTTCCTCCTATTATCTATGTCTAGTCTTTCACTATTTGAGACAAATTCTTATTTAACTATTTTAGTACTAAAGTTCCCTTTGTAGTAGCTCTTTTACCGATACTATTTAGTCATGGGAAGGTTAGTGATGTTTATCTGTCTTTTTGACTTTCATTATTTCCTTAATATTTTTTATGTCTTAGATTTTTAATTTCTGAATTTTAGGCTAATTCCCGCAAAAATTTGCCCATTACCTGTAGCTCTGGGCTATAGTTAGCTTACTTACTAGTGGGATAAAGTAGGTTCCATCATGACTAATAAATCAGGTCATAGCAAATTATTATCAGAGCCTAGGTTCAACAGTTTTGTAGGTGCAAGAGCAAGTATCTAGTAGAGTCTTACTAATCAGAATTGTGACAACCATTTCTTATCTACAAGAGGCTATAGGACATTATTAGTAGTTCTTCACTTCTTTCACACATTTCATACTACAATTCTGATTTGGTTTCTAAATATTTATTTGGTTTCACTATTTCACAAATGACTAGGAAATGTGCTACAGCTATACGAGATGAGTATCCCAAATCTGAGCCTAGGGATCCTATCATTATTCATGGATGACCTAAAATCACGGATACCCTAGCGATGTATTCTCAGCTAAGGTCTAGGATAGAGGGCCTTCAGTAGACCTTATTCCTGTTATCGATCTAGATATTCTTCTTCCCCAACCAGCAATAGGTCAGGGATTAACCCAGGCTAAACTGGGATTTATTTCCTCCTTTGTGCTGAGGTATACATTGAAATGTTGGCATAACTTGTAGCTACATCTTCCAGAGTTGAGGTCTCTCTTACATCGGTGGTTGCTCAGTTGGTAGTTTCCTAGCCTACTATGTCACTTGATGAGAAGAAGATATTGGGTAGTTTTTTAGAATAGATCTGCTAAGGTATTCTGATGTACCGGTAAAGATGCTTATGAGTTCTTAATTTCTTGTGAGGCTAGGCTCCATAATTTTGACCTAGTTGAGACTC
>JAPEIP010000008.1:53789530-53805372 GCA_026120095.1 Capsicum chinense | reverse complement strand
TAGATCTGCTAAGGTATTCTGATGTACCGGTAAAGATGCTTATGAGTTCTTAATTTCTTGTGAGGCTAGGCTCCATAATTTTGACCTAGTTGAGACTCGAGTGGACTACACTACTTTTTAGTTAGACTTGGTGACTTGGCATTAGTGGAATGGCCATCTTGATCCTAGGCTAGTTGGATCTCCTCCATTGACATAGACTCAGTTCTCTGATATCTTATTGGAGAAGTATATGCCTCACAAACACAGGGATTATTTGAGAGATCAATTTTTGAGGTTAGAGCAAGGTTCTATGACTATTGTGGTGAGTTTCGATTCTCTGTGTTTGATAGTCATTCTACTTCTATTCTAACTACTAAGTATAAGAGGGTTCATTGCCCTATCGAGGTGTTGACACTTCCTTTTCATACGTCTTCATAGAATTTGGTTGCTATACAAAAACTTTTTATTGGTTTTTGATCATGGTTAGGTTATGAAAAAGATGCATTATGATGCCCAAGGGGGCAATGATAAGAGTCTACTATATCAGGGTGGTTTGAATGGGAGCCATTACGGTTCATGATTATGAGGTAGTGGTTATAAGGCTAGGTACCCCCCTGCATAAGCCATATCAATATTAAGGTTATTCTATTAGGTCCATTCAGGTCACACTTTATATTAGTGATGAAGGCCAATCTAGTTATAGTGATCATTTGAGCCAGTGTAGTGGTCAGCCTTCGAGGGTTTTGTCTTTTGGTTATTCTAGTTGTGGTAGTTATTCTAGCTCAACTAGATCTTCTAGTTTTAGTACAACTCCTAGGGTATGTTTTGGTTGTGGGAACTTTGGGAATTTCTCTAGCAAGTGCCTTAGTCGTAGAACGATGGTTTATTTATCTCAGAGTAGTCCACCTATTTAGGCAGTACATCCCCCAGCTACTGGTGCATGCCAGGTTATCGGGATAGTTCCTCGGGTGCTCATGAAGGTTCTCAGGTAGGTAGGATAGAAGATTATTCAGGAGTGCCACTAGGTGGTGGGCATGGTCAGTAGTATTTCCTACCTGCTAAAACTGAGGTTGTCTTCACAAGTTGTTAGTATAGGTACAATTTTAGTGTGCTATCTATTGGGTTTTGCCTTATCTTATTAAGGACCCACTTATTCTTATGTGTCTACTAATTATGACCTATGTTTAAAGCTATCTTGTGGTTTATTATTTGTGCCATTGTGTATATCTACTCCTGTGGGTGATTGTTTAGTAGTTGATTGGTTAATAGATCATGTATTGTGACTACTTGAGAGTATGATACTCAGGTTGATCTTCTCATGTTAGATATGATATATTTTTATGCTATTCTAGGCATGGACTGCTGAAACAGCCAGGATATGGACCCTTAGAAAATTTCCTTATTTTTTTGATTTAGGACATCATACGACATATGGGTACTAATTGTATGAGGGGGTACAGTTGATATTCCCTTTGTCATATGCTAACCAGTGTTGGTTGGTGGGTTGGATTGATTGTTAGAATTGGTACGCCTTGGTGGGCACGAGTTATAAGGTTGGTGACAGGTCCTATGGTTTAGGTTTTTCCTTTACTTAATCTGAGACGTGGTAACTTAACTTGGATCTTAGTATGAGTGGATTGACATGATTCATAGTTAGGGTAAGAGTCACACCATTGACTCATATGGTAGACAGTGTTAAAACTTTCTTTGATTCTATTCTTTAGTGATATGGTTTAGGGGTACTGATTGTATAGTTGGATACGGCTTGGTTGGGGTAAGTCGTATGTTTGAAAGTTTGGGTCCAATGGGGAGGCCTAGGGCATAAGTGGTGGGTACAACTCGTATTGAAGAGTATGACTGGTAAAGGGTAGTCGTACTATTCTGCGGGACTTTTAAGTAGTTTAAGTTGGGCATAATCTGGACGTTTCCCCACTTAACCTCTTAAGGCCCCATGAATTATATCACTACGGTCATTACTTTGAATGTACTTGTATATGAGATGAGGACTAGCTGAAATACATGAGATCACTAAGCATGAATACATAAACATGTAATATCTTAGAATGCAACACCAAGCATAAATATGTACTGAAATAATCTGTATAACTAAATAACTAACATCGAAATAACTAAATAACTATATATTTTTTCATGCAAACCTGAGCTGACGTACTCTGAATATTAAACAAAGACTGTGGGAGGTATCATCAAACCGACATGCTCTAATATGAGCTAATCGGGGTCTAACGTGTAACCCCAGTTGGAAGGGTGTCAGTACTGTACCATGGGTACTAACACTGGCTGTGTGGATCCACCAATCTCTTGTCCTGAAGAACTATGGTGCCAAGCCTAAACTGACGGGTGACCCCTAAGAGATAGTCAAGCCTAAACTGATGGGTGACCCCCCATATCCTATACGGGCTTTCTAGTTTTGGAATTCAAAGACTTCCACTAACAACGCTACCTAAACTGACGGGGAAACCGCCAAATCTGCATTCGCTCGATGCTAAATCCTACTCCTAACTGAACTGACACTAGTACTGAATTTAAGTAAAATCACTAAATATAACAACTGACATTGGTCATCATGATCACAACAACTGAGTAAATGGTAATATTCTTGGTTTAACTAAAATTATTACATGAATGATCTAAAATAATGTAGGTATTAGGTGTTCATAACCTGCCATTACTGCATGATCATAAAATAGAATATTAAGGCTTAAAACTGTAGTATCAAATCATGGATCGAAGACTAAAATATAGACATTTTATCAAACATATGAGAGTCATAAACTTAAACATAAGAATGTGTTAAGTATGAGGAAAAAATATAATTACATTGCTAAATTTACAATTCAATATTATAACATGAATTTCACTTGGATATTGACATGAGAAATTGGAACTTGAAGGATGAGATAAGTTGACCTATTATGGAACCATACATGGACATGAATTGAGTTCAATTACTATGGAAATAGATGAATTTAATCCATTTTGAACATACAAAACACCCTAATAAGAGAAATTAGTTTAAAAGAAGGTTTTTGGGCTCCATGGGTTAACGGGACCCATAGGTGAACATCCCACATACCTTAATAGCTATAATCCTAAAGATTTCTTATAATTAGAAGCTTGAACCCTTTATATCTTGGGAATGAAGCATGGGTTTGTTCTTGGGGAAGGAGGAGGGTTTCTTGAGATCAATTTGGGGTGAACTGGGAAAATAATACCCCTTTGGAAGTTCCAAATTGTGTGATGGACAAAATAGGATAAGGGAAATGACTCAAATGCCTCTTGGTTACTTAAACCATAACACTGTGAGGGATGTAGCCACGCGTCGTGCCTCTCTATCAAGGGGAGAGAGCAACGCATGGTGCATCTTACTCCGGGGTGAAAGACATACGTTGCGGAGCACCTCACCCTAGGAGAGAGTGACGCGTTATGGCCTTATCACGTTACTTCACAATTTTGGCTATCAAGACACATCTTGATCCTCATCCAAAATTCTTGAGACATACTCTAAACCTCCGTAACCATGAATCAACTTAAAAACCAATATTTTGGGGCCAGGATGGCCAAACTAAAAATCTATAAATTTTAGGGATCTTAAAAATGACTAAGTCCTAAACACTTGGTGAAATTTTCAACCCTTGGACCCCTAAAACATGCCACTAAGAGCTAAATCGAGCTTTGAATATTATGGGGTGTTACAATATCTCCCCCATGGGAAACTTTATCCTCGAATGAGACTGGTTAAACTAAGAAACTTAAGGCTACTGAGATCGTGTACTGAACATGAATTAATTGAAACATGATTACATAATTGAGCCTGAAATATGATACATGAAATGAACTAATTTTGTGAATGAATTCAATAACATGTGAATTATTACACAACTAAAATTGAGAACGTAATTGAGTCAATATAAGGAAAATTGTTACCCCAAGCTGAATCTGAGTTTGTGGAGAAAAGATAAGGGTATTTGGTTCGTATATCTGCTTTTCTTCCTAAGTAGATCCCTCAACATACTGATTCCTCCATGTAACTTTAACCAAGGGAACCTCTTTATTCCTTGTCCTATGAATCTGAATATCAAGGATCTCAACTGGTACTTCTTTGAAGGAAAGGCTTTCTTGAACGTCCATACATTCTAATGGAACAACAACATCTGAATCACCAATGCATTTCTTTAAGAAGGAAACATGGAATACCAGATGTACCAATTCCAAGTATTCAGGAAACTCAAGATTATAAGATATCTTTGACAGTGCCCAAGAGCACACGTAAGTTTACGTGGTCTATCAAGTAGTAAAGTGTCCTTCAAGAAAGCCAAATAGCGACTCACGGGGACTTGCTTTAACAACGATTCTATTTTAGTTCACAATTTAAATTCAATTGATGCAAGTATAACCAAAAAAAGTTTGGAGATTTTTAATTGCAAGTAAAGTAAATAATGTATATAATAAAAGTCTTGGAATAATCAATAGGAGAACACCTAGGGATAAAGCACTTTGAACAATCATACTTTGTTATTGAACTTCATTTGTTAACTTGCTAATCTTGGTAGTTGATTTGTATGGTTAATCGCATGATCATGGTCTCACGACCTTCAATCCTTTACACAAGTTGAACCTTACAACTATATTGTTGAGTGGGGATGTAATAGTGTAATACCCCAAAGTTGCCTAATTAATTTTGTGTCAAGAATGTAAATTATTAGCTTCTAAATTGAATGATGTTTATTCCATGAGGAATTTTCAAGATTTTTATAATTTGTCACATGGGATATTCAATAATCTTTCCATCGATATAAAATTTGCCTAAATCCAATAATCGGGTAAGAAGTTATGACTATTTCATATCCCCATCATAAAACAACGCCATATTGGTCAGTGGCAAGGCGCGATTTCTCTGCATAGTGCAAAATTTCCAGGTTGCAAACAAAGTGGCAACTCAATGGCTCCACGTCGCGCTATTTCCCTATTTCCTAATTGTCAAATTCCAGTGACACAGTGCGATAGCGCCGCGTCGCACTAGTGGTCCAGGTTGGGAAATTTTTTTCCAATATAAAAGACGTGTCCAGGGTTAAAAGGGTTAATTCACCACCCATATTTAAGCCCTTTAACACGAGATTCAGCTATTTGGAACCCAAAATATACTAGTTTCTCTCAATTTTCTCTCAAAAACAAGCTAGGGTTTCAATTGAGGATTCAATTTCAAGGAAGTCTCTCCATAAATCTTTACTAAATCAAGAACTAAGGTATGTTATGTGATTGATCATGGGTCTCTATAACCCATTAATCTCAAGAATCTTTTTTCAAAATCAAATATTTGTATATTTACAAATATTCATCATTTGATTGAATTGAAAAGTGATGTTCATGTTGTTTTTTGGTTTCATTCCATGTTATAGGCTATTAATTACAAAAATTGATTCTAGTATATGAGGAATTACGTGGTATTCATGATAAACCCTTCTATTCACAAGTTTATTAATGTATCCTTGATTATTAGATGTGTTGATGATTGGATAACCATAGCATGCTCTGCCCATGTTTGAGTAAATACCTATGTGAAGGAAAAGTGCCATAATAGTATGATAATATGAAATCGCCATTCATATACAAGTTATGTATGTCAAGTGTTTGATGAAATGTCTTAGACAATGGATTTTGTATTGTTGATTCTAGTCTTGTACTCAAGAAAGTCATGCTTTATCAGTTTGCTTCTATCGAGTCCAGGGGTACTTGTACCAAAAAAAATAGCTATGTGCCTAGTGTTCGTGTCATGTTTTCATGATATCCACCATCAATCCATGATACATATAACTCAGTCAGTCTTGCTATTTAGGAAAGCTCAGTAATACAGCAATCTCAGTACTATTTCGTCAGTCAACAGAACTCAGTTAATTCAGTCTAGTTCAGTTTAGTAATCCAAAATCAGTGTCTATTCAAATGGGAGTAGGAATTAGCACCGAGTGAACCCAAGGATGGGAACACACACTGTCAGATAAGGGTGTGATTCTTAGAAGTCATCCTTGTATTCAAGAACTATGTAGCCAACATAGGTCGAGATAGAAACACTGTCAGATGAGGGTTGATGAGGTGGATAAGCACTGTCAGATAAGGGCCCTACCATTTTCTTTTAGGGACACTATCAGATGAGGGTTACTCACAGATTGTCCTCACCAGTGGTGCAGTATTGACACCCTTCCAATAGGGGTTACAAATTGGACCCACTTAAGCCATAATGACCTATTTGGGGAATGTCCGTTAGATAACAGCTTCCTACAGTTTCAGTTATAGAATTAGGACTATGAGATACAGTTATTGAGTCTCAATAATTGAACTCAAATAGTTTTACAGAATTCAGGACTATCAGATACAATCAACTCAGAACAATATGAAACTCAGCTATTTACATCAGATTCAGGACTATCAGATATAGTAACTTATGTAATCAGTTATATCAGTCATTAGAATTCAGTTATCAGTCATGTTAGTCATCAGTAAATTCATGTTATCACGATCTAAGATACAGTTACAACGTATTCATGTATCTATTCTCACGTTTATATTAGTTAGTTAGCTAGTATTGTTCATGCATATGGACCCCTTATATTCAGCCTACCTTCCATGCATACCAGTACATTCAAATTACACACACATTTGCGCTATGGTCTCTTATACCATAGGTTCAGAAGTACGAGCTCCAGATCATCAGTAACATTCTAGTCTCAGCAGTTAGAGTTAGTAGTGAGTCCTCATCTTTCGAGGACATGATTATTTATTTATCATCTCATTAATTAATTTGTAAGAAGGAGTTAGTTGGGATTAATTTGTAAGAAGGAGTTAGTTGGGGATATGTTCCATCAACTCCTTATATAGACATTTACGTTTTAGAGGTTTTTCAAGCTATAGTATGTTTAGACAATATTTCTATTTTGGGTATTGTATTACCCACTCAGATGTTACATTTTATTAGTTATGTAGTTTTGAACCTTATGACCTTTTAGCCTCTATTTTGGCATTATATTTAGTATATTATATAGTGTACAGGTACAAATATCAGTCATGGGTTAGCTTGTGGTCCTTTGGGGTCATGAGCACTGTGTATCCTTTTGAGTACCAGATTTGGGGCATTACAAAAGTTGGTATCAAAGCCAGGTTAAATAGTATCCTAGGATGTCTGAAAGCCACATCTAGTAGAATCTTGTACATAGGTGTGTTATGCACCACATTTATGTATAGGAGGATATAAGATTTTTTAGGAACATTTTTCCCTTCTTTTTGAATTCATGTCATAATACTGAGCATAATCTCAAGTCAATCTTTCAGTCTAATCCATTTCTTCCTTTCATCTACAGTACATACCCCTTAAATGAAGAAACGGAAATCAGTCAGCCCCTCAGGTCGAAGAAACATTGGGCGAACATGTTTCTCATACAGAGTTTAGAGTTGTATTCACTACTCTTGCTCAGTTAGTTGATACTTAGAATGAACGACCAACCATCATTCTGGCCAACCCAGTAGCCAATTCAGCTGTAGCCAGGATTTGGGACTTCACCTGAATGAATTCTCTATCTTTTCTTGGGTCTAAATTAGATGATGACCTTGATGAATTCATCGGTCAGGTTTAGAAGGTTACAAATATCATGGGGGTTACTCATGTTGAGAGTTCTGAGCTAGATGCATACCATTTGTAGGATGTTTCCCACACTTGGTTAAATAGTGGAAGTTAGAAAGGATAGATGATGCAGGGCCTATTGAATGGGAGAATTTTATTACTGCATTCTTAGGTAGATTCTTTCCCAAATAGGTGAGAGAGGCTTAGGTGTTTGAATTCATCAACCTCAGGTAGGGTAACATGATGGTGAAAGAGTATTCTCTTAAGTTTACTCAATTATCCAGATATGATCCTTATGTGGTTACAGATAATAGGGCCAAGATGAGTAAGTTTGTTTCTGGAGTGAATGATATTCTGGTCATCAAGTGTAGATTTGTGATGTTGAATAGTGACATGACGTTAGCCAGTATTATGACTCATGCTCAGTATAAAGAAGATCAAAAGTTTAAGATGAGGGAGAAATAGAATAAGAAAGCAAAGACAAGTAGTTTCAACTTTGCTCAGCGTAAATTAGAAGGAGCAAACCGCTCTCAGTTCCATCCTAAGTCATCAGTTCCAGATCCTCCTTTAGCCAGTGCTCCAACTCCTAAGTTCAGGGATGGAAATAAAGACAGGGCACCAGGCTCTAAGTCTCAAGGCAGTGTCAGCAATACCCAAACTAATCCCCTTTGTTAGACTTATGGTAAGAACCACAAGGGTGCTTGCAGAGATGGTAGCGATGACTATTTTGGATCTGGTAAGCTAGGCCATAGAGTTAGATATTTTCCCCAGTAAGGTTATCAGGGTCAGCATAATCGCTCCTTAGCTCAGTCCGATCGTCTAAATCAACAGAGTGCCACTTTTAGTGATACTAGTGAGCAACGCCCAAATAGACTATATGCTCTCCAGTCCTGGCAAGATCAAGAAAATTCTCCTAATATGGTTACTGATATGTTATAGATCATTCATGTGCATTCTTATGCTTTGCTAGATCTAGGTGTTTCCCTGTCTTTCGTTACTCTCTATATAGAAGTAGATTTTTATGTCATTCCTAAAATTCTAGCAGAGCCCTTTTCAGTCTCTACCCTAGTGGGTAAAACCATCATAGCTCAGCGGGTATACAGGAACTACCCGATTATGATATTTTAGAAAGTCACCTAAGCAGATTTTATCAAATTAGAGATGACTGATTTTAATGTCATTGTCGGCATGGATTGGCTTCATTCCTGCTATGCCACAGTCGACTACAGAAACAGAATAGTCTATTTTTAGTTTCCAAATAAACCCATCCTAGAGTGAAGTGGTAGTACTTGCTCTTTTAGAGGTCAGCTTGTTTCCTACCTTCCGGCATGGAAAATGATATCTAAAGGATGTGTCTATCATCTTGTTCAAGTTAAGAACACTAGTTCCAAAACGTAAGAATTGAATCAAACCTAGTAGTGAGTAAATATTCAGGTGCCTTTCTGGAAGATCTTTCAGGAATACCTCCCAAAAGGGAAATAGACTTTGGCATTGACCTTTTTCAAGATACTTAGCCTATATCTATTCCGCCATTGTTACACCTCGTATATTTCTAAGCTAGAAATAAACCATTGTTCCTATGCATGAAACCTCTTATCCTGTGATTCATATTTTAGTATATGAATTATGATAAGTATCCTAGTGATAATAGCATTTATGATGTGTTAACCATGTTCATATGAGTCACTTAGAGTAAGCCAAGCTAAGAACTTTTGAATCCTCCAAGTTTTCATGTGTGATTTCACATAGGTCATCTTTGAGTGAGAATAAATTGGTTTATAGTTTGTATTTTGGAAGATTTATACCCTCCAAATTGTAAAAAGTTGAATAAGCTTTCCATCGATACCAAATTCTTCTAAAACAGACACCCGGTGAAGAAGTTATGGCGATTTAAAGTTTCAGTAGTGTCATTTCAGTTAGTGACGCATTGCGCCGTAAGATAAAATGACCATTGTCAATTTCAAGTGTCTCTCCACAATTATAGAATGTCACGGTGAGTTTCTTGGTCATAAACAAGTGGCAACGCGATGTCTCTGCGTCGCACCAGGGGTCCAAATCGGGATATTTTCAAAAAAATAAAAAGACGCATCTTGAGAGGCATTTGGGTCATCTTTTCACCCCTATATATATTCCATAAACACCGAATTAAGCCATTATTTCACCAAAAAATACTTTTTTTCATCAAAAACCTCTCAAGAACACATTAGGTTTTTCATAGAAGATTCAAGTTCAAGCAAATTCTACAATCAAATTCCAAGAATCTTCAGAAAATCAGGAACTAAGGTATGCATGTGTTTATTCATGGACTCTTTTCGTCCATGAAGTCCAAGAACCCTATTTTAAACTATATGCCATGATTTTTATGTTTTTATTTGATTGTTGATCTTTTTTATGTGGTGAGTGATGTCAAGATAGAATCTTCATGGGTTTGTTTGAAACTAGGATGTCATGTTAGTTGAAATATATAAACTTTGGGTGATTTAGGTGGTTGAATTCATGAATAAACCTATGCCCAAAGTAGTGCATGCAAGGTGTTTGATAAAATACCTAAGAGCCTAGAAATCATGTATTTTAGCTAAATAGAACTTAAAAGACAAACCCATGCTTTATCCCTTATCACTCAACATGAATTCCATGCAAATTGTCATGTATTGCTGTTGTACTATGGAATTCTCATGAAATTAGAACCATGAAAGTATGTACATGTTATATCCAATATCTTCAATGTTCAAGAATAAGATAACCATGTGTAGTATGAAATCCTTTATTTATGGTATTATGAATTGTGAATGTTACTCTTACGATGAAGTCAGTCATGTGTGTCAGTTTCTTTCCATCGAGTCCTGGGGGTACTTGTACCCAAAAAATATAGCTGTGTTCCTAGATCCATGTCAAGATATCATGATAATCTCAGTTAATCCATGATCTATAGAACTCAGTCAGTCATGTGACTTAGGAAATATCAAAATTCACATGATCTCAATGAATTCTCTGATAGTAGTACTATTCAATCAGTCAACAAAAGTCTATTACTCAGTCCATGTACAGCCTGTTAAATCATGTTCAGTCTATTCAGAAGGAAGTAGAAGTTAGCAATGAGTTAACCCAAGGATGGGAACTCACCTACCAGTTTAGGGTGTGATTCTTAGTAGTCATCCTTGTGTTCCAGAACTACGTAGCCAGCATAGGTTGAGACATCTTAACTTGCCAGATTAGGGTTGATGAGGTGTCTTAATCATACAGTTTAGTATTTCCACCGTTCTCATTCAAGTACCTGCCAACTAAGGGTCACTCACAGCTGTCCTTACCAATGAAGCAGTATTGACACCCTTTTAGTTGGGGCAGAGATTGGACTCCAACTTAGCTATATGTGTTATTGGGCCATATCGATTATGCAACTACATCCCACAGTCTCAGTCTAAGTTTCAATAATAGAACTTAGATAGTTCTACAGAATATTAGGATTGTCAGATATAGCCAACTAGATACAATATGGAACTCATCTAGTTCCACCACATTCATGTCTGTCAGATACGGTCAAGCATTTCAGTTCCATATATTCATGGATGCCAGATACAGTCAATCCAATTAATACTTTATAATTAGACTATCAGATACAATCGACCAGACCAGTCCTTCATAATCAAGATTGTTATAGACAGTTATTCATGTATCAGTAACATAGCACTAGACCTTTAGTATTTAGTAATACAGTGTTAGTTCCTCACTTATTAGTGATTTATATACTCGGTATTCAATTTCAAGACTATTAGACACAGTCAAATAGACTAGTTCTTCATAATTTTAACTATCAAAATAGTCATTCATCTATACAGTATCTTAGTGTCAGTAAAGTCATGATGTCAGTATTCAGACTCAGTAGTAAGTATTATCACGAGTTTAGTTATAGTTTCTTATATATGTATGTATTCTCCTGTTTATATCAGTCAACATTGTTCATACATAAAACCCTTTGGGTTTATCCTACCTTACTCGTATAGACAGTACATTTATTCATACTGATGTATTTGTGCTATGGTGCTTTCTCCTATGTTACACCATAGGTTTAGAGGCACGAGCTCCAGATCAATAGTAGATTCTAGTATCAGCAGTCAGAGTTAGAAGTAAGTCCTTATTCGTTAGAGGCTTTCCAAACTATAACATGTCAGACATTTATTTAAGATTTGTTTTGGTATTATTATACCATTTTCAGACATTATTCTTATTAGATGTTTATTCAATTGAACCTTATGGCCTTTCAGTGTATGTTTCCACTTTATTTATGTTATATTATACAGTATACAGGTACAGATATCAGTCATGGGTTAGCTTATGGTCCTTCGGGGTCATAAGCACTGTGTAGCATTTTGGTTTAGAAAATCAGGGGGTTACAAACTTGGTATCAGAGTCTAAGGTTCAATAGAGTCCTAGGAAGTCTAAAAGCCACATCTAGTAGAGTCTTTAACATGTGTGTGTTATGCACCACACTTAAGTGCAGGAGGGTATGATATGTTTTAAGAATAGCTTCCCTTTTTCATGTCTCTGATCATGCTATAGCAAGGTTCTCTAAGGAACCCATGTAGATTCATTTCATGCTCCCCTCATGTCAACTTTACCTTACTTCCAAGGTAACAGAAATAGTAAAGCTCAAGTCCTAAAAATAGGGCTTTCTCAGATAGTATACCTCAGTTTCTCATGTTCCAAAGTTGTATGGATCTTATTCATGATCATGAGAACTTATTTTTGAACCCAGATTTTGATATACCGTCTAATTCTTTCTCAGATCCTTTGACAGCATAGACCTAGAATTTTTAAGCATGAAATCAGGAGTTAAAGTGGTACAGTTGGGATAGTATCATCCAATTTGATCAGATTAAGTATTCATGGGGATAGTTGTGCCAGAATGAATCAGTAGGCTTGAACTATGTGAGTTCGAAATTTAAGTTTATTAACTTTAAATTAAGCATGAAGGTATGAATGTGATATTAGTACTATATGAGGGAAACAGAGGCATATAATGGGCTTAGTAAGGCAAGCATGTATTTGACATAGTGTAAGTATGTGATTAAGATTACATTTCAGTTCAGATATTAGTTTAGTGTTCACAGGCTTATGATGATGGCTTTAAGCTAAGGGCAATGTGATAGATCAAGTAACCCAGTCATGCTCTCAGATTCCAGTAGTAGCATCAGTATGTACAAAAAAGTAGTTAGGGAGGACGATTCCCGACCCATCCTTATCTTATCATAAAGCTTCATACTTCTATCAGCATAATGCCTATACATGTTTCATGTATTAGATTCCATGGATATAGCTTATGTTCACACGTACTCCATAAAATTGTGTGTGATTTTAGTTCCCACTATAGGAAGTTTAGTTCTAGATCACTCAGTGTTACTAATTATGTTCTATGAACTCAGAAATTCTAGACTCAGGTCATTCAGCTCATGACTCATGTAGACATATCATGCTCCCCAGTATACTCAGTTTCCATGACACATATTATGCCCCTATTGATCAGATAAGTCCAAACTATGTCATGTATACCCTCAATCCAGAAATTTTTGGTAAATTTATTCCACAGAAATTCTATTCCTCAAGTTTTAGTCATGGGTCAAATTCAGTCAGTATCTATTCATACTTAAGGTCCTCCTGATTTAATCCTTCAGTAAGCTCTCCTTGTGGAACAATGTAGTGGTGAGTAGTCACTTCTATAGGAGAGAGTTAATGTTTCATGTTAAGGGCAGACTGTTGCATGCATGTTTTATACGAGGGTGTAGATACGAAGATAGGCTTGAATATACTGTTAGTATGTAAGTAAAGGGATATCAAGAGGTATTAATTAGAGATTGGGAAAGTTCAAAGTGTGAATAAGTATTCAGATCCTTGAATTATGTCAGCCTTCACTATACGACTATCATAACTCAGTTTCCATCTTAGTTATAGTTTAAGTACTCAACACTCTGTAATTAGTGTTTAGTGTTTAAATTAAGCACTTTAGTATCAATCTAAACCTCAGTTATAGTATTCAGTTATCAGGACCCAACATTTAGTTCCAGTATGAATCCCAGTTACAGTCTTAAGTTATAGTGTCAGCTTCAGATCAGTATTCAACTCATAAATTTAGTTTACTTTTAGACTTGCTTTACCATAGCGTACAGTTATCAGCTACTCAGTTATAGGTATTTCAATACCTCAGTCTATGGAATGTTTCCAAATCATGTAATATGCTTAGTCCTGTATTTTTTATAAATAGTACAGCTTTCATGGAATCCATGATTAGTTACCTCATGTTACTTAATCAGTCCCTTCTCATATGCATAATACTTTATGGCCTCAACCCAACTATTGATATTAAGTACAATTCAGTCTTGCATACCCAATATTCAATTACCAATTACTCAGTTAATCAGATAAGTCAGTATGTCTATGCATTCATGCATCACGCTTCTGTTTCAGATCTCAGATAATCAGTCATGATTTCGTCCCTAGGTTCCTTGAGCATTCGTTCAACTTTCTCAATATCTCAGCAAGGTCATATAAGCATCCTTCAAGGGACACAGTATCCCAAGAGAAAGATACACTACAGCCCCTAAACTTTTATGATTTAAACATGCTATTTCCTTCTATGAATCTATTGTGGTGGAAATGTTACTTACGAGCCAACCCTCTAACTTTATAACTCAGCAGTAAGCTATGTACTCAATGTCTCAGTTCAATTCATGTATTAAATTCCACATTTGGTTCTATTCTTATGTTTCCGCTCATGCATATTGAGTAATTAATCTCAGACTCATTAGTATTTTTGGTTCAAGGAACAGTCTTGTTTGAGCTAACTCGTTCTCATGTTCAAATTTAAGTACCAAACTTTGTATCCTATTCCATGCTCAGTTTTTAGTTCAAACTTTGTACCTTTACCATTGCATATTCAGTTGCATGTTCATGCGTTAGTTTTGTCATGTATTCATGCATTGGAATTGGAAATGCGTGATCAGCTTATCAGTACTTCCTTTCATGCATTCATGTATCATGTTAGGCATATAATCATGAATCAGATATGCATGGATTTAACTTATCAATTTTTGCATCACATATGCATTCTCATTCTGAGAAACTTAGTTCATCAGAACACTCAATCCTTCATTCATAAATTAGTTACCCATGCATCAAATATACATATTCAGTATGATATGCTCAATTTTCAGTTATGTCAGACATGAACACAGGTTTCAGTAGTGTATGTATTGTATATACTCTAGTTTATCTTTTCTCCCCTCTCAGTCAGTCTCATTCAAGGAAGAATGTTCCCAAGGGGGATATATTCTAATACCACATATATTTCTAAGCTAGAAAATAGACCATTGTTCCTATGTATGAAACCTTTTATTCGGTGATTCATATTTGAGTACATGAATTAGGATGAGTATTTTAGTTATAATAGAGCTTATTATGTGTTAATCATGTTCATAAGAGTCACTTAGAGTAAGCCAAGCTAAGAACTTTTGAATCTACCAAGTTTTCGTGTGTGATTTTATATATGTCATCTTTGAATGAGAATAACTTAGTTTATAGGTGGTAATTTGTCCGATTTATACCCTCCAAATTTTATAGAATTTAATAACCTTTCCGTTGATACCAAATTCAGCTAAAATGGACACCCAGTGAAGAAGTTATGGCGATTTAAAGTTTCAGCAGTGTCATTTTAGTCAGTGGCGCGTCACGCCGTAAGCCAAAATGACAATTGTCAATTTCCAGTGTCTCTCCGCAATTCCATCGCATTGTGGTGCATTTCCAAGTCATAAACTAGTGGCAACGAGATGTCTTCGCATCATGTCGGGTGCCTAAGTCGGGATATTTTCACAGAAATTAAAAAACGCATCTAGAGGGGCATTGGGTCATCTTTCCACTGCTATATATTCCATAAACACGGAATTAAGCCATTATTTTACAATAACATACTCTTTTTCATCAAAATCCTCTCAAGAACACATTAGGTTTTTTCATAGAAGATTCAAGTTCAAGCAAATTCTATCATTAAATTCCAACAATCTCTTCGTCAATCTTCACTAAATCAAGAACTAAGGTATGCATGTGTTCATTCATGGACTCTTTTAGTCCATTAAGTCAAAGAACCCTATTTTAAACTATATGCCATTATTTTTATGTTTTTATTTGATTGTTGATCTTGTTTATGTGTTGAACTATATCAAGATAGAATCTTTATGGGTTT
>JAPEIP010000008.1:53766588-53789430 GCA_026120095.1 Capsicum chinense | reverse complement strand
GGGATATTTTCACAGAAATTAAAAAACGCATCTAGAGGGGCATTGGGTCATCTTTCCACTGCTATATATTCCATAAACACGGAATTAAGCCATTATTTTACAATAACATACTCTTTTTCATCAAAATCCTCTCAAGAACACATTAGGTTTTTTCATAGAAGATTCAAGTTCAAGCAAATTCTATCATTAAATTCCAACAATCTCTTCGTCAATCTTCACTAAATCAAGAACTAAGGTATGCATGTGTTCATTCATGGACTCTTTTAGTCCATTAAGTCAAAGAACCCTATTTTAAACTATATGCCATTATTTTTATGTTTTTATTTGATTGTTGATCTTGTTTATGTGTTGAACTATATCAAGATAGAATCTTTATGGGTTTTTATGCAACTAGGATGGCATGTTAGTTGAAATATATGAACTTTAGGTGATTTAGGTGGTTGAATTCATGAATAAAACTCTGCCCAAAGTGGTGCATTCAAGTTTTTTGATAATATACCTAAGAGTATAGAAATCATGTATTTTAGCTAAATAAATCTTAAAAGACAAGCCCATGCTCTATCCCTTAAGACTCAACATAAATTCCCTGCAAATTATCATGTATTGCTGTTGTACTATGGAATGCTCATGAAATTAGAACCATACAAGTATGTACCTTTTATATGCAGTATATTTCATGTTCAATGATATGATAACCATGTGTAGTATGAAATCCCCTATTTATGGTATTATGAATGGTGAATGTTATCCATACAATCAGGTTAGTCATGTGTGTTAGTTTCTTTCCATCGAGTACTGGGGGTACTTCTACCAAAAAATATAGTTGTGTGCCTAGAGCCATGTCACATTATCACAATAATCTTTGTCAAGCCATTATTTATAGAAATCAGTCAGCCATGCGACTCAAGAAATATCAGAAATCTTATGATCTCAATGAATTCTCTAATAGTTGTACTATTCAGTCAATCAACGGAAGTCAGTTACTCAGTCCATGTATAGCCAGTTAAATAATGTTCAGTCTCTTCAGATATGAGTAGAAGTTAGCACTAAGTGAACCCAAGGATGGGAACTCACTTGCCAGTTTAGGGTGTGATTCTTAGTAGTCATCCTTGTGTTCCAGATCTACGAAGACAGCGTAGGTTAAGACATTTTAACCTGCCAAATTAGGGTTGATGAGACGGCTTACTTTCAGTTTAGGGTTCCCACCATTCTCATTTGAGTACCTGGCAGTTTAGGATCACTCACAGCTATCCTTACCAGTGGCGCGGTATTGACACCCTTCCAATCGGGGCAGATATTAGACCCCAACTTAGCTATATGCGCTATTAGGGCATGTCGATTAAATAATTACCTCCCACAGTCTTAGTCTTAGTTTCAATAATAGAACTTAGATAGTTCTTAAAAATATCAGGATTGTTAGATATAGCCAAATCAGATAAAATATTGAACTCAACTTGTTCCACCACATCCATGACTGTCAGATACGGTCAAGCATTTTGGTTCCTCATATATATTGCTGCCAGATACAGTCAATCAGATTAATAGTTTATAATAAGACTGTAAGATACAGTCGACTAGACCAGTCTTTCTTAATCAAGACTGTCATATATAGTTATTCATATACCAGTAATATAGCACTAGACCCTCAGTATTTAGTAATACAGTGTCATTTCCTCACTTATTAGTGATTATATACCTAGTATTCAATTTTAGGACTGTTAGACATAGTCAAATGGACCAGTTCTTCATAATTCGAACTGTTGAAATAGTCATTCATCAATGCAGTACCTCAGTGTCAGTAAAGTCATGATTTCAGGTTTCAAACTTAGTAGTCAGTATCATCATGTGTTTAGTTATAGTTTCTTATGTATGTATGTATTCTTACGTTCATATCAGTCAGCATTGTTCATACATATAACCCTATGAATTTAGCATACCTTACTTGTATACTTAGTATTTTCAGTCGTACTGATGTATTTGCGCTATGATGCTTTCTCTTATGTTACACCATAGGTTCAGAGGCACAAGCTCCAGATCAATAGTAGATTCCTGTATAAACAGTCAGAGTTACACTTAAGTCCTCATATTTTGAGGACACAATGACTTCGTTACTACTTTAATTTGTAGTTTATTTTAGTAGTTGGAGTTAGTTGGGGATATGTCCCATTAACTCCTTATTCAGACAGTTTAGAGGTTTTCCAGACTCTAACATGTTAGACAATTATTTTAGATTTGTTTTGGTATTATTATATCATTTTCAGACATTATTCTTATCAGATGTTTATTCAGTTGAAACTTATGGCCTTTTAGTGCATGTTTCCATATCATTTATGTTATATTATACAGTATACATGCACAGATATCAATCATGGGTTAGCTTGTAGTTTTTTAGGGTCATAAGCACCGTGTAGCTTTTTGGTTCAAAAAATTAGGGTGTTACAGTCGTACAGAATAGAACCAGCAGAACTCAATGACCTAAAAGAGCAGTTGAAGGATCTCTTAGATAAGGGATTCGTCAGACCCAGTGTGTCGCTGTGGGGTGCAATAATCTTATTCGTGCCCAAGAAAGACGGTCTCTCAGAATGTGCATTGATTAACGTTAGCTCAATAAAGTCATGGGGAAGAACAAGTATCCACTTCCCAGAATCAATGACTTGTTTGATAAACTTCATGGTGAAAATTATTTCTTTAAGATAGACCTTAGATCCAGCTATCATTAGCTCAGAGTCAGAGAATGTGGAATTCAAAAAATAGCCTTCCATACCTAGTATGGTCACTTCAAATTCCTAGTCATGTCCTTTTGTCTTACTAATGCCCCAGCAGCTTTCATGGACTTGATGTACCATGTATTCAGGCGATACTTGGACATGTTCGTCATAGTCTTTATAGATGATATTATGGTCTATTCCCGCAGTGAGCGTGATCATGCAGACCATTTTAGAATTATACTTCAGACTCTCAAAAATTATCAGTTGTTCGCCAAATTAAGTAAGTGAGAATTTTGGCTAAGGTCAACAGCATTCCTGGGCTGTATCATTTTTGGTGATGGCATTAGAGTAGATCCTTAAAAAACTGAAGCGGTAAGAAACTGGCCCAGACCTATCTTTCTATCAGAAATCAGGAGTTTCTTGGGTTTGTCTCACTATTACAGATGGTTTGTTGAAAGATTTTTGGCTATTGCATCCCTTATGTCTAGATTGACTCAGAAAAAGTCAAGTTTCAGTGGTCAGATCCTTGCATGAAGAGCTTTCAGGAATTGAAGACTCGACTCACCTCAGCCCCAGTCTTAGCTCTTCCAAATGGTCCAGATGGGTTTGTAGTGTACTGTGATGCATCCAGATTAGGTTTGGGTTGTGTCCTCATATAGTATGGTAAGGTCATAGCCTATGCCTCCAGATAACTTAAACCTCATGAGAAGAATTATCTTACTCATGATCTTGAGTTAGCAGCCATGGTTTTTGCCTT
This sequence comes from Capsicum chinense, assembly GCA_026120095.1. NCBI lineage: Eukaryota > Viridiplantae > Streptophyta > Magnoliopsida > Solanales > Solanaceae > Capsicum > Capsicum chinense. The sequence goes on along the minus strand of JAPEIP010000008.1, from coordinate 53,785,965 downwards.
AAAGATTTGGAGGCATTACTTGTATAGAGTTCATATAGATGTGTTCACCGATAATAAGAGCCTTCAGTATGTCTTTTCTAAGAAAGATCTCAATCTTCATAAGAAAAGGTGGTTAGAGATCTTGAAAGATTACGACATGAGTATCCTTTATCATTCGGGCAAGGCCAATGTAGTGGCCAACATTCTTAGAAGATTGTCTATGGGTAGTGTTACTCATGTCGAGGACAGTAAGAAGAAGTTAGCTCATGAAGTCCATCAGCTTACAAGATTAGGCATTTTCTTAGTTGATTCAGAAGAGGGTGACATATGGGTTCAGAGTAGTTTAGAATCATCTTTTGTTTCTGAGGTGAATCAAAAATAAGATAGAGACCCCAGTTTAGTTAAGTTGAAAGAGTCAGCTATGGACCAGCTGTTCTAGGATAAATAAGGCTTTTGGACTGGGGTGATGATCTGAGGTAGATATATGCACTGCAGTATTGTTATCTACACTCATATAACTTAATTTTAAGGACTTCTTGTGTTAGTGTTGCATTTATCTTGTTTCAGATAAGAATCTACTTGTTTAGTTATTTATTTTTAGGGTTAAAGTAGTGTTCTTATTGAGTTTGGAGTCAAAACACAAAGTGAAGAATCAAAGGACAAAACTAGTACTCTTAGCTTGAGTTATACTCTTTCCTAGTTCAACATCTGGGATTGAATGTTATTTTTGAGCTCTAATATGTGGTGTTTGATATTATAGGATAATTGGTCTGTTGATGGAGATGATAAATTGATGTTACACAATCTAGAAATAAAGTACAAACAAAACCATAAAGCTTGGGATGAAAGGGTAAACACACGGAGTTTACATGGTGCAAGGCTAGATGTTTTGGACTCATTAATGTACCATGCAACCTAGATGGCATGATAGGGCTGTGGAATAACCTTGGTTTCATTTTTGATTGCACATTCCAGTATATTAGTGTGGTAGTGACGTTCCATGGACCCTAGGCCATGCGATAAGGGCATGGAATGCCCGTCTGTTTAAAATAGCCAAGCTTGTTCTACCATAAATAGGACAATCATTGTTGTTTGCACCTTGGATGACATTAGGGCTTGAACACACATTCAGAAAGGCTGAAAATAGGGTTCTATTATTTTTAATTTATTTTATTTTTGGTTTTTAACATGGATTCATTGATTATGATTACATGCATGTCCATTAGAGGCTAAAAGCCCTTTTCTAGTGTTAACACCAAGAACATGGTTGTTATTGTTATGAATTGACTTGATTATGGTTATTTATCGTAGAGGGTTGTTTTTGTATCCTTTTTATAACTATTTTTATGATTTGATACGCTTATAATACATGCTTAAGTCTATTATGAACCCATATATATTAATGAATAGTAGAACATAGGTTAGATAGAAGAGGATTTTAATCTTTCAATTCCTTGAACTTATGATTTGCATTTAGGATTGGAATATACCACAATTCCCAATTTTGTTTAATTATGGGATAGAATATGAATCCATTTGACTTTGTTCTTTCATCCTCACTCAATGATGTAGTTGTGGGGCTAAGTTGGATAATTGATTAGAGGTTCGAAAAAACATATTCATAGTATCACCCCCGTGAATCAACAACTAAGATAATTAACCTAACTAATGAAGTACATGCTTAGTATGATTGTTCGTAATGCCTTAACCCTAGGTTTCAACTTCTTGATTATTCAATAACTTTACTTTAATGCATCGTTTTAATTGATGTTTAGTTATTACTCTCAAACTCTTATGGTTACGTTTGCACTTGTTTAATCTAAATAGTTGAACTAGAACTAGATAGTTTCTTAACACTAGTCCCTTTTGGGATCGATACTTGGCTTTCTTTAAGGCCACTTTATTACTTGAGTGGAGAACATACACTTACATGTGCTCTCGGGTGAAACAAATAATAATCCAAAAAGGATCAAGACTTTTTCTCTTAATAAAAAATAAGATATGTAATATATAGGAAGATTTAGAAGTCCAAATCTTGAAGCATAGGACATCTACTACCTCGAATAATCCAAAAGTCACCCGAAACAAGTATCCGGCCGCAAACTCGTACCGGTATCTACAATGAAAGGGCACAGTAGGAATCATCATGATCCACTTATAATCAGTAGGTATCATAGGCTACCTGATTAAACTAGAAAGTAAAGCATATAAACACAAACTATGGACACATTACTTGCAACCAAAAAGTGTCCCTAATGGTAGCCCACTCCATTTCTACTAGTAGTTCTAATATACATACATATAATAAAAACATGTAGATAAAAGAAATAAAAATTTTCACGTACATCAAATACAAGTACAAGAATATAGAAAATATTGATAGATATAAATTCAAATATAGAGATACAATCATAACATATGCATAATATATGAAGTGGAATGAAGATAATTATAATAATGATGTGATGCATGAGGTCATCGCACAACCTCCATAACCACCTATGGAGCAAAATCTTTCTGACCTATGAACCATGGGGATTTTCTCAACCCATATACAACCAATATATAATACCAATATCCATATCTCTTCTCTGAGATATGCATTGTAAGAGGGTTTTAAAGATGTCATATTTTTTTGAGAAAAAGCCAGTATTTCCAGTATTTCCACGGTGGTACTAATTTTAAATAAATGAATATGATATGAGAATGTAATTGTCACAACTAGACAAATAGAGGATATACAATATCAAACTAATATACCAACCATGTGAGTCAAAGATCCACTCAAATCGACCAATCACCCATAATCTAAAATAATCCAGAAAATGATAAAGTGAATCATGCAAGAAAGTGTCATTAATACCACATAAATTTCTAGTTCTAGGCTTTTTCCACCAAAAGTGTAAAACCAAATATACATATTATCAATACTAGACCAGAAACATCATAAAAGACCCCATAGAGTCATAAATAGGAAATAATATCTTAAAATTATCATATATTATCCACATAGACACCACACGGTCACTCAAATCGCCTAAACACATTTTCTATGATACAACCTCATACATTGTAATGACCCTTCAGGTCATTGCCCGTATTCTTGCTTATTTCATTGATAGAGCTTCTCCATAGCCACCGCAATTCATTAGTGACTTTTTAGAACTGATAGATTGGTTACATGGCAGTTTGTTTGGTTCCTTGAACAACTTTCTCAATTTGAAGTCTTTGTTGGTCCTAATTTATCACTAACTGAATATATTAGAAATCAACCTTAAATTAAAAATTTAACTACGCCAATGCATCTGGAATGTCAAAAACTATGTGATTACATATCTTATTTGTTCAAAACGAACCCCGCATACATCTCGAGGCATTAGCCAAAGCTCAGATCTAATTTCCATGATTCAACCATGCTTTGTGTAAATTAAGATATCACGACTGTGGAGGATAGGGTGTGACTGGAGCAAGGTGGAGGGTGTGACTATGCTACCCAAGGCTGGGTAAAACCTATTTAAAGGCTGCTTTGTCAAAAGTTTTGCCAATTTAGACCTTCTTCTTGAACTCTAAAACCTTAATGGAGTGTGAAATCTTGTAAGTGAGTCTTGTGGATTGATTTGGAAATTAAAAAACTTGTGTAATCAAATCTTACTACTAATCTAAGGTAAGAATCTATCTAGTTTGTGTTAAGTTGTTTATTTCTAGACCCAAAACCCCAAAATCAATGAGGCTCATTTATAGCCCAAAATGCGATGAATTTATTCAAGTTTCTTGATGGCTACAACTCCCTAATGAAATGTGAGTAATGGGTTATTCTCGGAACCTCATTTTTTGAAGGTGGAACCCACTTGGTGGTTTAATATTATTTTGAACAAATGGCATAATGGTGCCATAATGGGTAATGTTATTCTTGTTGTAATTCTTAGATTGTATTGATGATAGCTTTGATTATGGAAGAAAATGATTCAAGAAGACGAAAGGAAAAACTTGTTGGTTCATGAGTTGCTTGGACTCAAAGTAGGTCAGGCTTACTTATTGTTAGATTAAGCTTGATTGTAGTATAATTATTGATATCTTATGAGATTGGGAGGGGTTTAGATGATAAATTATTGAGTGATGATATTGGGGATTAGTGGATTCTTATAAGTTATTGAACTTTCAAAGTGTGATGCTTGACCCTTAGCCTAGAACCTTGGATAGTTCTACTAGTAATTTTGTGAACAGTAGGAGAGCACTTTAGTTTCTCTAATAGATGAAAATGACGTTGCTCTCTAACCTTAAAGGTATGCTGACCTAGATAATTCTTAGTTGGGAAATGGTCTTGGTGTTTGGGTTGACTTTGAAAGAATACTCGGAGAAGATTTTTCCTATAGGCTTAGTGGGGAATGACAAACCCTTATGATGTGATTTAGATAACTTAGCCTAAATTTGGGTAGATGTTAGTCCTATGATAGTAAAATTTAGCATTCTTGGGATTTATGAGTGGGACTTGACCCTCCTAAAGCTTGAACTATGAAATCCTTTAGAGACCTAGATACTTGATGAACGTCTATATTATGTTACTGAGATTATTATGGAAAAATTTAATTGTCAATTTATGAATGTGGTTAATGGTTGGATAATGTGTATACTTTATTTATTATCTTGTGGTCATGATATGGATAGCGTTGAAAAATTTATGATTATGTATATAATTTAGATAATCATGCTCATACTTCTACTCATATTATGTGGTGATAGGTAATAGTAATGTATAATGGTATATTAAACCTTACATTCCTATTTCTCTATTACTGTGGCTTGTATATGTTTTTTTATTTGACTATATATATGAACAGTATGATGATTCCATGTGAATTCGGAGGATATGTTAATTTTATGATGATGTCCGATGAACCTGGTAGAGGTAATAATGATATGATGATGCTCGATGAATCTGGAGGATATGTTGATGTTATGATAATATGTGGTGAATCTAGATATATTGATGTTAAGATAATGCTTGGTGAATCCGGAGAATATGTGGATTTATGATGTTACTCGGTGAATCCAGAGGATATGTTGATTTTATGATGTTGGCCGGTGAATTCGGAGGATATGTTTATGTCATGATATTGCTCGGTGAATTCTAAGGATATGTTGAATATAATATGTTTCCTAGTGAATTCAAAGGATATGTTGATGTTATGATGCTTCCCGATGACTCCATAGGATATATTGATATTATGATGATGGCTAGTGAATCCCGAAGAGGTAATGATGGTATGATGCCATGTGGGGAAAATTTAAATAAATGTTTGGTTGTATAGTGAGTTTAGGCCGTATGGGGTTAAACCGCTCATGCGCTTGAGACATGATTTCTCTTATGGTAAATTGCTACCCTTTTCTTGTTCTTATTCATTTAATGAGAGGTGTGTCCATCATTCACCGTAAGTGGAAACTAGAAGTAATTTGTGCCTATCATTGGGTTAAGGCTCATTGGTATATGTAATTTTATGTAGAACCAAAGGCTCTCCTAGTAAACATACTTGACTTGAATTAATGATGACGTTATGGAATTTTACCTAGTAAACTGGCCTATGTAATGATGAGTTATCACTAATAAATATCTATGATTTAAGGAATGGAGCCCTTATTAACTAGTCGGTAGATCTTATTTAAAATATGGAAACTAGTCCCTAGGGTTGTAACATGCTTAATGATGATAGACTTAAAATTGTATGATGAATAGTTGAATTGACATCTAGTATATGATGTTGTGGTGGTTTACTCAATGACTCATATCATGAGAACCCTATCTAGAGAATGACCTTGTAATGGGTGATTTATTATTAGCCTTGGTAACTTGTAGCTTTTTCTAAATGAATGGCTAGTAACTATAAAGGTTGCAAAACTAGTAGTTCACTTGAATTGAGTTTAGCTAATATAGACTAATCATGGAGTTTACTAATAAATTAGAGGTTAAGTAACCATATATATATGCTATGACGATATCAATTTCATTGTGATTAAGTTGCGCTATTGATGGTGACAGCAAGCCTCAGAAAGAGGCCATGCTGGAGATGGGAATCAGTGGTTTTGGGTGAGTTGATGTGATTGTAGTTATGCCTTGATATATATATATATTGATGGATCGATCTCTGGGTGTACACTCCAGTGGTATGGGACATTTTGATGAGTTCTTGGATTCATTCTTTTGGTGTACTATTTGATGGTATGCGATGCCGTGATCAGTTCTTTGTAATGTTCTTTTGCGTGTGCTTCCAGCAAGTTTAGGACGTTATAGTAAGTTCTTGTGCCTATATGCTAATGATGGTTGGTATTGATTATGGTAATTTTATGGTTACCGTTGTGTATATGTGGTTTTATGCTTCTGAAATAATTATTCACTTGTATGATGGTTATGGTAGATGTGGATATGATATCTTATGCTATTTCCCTAGTAGTTTTGTTATTATATTTGGTTGTATCGAAAAAGATTCAGGTCCGATACTATACCTTATTATTAAGTTATTCTCTTTCCTTATATCATATTTATGTTATAATTTAGTTCAGTCGGCCAATGATACCTACTGAGTGCCCGTGTTCTGGTACTTATACTACACTTTAGCACCTTTTTGGTGCAGACCCAGGTTCTAGTTGTCGTCATTGAGTCGGGTTCGAGCTGCATTGATAATTCGGAGATAGGGTGAGCTCTTGGAGTTTGAGTTCCCCTTTTTCACCTCTATCTTAATTTTTCTTTTGTTTTCAAGACAAACATATGAGATTATTTAAGATATTTGTATACTTGGAGTTGTAAAATCCTATTGTTAAAGCTAGACGCTCTTGTACTAATACTATTAGGCCATGAGATTAGTATTTTAATATCAGTTGTCTTTTGTTATGGAATGTCATTTTTTATATTGTGTTCTGTGATAGGATCCATGTTGGTCATTTCTACAAAGGTGACCCATTGCATTAGCTCTGGGATACAGTATTTATAATGCCTCGAAACCTGGTCTCGAGACGTCACATAGTGCTCAAGACTACGAATAGGCTTAAGTTAACCCTGTCTTCTTTATACTAAGTCTGAATCTTAAAATAAGGGAATATAGATTTAAAATCACACTAAATGCAAAAAACTGTCAGAGTTAACTGAGAATATATAAAATTACTATTCTCAAAGGTTTGATAAATCAATACTAAAAATCTAAATCAAATTTAGCATTCTGACAAGCCTCTACTACTAATAACTAGAGAGCCACTGGAACAAACCCCCAGCTGACTCGAAATGTCTGAAAAATACTGAAATCGTCTGTACTAGAATGCTGAAAATCTGACTGACTAAGTTCCTGAACTATAAGGACTGACCAACTGTTGGGATATATATGGAGATGCTCGAAATCACTTACGCGGCTGAAACTAGGAATTGAACCTACATTATGATACAATGTATCAGATAGACGTATATCTGGATCATTACTTTGAGGATGTACTGAGTATATGGGGGTGAATGAATAAGTAAAACAATGTCTCAATATCATCATCATTTGTAAAACAATGTATTCTAAATGTAAATGACTCACGGAAGCTGGAATATCTAAAAACTGTAAATCATAATCAAGAATAGTAAAACATATTGCATAAATATAGTTAGTCATAACATTTAGTTCTAAAAGTTGTACTAGTGTTCTGTCTGTGAATCATGTTGTCTAAGTGTAGAAAGGACTCACTTTTATATTTTGAAAATTAAAAGTTGAAGTTTGTAGCTAATGTCTTTCTGTAAAGCAATATCTGTGTAAAGATGTGAGCCTTTACACTTAGTTTTCAAAAGCTTTTTATATTACTCTTTTCTATTAGGGAGGTTCTTCTAACTGACATAATCTGAGTCTATATGCTGACATGCACAACTGAAAAAACTACATAACTAAATTTAAAACATACTGAGAGACTGAGCTAATCTGTGAGTGCATGAATTTACATGACGACAACTATATAGCCGAATCTGAGACTGGAAAAGAACTGAATTAAGAAACACTGTTACCTTCAGCTAAATTTGAATTCGTAGAGAAGAGATGAGGATACTTGGTACACATGTCTGGTTCTACTTCCTAAGTAGCACCCTCAATGGACTGATTTCACCACAGAACTTTGACCAAGGGAACTTCTTTGTTCCTTAGTCTACGAATCTGACGATCAAGAATCTCTACAGGAAATTCTTTATATAAGAGGCTATTCTTAATATCTATACTTTCTAGAGGGACTATAATGGCTGAATCATCCATGCACTTCTTCAATAAGAACATATGGGAACACTGGATAAACTAAGGACAAATCAGCAGGTAGCTCAAGCTTATACTCAACCTTTCCAACACGACTTAAAATCCTGTAGGGGCTTACATATTGGGGACTAAGCTTCCCCTTTTTGCCAAATATCTTCACCCCCATCATGGGTGAAATTTTCAAATACACAAATTCGTCAACCTTAAACTCAAGATCTTTTCTCCTTATTTCTGCATAAGATTTCTGATGACTCTGGGCTACTTTCAATCTCTCTCGAATCAACTAAACTTTCTCCATGGATTAAAACAACATAGCTTGTCCAATCAAAGTGGACTCACCCACTTCAAACCAACCTACTGGAGATCTACATCTCCACCCTTAAAGAGCCTCAAACGGGGCCATCTGAATACTAGAATGGTAACTGTTATTATAGGCGTACTCAATCAATGGTAAATGCTCATTCCAACTACCTTTGAAATCAAGAACACATGACCTCGACAAATACTCTAGAGTATAAATGGTCTTTTATGCCTGAACATCTATCTATGGAGGAAAAGCTAAATTAAGACGAACTTGGATACCATGACCTTTCTGAAAGGCTTTCCAAAACTGAGAGGTAAACAAAGTACCCCTATCTAATATGATAGATAAGGGAACTCTATGTAATCTAACTAACTCTCTGATATATAACATAGCATAATCTTCAGCTATGTAGGACGTGTGAGCTGGCGAGAAATGCATTGAATTGGTCAATTTGTCTACTATCACCCAAATCAAATCATGTTGACAACGCAAATGGGGTAATCTAGTTACAAATTCTAAATTCACCTCTTCCCACTTCCAAGTTGGGATACCAAACTATTGCAACGTATCACCACGTCTTTGGTGCTTTACTTTAACCTATTGACAATATTCACACTTGGCTACAAACTCTGCTATATCTCTCTTCATACCACTCTACCAATAGATTTCCCAAAAGTTACGGTACATCTTGGTGGCTCTTGGATGGAACAAGTAACGTAGCCCATGCTCTTCTTCCATAATCTGCTGCCTCAAATCATCAACACATGGCACACACAATCTACTCTAGTATGTCAATACACCATCTCCCCCTTAGAAGAAAACCTCAACCCTTTGGTCTTTAACTGACTCCTTCAGTTTGACCAGACTAAAGTCCTTATCCTATATTTCTTTCACTTGTAAAACTAGAGAAGATTCGAAACTACTCTGGAACCAAACATTCTATTCAGCTGAATCAACTAACCTAACACCTAATCTAGCTAACTAATGCACTTTTTGAACTAACTCTTTCTTATCTTTCTACACATGAGAAACAATGCCCATAAACAATCTACTAAGGGTGTCTGCCACTACATTAGCCTTGCCCGGACGATACAACACACTCATATCATAATACTTCAATAATTCTAACCATCTTCTCTAACAGAGATTTAACTCCCTCTGAGAAAATACATACTGCAAACTTTTGTGGTTCGTAAATAGATTAGCATGCACCACATAAAGATAGTGCCTCTAAATTTTCAAAGCATACACAATAGTAACTAACTCAAAATCAGGGGTAGGGTAGTTATTTTTATGAGGCTTAAGCTATCAAGAGGCATAGGCTATAACCTTAACTCTTCGCATCAAAATACAACTCAAACAGATTCTTGAGGTTTCATAATAGACAAAAAAGTACCTGTACCATCAGGCAATGCTAAAACTGAGGTTGAAGTGAGTCGAGTCTTCAGCTCATGAAAAATCTTCTCGCAGGAATCTGACTACTGAAACTTAACTTCTTCTGAGTCAATCTAGACATAGGAGACTCAATAGATAAGAAACCCTCAACAAAATATCTATAGTAGCTAGCTAAACTAAAGAAACTTCTAATGTCTGATAGAGAAATGGATCTAGTCCAGTTTCTTACTGCTTCTATTATTTGGGGATCAACTCTAATGACCTTACTGGAAAAAATATGAAAAATAAAAGCTATTATTCTTAGCCAAAAATCACATTTGCTAAATTTGGCGAACAACTAGTGATCTCTAAAAGTTTGCAACATAATTCTAAGATGGTCTGCATAATCATCCTCACTATAAGAAAATACAAAGGTGTCATCGATAAAGACTATGATAAATATGTCCAGACACTATTTGAACACTCTGTTTATGAAGTCCATAAAGGCTATGGGGGCATTTCTTAGCTCGAAGGACATGACTAGAAACTCAAAATGACCATAATGGGTTCTAAAAGCTATCTTTGTAATATCACACTCCCTTACACTAAGCTGATGATAGCCAGATCAAAGGAACACTGGGCCTTATGAAAATAACCATCTTTTTTTCGCACGAATAGGATGAGAGCTCCCCATGGAGAAACACTGGGCCTTATGAAAATCTAAAAGATCTTTAAGCTGCTATTTTAACTTTTTAAGCTTGGATGGATCCATATGGTATAGAGGAATAGAGATAGGCTTAGTATCTGGGAGAAGGTTAATACCAAATTCTATTTCCCATCGGGAGGTACCACTGGAAAATCTTCTGGAAAGACATCAGGAAACTCATTGACTATACTGACTGACTAAATTTTTGGAGTATCAAACTTAGTGCCTTTAACTTAAATGAGATGATAGATACACATTTTGATGATCAAATTTGAAGATTTAAGATAAAATATGAAATGACTCTTGGGAGATACTGAATTACCTTCCCACTCAAAGATTGGCTCATTTGGAAACTGAAACTTTCCACTCATCTACAAAGAATAAGGTCAAAGTCAACCATATCTAAATCTATAAGTCTGCTAGTATAATTTTATGAAGGACAGTGATAGGGCACTTCCAATAGATCTCTTTGGCAATGGCTGACTCACCCACTGGGGTAGAAACCAAGAAGGGCTCAGGGATCTTTTCAGGACTTATTTCAAAATTTACTGTAATAAATGGGGTCACATAAGAAAAAATTTACTTAGGGTCTAACAACACATAAACATCATAATGTAAGACATGAAGCATACCACTGACAATATCTGGTGAATCTTCTTGCTCCTGATGAAAAGGTAAAGCATAAAATTGATTCGAGCACTGACCACCACCGGTACTAGATGATGCACACTGAGGAGGAACTGGCTAACCTAGTAGAGCCAGTGCACTAGTATCCTTAGTCTGGGGATGAATATCTCTGTTTCCCTACTTAGCATGCAGACACTCTCTAATTTCAAGATCATCTCCGTTTCCCTGCTTAGCATACATGCACTCTCTCATTCTATGTACCATCTAACCATAACCATAACAACCTTTTTATCTTAGTAAAAGCTCACTGAGATGATTCTTATAACACTTGTCACATGGAGGATAACTGGGTTTTCCATTCATACAATTCTGAGATCTAGACATATAAGTCTTACCCCACTGCTCCTGCCTAGATCTAGGAGTGGGAGTACTGGATAAAGAATAAACTGGCATTAATGAACGATTCTAAAACTATGGATGATTGCCCCTTCTATACATTATTTGGCCATACTCAAACTACCCTATTCTAGTCTTCTTATTACTTCTTTCTCTTTCCTTTAAATTTTGTACCTCAATATGTTGAGAATGAATCATTTACCTAGCTAGGTCCATATCCAATAAGCATGGCATTCCTACACTCTTTGACTACCAAACCATATACTCCAGTAACAAACTTACTCATACTTGCCTTAGGATTAGCCATTATATCAGGGGTATACATAGACAACTGATTGAACTAAAGGAAATACTCCTTATCATTCATTGACCCCTACATAAGGTTCAAAAACTCCTCTATCTTAGCTTCTCTCATTTCACATGAAAAGAACCTATCTAGAAATACGTTCTAAAATATCTGCCAAATCATAGTATCTACATTGTCACCTCCACCATTCTTCCACATAACTACCTAATCATACGCTACGTCTTTCAATCTATAGGATGATAACTCTACACTTTTTTCTTCAGAAACATGCATATTCTTGGCGAACTTCTTCACTTCATCTAAATAAAGTTGTGGGTCCTCACCTTTTTTTAACCTAAAGAACTTTAGAGAATTCATTCTTATGAAGTCTCAGATTTTGGCTGCTGCTAAATCACTATTCTTATGAAGTGGGACTGCCACCTGATGGTTTCCCTAAACATTGGCAGTCACTACCTGGGCCAATGCCTGAAAGGTAGCCTGAAACATAGCATTGGATATATTCTTATTCAGAGGGTCAGTAGGCCGGGGTGGCTGGTCATCATTTTTGTAGGTGTTAACTCGACGATGAGGCATATTCAATTGTAATATAAGAGCACGAGTTAAAAGTAGAGAGAGATACTATAAGAGATCAAGAAAGAAAGATATAATTTCCTAAAAATGTCACGTAGACTCTTGCTCTTAAATGTGGCACATTTTATACCAATAATCAAGACTCTACATAACACGACTCGTCTGACTCCCTATGCCTCTTATAAAACTTAGGCTCTGATACTATGTTTTTAACGCACCAAAACATAGTTCTGAGATATCACACGATGCTCAAGATTGTAAGTAGCCTTAAACTAACCCTGTCTACTGTCTACTAATGCTATATCTTAAACTATGGGAATATAGAAAGAAAATTACACTAAATATGGAAAATTGTCTGAGTTAACTGAGTATATCTGAAATTAATAACCTTAAAAGTCTAATAAATCAATAGTAAAAATCTAAATCAAATCTAGTAGTATAACAAGCCTCTACTACAAATAACTAGAGAGTTACTAGGACAAACCCTCAGCTGACACAAAATGTCTAAAAAATACTAATATTGTCTATACCAGAAAGTTGAAAATATAAATGAATAAGTCCCCGAACTATGAGGACTCACCCTCTATCGGGATGTAGATGGAGATGCTCGAAATCGCTCATTCTGCTAAAACTGAGCACTAGTACCAATATTATGAGACAATATAACACATAGACATATATGTGGATCAGTAATTTAAGGATGTACTGAGTATATAGGGTGAATACATAAGTAAAACAATGTCTCAATATAATCATCATTTATTAAATAATGCATGGTAAATGTAAATTACTCGCATAAGCACGACTATCAAAAAACTTTAAATCATAATACAAAATAGTAAAACATGTTGCATAAATCTTGTGAGTCATAACATTTACTTCTAAAATCTGTATTAGTATTCTATCTATGAATTATGTTGTCCAAGTGTAGAAAGGACTCACTTTTATATTTGAAATTAGAAAGCTGAAGTCTGTAGCAAATGTCTTTCTATGAAGCAATATCTTAGTAAGGATGTGAGCCTTTACACTTATTTTTCTAGAACTTTTTTATTAGTCATTTCTTTTAGGGAGTTTTTTCTAAATGACATAAACCATGTGAGCCATCATAGAGTCCAATGTCTTATTCTCTGATAGAAAAAACCTCCCGATGGGGAGAAGTGTCATACTCTTTCCATGGAGTATAACCTAATTTAGGTGATCTCATTTGTAACTGCCATCCATATAGAAATGGAAATAATCTAAATTTGTACCTACATTGGATCATAGTTCTGTGGAAGTAGGATGCACAAAACCTACACTTCCCACTTGGTGTTGAATACTACTCCCTTTAATCTGTATGTTCATTCTGTTGGAAATCCACTTTTAAAAGATTGCATAAGGGTTTATTATGAAACCAGTTATGCATTTATCTGATTTAAATATATAAATAGAGCTAATCTATTTTCTATAAACTGTAATAAACCTATAAATTTGATTCCAAATTTTATCTGAGGATCAAAGGTTAAATCTTTATTGAAAATTTAAAATTAAACTGACTATATGATACTTAAAGCATAATCATTCTTAAAACAATAATATTCAATCTAGGGGCAATAACCCATGCATCAATGTCATGTCAAAATATCAGAATATTCATGCTTGGTAATGAAAATAATAGTAATTCAACCCAAAATCTAGAATTTACTGCAATATGTATAAAAATAGTGAAATATACATTCAATTCAACATCAAAATATGTCAAAAACCTTGCAATTAACAATAATGGGTATGAACACAAATTTAAATCTCATGTATATTAATACAAAATCATGTAAATTAATAGTTAAAAACTAGTTTTGGGGACAAGGACGAAAAGGGATCCTTGTTCATAAACCCCACATACCTTAGTTGAGGAAATTTATAAGGCAACTTGAACTTGAACCTCTATGTGTGCTCTTAAAGAAGAACTCTTGAGTAACTTGATTTGGGAATCCTGAAATTTGAGTTTTCTTGGAGAAAAAATGGAGGAAATTGGATTTTTTGGAGCTTATGTTACGAGATCTAGGATTTTCTTTGAGAAAGAATTGATGAAAATATACATAAAGTGCTTAGAAGGAGCTTAATATTGTGTTATTGTAATACCCCGCAAAAATTTCTAGCTTAAATTTAGTCCTTTAAGCTTGTTAGGGGTCCCAAACATAGAATATATTAACTAAGTATTTAGACTTACTTCCATTTTAGCCTTTGAATGTTGGAAATCTTATTTCATGACCTTTACATCCTTTAAATATTGATATTTGAGTTAATTCATGATCAGGAATTTCAGTAGATGTTTTCGAACAAGTTTTGGATTTTTTGGACCTCGTTTAGACCATGTTTGAGTGCCCAAAATAGTGGGTCGACATGATGTTGACGCATCGCATCGACCATCACACCGAAAAAATAGTTTTTCCCAGCTTTAGTGTGAATTCCAGTGAACCGATGCAGACTCAATGCTGCACATTGTCAATCGCATTAACGTCAACGACGTAGCACGTTAGCCTGTGCGCTGGTAACACAGTTTACTAGCATTAAAAGGTTGTATCCTCAAGGTTAATTAGGTCTTTTTATCTCGCCCTTCGTGCCCCAAAACATGAAATTAAACCCTTTAGAGAGCAATTATATTCATTGTTTCATAAATTTCTCAAGAAGAAGAACCCTAGGTGTTCAAATTTCAAATCTAAAACTTAAGAACATACCATTAACTTTAAGAAATTCATCAACTAAGGTACGTGAAGTGTTCATACAAGGGTCTCTTCCACCCTTGGAGTCTAAGAAATTATTTTTAAACTTCAAGTTTATGGATTTCATGAATTCTATGTTGGGTTTGATTATTTTCATGTTTATAAGTATTAAATGGGATTCTAATCCATGTTTTATGATACGTTTTATGTGAGTTTAACTAATATGTATGTAATATCATGAGGATCTATGTAAAACCCTTGAAATTGTTAATGGGGATTTGAATTATGATGTCTACTTATTGTTTAGTGTTATGTGCATATGTATTCTCATCAAGTGCTTGATGAATTATTCATGTGAACTAATAAGGGAAAGAAATCATGTCATGTTAGCTTATTTACAAGTTGTACCATGCAGTAGTTTGATAATATATCTCTATAGATGCATTATAAATTCAATGTGCATGCTTATGGTAAGCAAGATCATGTGATGCTTTATTTTTATGCTATCAAGTTGTAACGCCCCAATTTTCTTAACCGAAATGCTACACGGTGCTCGTGACCCCGAAAGATAACAAGCTAACCCATGACTGATATTTTTACCTGTACATTGCATAATATAACATGAAAATGTGGAAATAAAGGTTGAAAGGCCATAAGGTTCAAATATGATAAAAACATAACATCTGAGTGGGGTATGAAATACCCAAAATAACTGAAATAAATAATTTGTACATGATATAGTCTAGAAACCCTCTAACTTTCTGAATAAGGAGTTGATGGGACATGTCCCCAACTAACTCCAACTACTGAAATAAACTAAAAATTGAAATAGTAATGAAATCATTATGTCCTTAAAATATGAGGACTTACTCCTAACTCTGACTGCTAAAACTAGAATCTACTGTAGATCTAGAACTTGTGCCTCTGAACCTATGGTGTAACATAAGAGAAAGCACCATAGCACAAATATGACAATACATCTGAATGTACTGAGTATACGAGTGAGGTAGGCTAAATGTAAAATGTAATATGAATGAAAAATACTAACTAATATGAACGTGAGAATACATATATATATACATAAATGTAACTGAACTCATGGAGATACTGACTACTGTGTCTGAATACTGACAACATGAGTGTACTGATATTGAGATACTGAATAGAAGAATGACTATATTTGATAGTTCAAATTATGAAGAACTGGTATGGTTGACTGTTTCTGACTGTCCTGAAGCTGAACACTGATATCATGAATTCTGATACCTGATGTGACTGATAACATAGGTTCTCCAAAATGATATAACTTATAGCAGAAGAGACTGTATCTGAAAATCCACAAATCTGAAGGAAATATTTGAGTTTTACTCTATTTCTTAGTTGACTCTACTTGACAATCCTAAAATCTAAAGAACTAAATGAGTTTTTTTACTGAGACAGGGACTAAAATTGAGACTATGGGAAGTAGTTGGTTAATCGACATACCCCATGTGTGTCATTATGCTTAAGCTGGGGTCCAATCTTTGCCCAGACTGGAGGGGTGTCAATACTGCGCCACTGGTAAGGACAGTTGTAAGCGACCCTTAGCTGGCAGGTACTCAAAATGAGAGTAGTGGGAACCCTGAACTGACAGGTTAAGACACCTCATCATCCCTAATCTGACAGGTTAAGATGTGTCAACCTATGCTGGCTACATAGTTTGGGAACGCAAGTATGAATACTAAGAATCACACCTTAAACTGGTAGGTGAGTTCCCATCCTTGGGTTTACTCGGTGCTAACTTCTACTCCCATCTAAAAAGACTGAACATAAATAACTGAACTGAATTTATTCTGAGTTTACTGAGTTTCGTAGCTGACGGAATATAATGATATATGAGGATTGACTGAGAATACTATAGTCAATGAGATTTTACTTAGAATACTGTGGAATTTTACTTTATATCTGAAGAAGGTTGACTCTACTAGCTGATGAGGTTACTGAGGTTCTTAACTGAATACTACTGAGACATGATAACCAGCTGAGAGTATTGATCTTTCTAGGCACTGAGTTCATAAGATTTCTGAGAGTACTAAATTATGGAGATTACTGAAGTTACTGAGAGCACTAGAATTTCTGAAGCTTCTGATATCACTAAGTACTGAGATTAATTGAGATTTACTAAGATTAACTGGTTTTTTGAACTTTCCTAAGACACATGACTGACTGAGTTCTATGGAACATGGCATGATTGAGAGTATCCTGAAACATGACATGGCTCTAGGCACACATCTATAGTTTTCAGGTGCAAATACCCCCAGGACTCGGTGGAAGGAAATTGACACAACATGACTGACTTGATCATAAGATTGGAGTCCACAATTCACATTATCATAAATAGGGGATATTGCACATCATGTATTTCCTCAACATATTAAGCATGGTAGGGAGTGCATAGCTGTATTTCATATACATATTGTATATCTCCATTATCATACATGCTTTAAACCACTATAATGGCAACACATGAAAAGCATGCAATTCATATTGTAGTATATAGCTAACATGGACTTGTCATTTAGACATCATGGAACCATATAAACATGAGTTCCTAGCATCCGAAGCACTTTATCAAGCACCTTTCATGTATTCTTTAAGGCATAGGTGGGTTTCATACTTGAACCTTATTAAACCACCTAAAGTTCATGGTTTTCAACCAATTTTAGGCGAATTTGGTATCGATGAAAAGCTTATGCAATTATATACAATTTGGAGGGTATAAATCTTCAAAAATACCACCTATAAACCAAGTTATTCTCATTCGTAGATGAGCGATGTGAAATCACACACTAAAATATGGTGGATTCAAAAGTTCTTAGCTTGGCATCTCTATGTGACTCTTATGAACATGGTTAACAAATCATAAGCTCCATTATCACTAGGATACTCATCCTAATTCATGTATTCTAATATGAATCATAGGATAGAAGGTTTCATGCATAGGAAAAATGGTTCATTTTATAGCTTAGAAATATATAGGGTATTACAATATCTCCCCCTTGGGAACATTCGTCCTTGAATAAGACTGACTGAGAGGGGAGAAGAGATAAACTGGAGTACGTACAATATATACACTACTAAAATCTAGGCTCATGTCTATCATGACTTAAAATTGAGCATATTGTACTGAACATACATATCGGATGCATGGGTAACTAATTCATGAATAAAGGACTGAGTGTTTTGATGAACTAAGTTTCTCAAAATGAGAATGCAGATGTGATGTAAAAATTGATAAGATGAATCAATGCATATCTGATGTGTGAATACATAACGAAACTGACTCATGAACATACAACTGAATATGCAATGGTAAAGGTACCAAGTTTGAACTGAAAACTAAGCATGGAACAGGATACCAAGGTTGGTACTAAAATTTTAAATTGAGAAAGAGTAAGCTCAAACAAGACTGTTACCTTGAATCAAAAATACTAATGAGTCTGAGATTAGTTACTGAATATGCATGAGAGAAAACATAAGAACAAAACCGAGTATGGAACATGATACATGAACTGAATTTAGGCATTGAGTACATGACTTACTACTAAGTTTTGAAGTTAGAGGGTTGGATCTTAAGTAATACTTCCTCCAAAATAGATTCATTAAATAAAATGACATGTTTAAATTATAAAAAGTTTGAGTGTTGTAGTGTATCTCCCCCTTGGGACACTATGTACCTTGAAAGATGTTGGTCTGACCTTGATGAGATATTGAGAAAGTTGAAGCGATGCTCAAGGCACCTAGGAATGAAATCATGACTGATTATGTCAGATCTGAAACTTAAGCATGATGCACGAATGTATAGACATATTGACTTATTTGATTAACTGAGTAGCTTGTAACTGAATGTTGGGTATGAAAGACTGAATTGTAATTAATCTGAATAGTTTAGCTAAGGCCATAAAGTATTATACATATGAGAATTGACTGACTGAGTAACATGAGGTAACTAATTATGGATTTCATAAAAGCTATACTATTTTAAAAAATGCAGGACCAAGAACATTACTTGATTTGGAAACATTCCGTAGACTGAGGTATTGAAATAACTATAATTGAGTAACTGATAACTGTACAATATGTTCAAGCAAGTCTAAAACTAAAATGAATTT
>JAPEIP010000008.1:53744349-53766488 GCA_026120095.1 Capsicum chinense | reverse complement strand
ATTGAGTACATGACTTACTACTAAGTTTTGAAGTTAGAGGGTTGGATCTTAAGTAATACTTCCTCCAAAATAGATTCATTAAATAAAATGACATGTTTAAATTATAAAAAGTTTGAGTGTTGTAGTGTATCTCCCCCTTGGGACACTATGTACCTTGAAAGATGTTGGTCTGACCTTGATGAGATATTGAGAAAGTTGAAGCGATGCTCAAGGCACCTAGGAATGAAATCATGACTGATTATGTCAGATCTGAAACTTAAGCATGATGCACGAATGTATAGACATATTGACTTATTTGATTAACTGAGTAGCTTGTAACTGAATGTTGGGTATGAAAGACTGAATTGTAATTAATCTGAATAGTTTAGCTAAGGCCATAAAGTATTATACATATGAGAATTGACTGACTGAGTAACATGAGGTAACTAATTATGGATTTCATAAAAGCTATACTATTTTAAAAAATGCAGGACCAAGAACATTACTTGATTTGGAAACATTCCGTAGACTGAGGTATTGAAATAACTATAATTGAGTAACTGATAACTGTACAATATGTTCAAGCAAGTCTAAAACTAAAATGAATTTTTGAGCTGAATTCTTATCTGAAGCTGACAGTATAACTTGAGACTGTGACTGGGATCTATACTTGAATTAAATACTGGGTCCTGAAACTGAATACTGAAACTAAGGTTTAGACTGATACCAAAGTGATTAATTCTGAGACTGAACACTAATTACTGAGTGTTGAGTACTGAAACTACCACTGAGATAGCAACTGAGTTATGATAGTCGCATAAAGAAGGTTGACATAAGTCAAGGATCTGAATACTCATTCATACTTTGGATTTTCCCAATCTCTAATTACTACCTTTTGCTAACCCTTTGCTTGTATACTAACAGGATATTCAAGCCTATATTCATATCTACACCCTCGTATAAAATGTGCATGCAACAGTCTGCCCTTAACATAAAATATTAACTCTCTCCCATCTAAGTAACTGCTCACCACTACATTATTCCACAAGTAGAGCTTACTAAAGGATTAAATCAAGAGGACCTAAAGCATGCATAGGTACTGGCTGAATTTGACACATGACTAAAACTTGAGGAATGGAATATCTGTGGCATAAATTTATGAAAAAGGTCTAGACTGAATATATACATGACATAGTCTGGACTTATATGATCAGTGGGGGCGTAGCATGAGTCATGGAAGCTTAGTATACTGGGGAGCATGATACGTGTACATGAGTCATGAGATGCATGACCTAAGTCTAAAATTTTGGAGTTCATGGTACATGATTTGTAACGCTGAGTGATCTAGAACTGAACTTCCTATACTGGGAACTGAAAGCACTCACAATTCTATGGAATACATGTGAACATAAGCTATATCTATGGAATATGATACATAAAGTATGAATAGGAGTTATGCTGACTGAAGTACGATGCGCTACACCGAGATAAAGATGGATTGGGAATCGCCTTTCCTAACTACTTTTCAATACTTACTGGTAGTACTACTAGAATCTGAGAGCCTGACTTGGTTACTTGATCTATCATCTCTCCATTTTCTTTAAGCCATTATCATAAGTCTGTGAACACTAAACTAATCTCTGAACTATACTGAAATAATCTTCACATAATTACACTCTGATCAACACATGCTCACCTTACTAAACATATCATCTATCCCTATTTTCTCACATACTACTAATATCTCATTCATACCTTCATGTTTAATTTCAAGTCAATAAACTTAAATTTCTAACTCACACTATTCAAGTCTACTAATTCATCATAACTCAACTATCCCCATGAATACATAGTCTATTCAATCTGGATATCGTATTCGAACTTGTCTAGTGCAGAACTCCGAGGCTCATACATCTAAATCTGGGTCACAAGCTATCATAGTATTTTGAGAAGAGATCTGATGGCATATCTAAATCTGGGTTTGAGAACGAGTTTTAATGATCATGTATAAGATTCGTACAAGTTTGGAATATAAGGAAACTGAGGGATACTGTCTGAGGAAGCACTCTATTTAGGACTTGAGCTTCACTAGTTCTATTACCTTGGAAGTAAGGTAAAGTTGACATAAGGGGAGCATGATGTGAATCCCCATAGGTTCCTTAAAGAACCTTGCTATAGCATGATCTGAGACATGAAAGAAGGGAAACTGTTCTTAAAACATCTTATACCCTCCTGCACATAAGTGTGGTGCACATCACACACATGTACAAGACTCTACTAGATGCGGTTTTCAAACTTCCTAGAACATTATTGAACCTTAGACTTTGATACTAAGTTTGTAACGCCTTGATTTTCAGAACCAGAATGCTATACAGTGCTCGTGACCCCGACAGACCATAACATAACCCATGAATGATATATGTACCTATACACTACATAATGTACCATAAAAATATGGAAATAAAGGCTGAAAGGCCGTAAGGTTCAAATCTGATAAAAATATAACATCTGAGTGAAATACCCAAAATAACTGAAATAAATTTTCTGTACATGATATAGGCTAGAAAGCGTCTAACTTTCTTAATTAGGAGTTGATGGAATATGTTCCCAACTAACTCCAACTACTGAAATAAACTGAAAACTGAAATAGTAATGAAATCATTATGTCCTCAAAATATGAGGACTTACTCTTAACTCTGACTGCTGATACTAGAATCTGCTGCTGATCTGGAACTCGTGCCTCTGAACCTATGGTGTAACATAAGAGAAAGCACCATAGCACAAATACGTCAATACATCTGAATGTACTGAGTATACGAGTGAGGTAGGCTAAATGCAAAAGGCAATATGAATGAAAAATACTAACTAATATGAACGTGAGAATACATACATGCATACATAACTGTAACTGAACTCGTGGAGATACTAACTACTATGTCTGAATACTGACAACATAAGTGCAGTGATACTGAGATACTGAATAGATGAATGACTATTTCTAACAGTTTGAATTATGTAAAACTGGTCTGGTTGACTATGTCTGACAATCCTGAAACTGAATAATGATATCATTAATTCAAATTACTCATCTGACTGATAACATGGGTTCTGAGAATAAGTGACTGTATCTGACAGTCCATAAATCTGAAGGAAATATCTGAGTTCCATTCTATTTTTGAGTTGACTATATCTGAAAGTCCTGAAATTTAAAGAACTATCTGAGTTCTTTTATTGAGACAGGGACTAAAACTTAGATTGTGGGAGGTAGTTGGTCAACCGGCATGCCCCATGTGTGCCATTATGGCTAAGATAGGGTCTAATATCTGCACTGACTGGAGGGGTATCAATACCGCACCACTGGTAAGGATAGTTGTAAGTGAACCTTAGCAGGCAAGTACTCGAAATGAGAGCGGTGGGAACCCTAAACTAACAAGTTAAGACACCTTATCAACCCTAATCTGACATGTTAAGATGTCTCAACCTATGCAGGATACATACTTCTAGAACACAAGGATGACTGCTAAGAATCACACCCTAAACTAGTAGGTGAGTTCCCATCCTTGGGTTCACTCAGTGCTAACTTCTACTCCCATCTTAAGGGACTTAACATGAATAACTAAACTGAACTAATTCTGATTTTACTGAATTTCGTAGCTAACGGAATATACTGAAGTATGAGGATTGACTGAGAGTACTATAGTTACTGAGATTTTACTTGGAATACTATGGAATTCTACTTTCTATCTGAATAAGACTGACTCTACTAGCTGATGAGGTTACTGAGGTTCTAAACTTAATACTACTGAGACATGATAACTAGCTGAGATTACTGATCTTTTTGAGCACTCAGTTTATGAGATTTCTGAGAGTACTGAATTTTGGAGATTATGAAAGTTACTGAGAGCACTAGAAGTTCTAAAGCTTCCAATATCACTAAGTACTGAGATTACTGAGATTAACAAAGATTTACTAATATTAACTGGGTTACTAAACTTTCCTGAGTCACATGACTGAATGAGTTCTATGGAACATGGCATGACTGAGAGTACCGTGAAACATGACAGGGCTCTAGGCACAAAACTATAGTTTTTGGGTACGAATACCCCCAGGACTAGATGGAAGGAAACTGACACAACATGACTCACTTGATCATAAGATTAGATTCCACAATTCACATTATCATAAATAGGGTATATTATACAACATGTAGTTCCTCAACATATTAAGCATGGTAGGGAGTGCATAGATATATTTCATGTACATATTGTATATCTCCATTATCATACATGTTTCATACCACAAATATGGAAACACATGAAAAGTATGGAATTCATATTGAAGTATATTGCTAACATGGACTTGTCATTTAGACATCATGGAACCATATAAACATGAATTCCTAGCATCCTAATCATTTTATCTAACACCTTGCATGCATTCTTTAAGGCATAGGTGGGTGTCATACTTGGACCATATTAAACCACCTAAAGTTCATGGTTTTCAACCAACAAACATATATATTCCATTAAAACATCTTTATATATCATAAAGAAACTTAAACAGCAATTATCAACTAGTACATGCTCATATCACCACAAAAGGTTCACAAAATAGTATTTAAAACATGGTTCTTAAGCCTAAAGAACAAATTGGATCCATAGATTAACACTACACATACCTTAGATTAATAATCCGTGAGGATTGCAGTGAAATTAGATTGGAATTTGAAACCCCCAATTGAACCCTAGACTTGTTCATGGTTGTTCTTGAGAGAAAATCAATGAAAGCACTATATTTTGGTGAAGAATGGAATTAATAACATGTTTATAAGCTTATATATGGGTTGGAAGATGACCCAAATACCACTATAGATGCGTCACATAATTTCTGTGAAAATTACCCAATTTGGGCCCCCGGGGTGCCACGACAACATCGCGTTTCCACCTAATTATGACCTAGAATCTTACCGCAACGTACAGGAATTGCGGAGAGACACTGGAAATTGACAATCATCATTTTGTCTTATGGCGCGATGCGCCACTTACTAAAAATGACACTGCTAAAACTTTAAATCTCCATAACTTCTTCACCGGGTGTCCGTTTTAGGCGAATTTGGTATAATTGGAGTGTATAAATCTTACAAAATACCACCTACAAACCAATTTATTATCGTTCAAAGATGAGCTATATGAAATCACACACAAAAACTTGGTGGATTCAAAAGTTCTTAGCTTGGTTTACTCTAAGTGACTCTTATGAACATACTTAACACATTATAAACTCTATTATCAATTGGATACTCATTCTAATTCATGTACAAAAATATGAATAATAGGATAGGAGGTTTCATTCGTAGGAACAATGGTTCATTTTCTAGCTTAGAAATATATGGGATATTACAATATCTCCCCCTTGGGAACATTAATCCTCAAATGAGACTGACTGATAGGGAAGAAAAGATAAACAATAGTACATACAAGATATATACTACTAAAAGTTGGGTTCTTGACTGAGATGGTTGAAAATTGAGCATATCATACTGAACATGCATATTTGATACATGGATAACTTATTCATGAATTAAGGGCTGAGTGTTCTCATGAACTAAGTTTCTCAAAATTAGCATGCATATGTGATGCAAAAATTGATAAGATGAATCCATGCATATTTGATGTGTGAATATCTGATGGAACTGACTCATGAACATGCAACTGAATATGCAATGGTAAAGGTGCTAAGTTTGAACTGAAAACTGAGCATGGAACTTGATACCAAGTTTGGTACTGAAATTTGAACATGAGAATAACTAAGCTCAAACAAGACTGGTACCTTGATTCGAAAATACTAATGAGTCTAAAATTAATTACTCAATATGCATGAGTGGAAATGTAAGAACATAACCAAGTATGGAATGTGATACATGAACTAAACTGAGACAATGAGTACATGGCTTACTGTTGAGTTTTGAAGTTAGAGGGTCGGCTCTTAAGTAGAACTTCCTTCAAGATAGATTCTTCAAAGAAAATGACATGTTTAAATCATGAAAGTTTGGAGACTATAGTATATCTCCCTCTTGGGATACTATGTCCCTTGAAGGATGCTGGTCTGACCTTGCTGAGATATTGAGAAAGGTAAGGAGATGCTCAAGGCACCTAGGAATAAAATCATGACTGATTATCTGAGATATGAACTGAAGCGTGATGCACGAATGCATAGAGATATTGACTTATCTGATTAACTGAGTAACTGGTAACTGAATGCTGGGTATGCAAGACTAAATTGTACTTAATTTGAATAGTTGGGCTGAGGCCATAAAGTGTTATGCATAAAAGAAGGGACATAGTAAGTAACATGAGGTAACTGATCATGGATTTCATAAAAGCTATACTGCTTAAAAAAATGTAGGACCAAGCATATTACATAATTTGGAAACAATCCATAGATAGAGGTATTAAATACCTATAACTGAGTAACTGATAACCGTATGCTACGGTTAAGCAAGTCTAAAACTGAACTAAATTTTTGAGCTAAATTCTGATCTGAAGCTGATACTATAACTTGAGACTATAACTGGGATCTATAATGGAACTTAATACTGGGTCCTAATAACTGAATACCGAAATTAAGGTTTAGACTGATACTAAAGTGCTTATTTCTAAGACTGAACACTAATTATTGTGTGTTGAGTACTGAAACTGTAACTGAGATGGCAACTAAGTTATGATAGTCGCATAAAGAAGGCTGACATAAGTCAAGGATCTAAATACTCATTCACACTCCTGACTTTCCCAATCTCTAATTACTACCTCTAGCTATCCCTTTGCTTGCATACTAACAGGTTATTTAATCATATCTTCATATCCACACCCTCGAATAAAGCATGCATGCAACAGTCTTCCCTTAACATGAAAGATTAACTCTTTCCTATCTAAGTGACTGCTCACCACAACACTGTTCCATAAGGAGAGCTTACTGAAGGATTAAATCAAGACGACCTGAAGAATGAATGGGTACTAGCTGAATTTGACACATGACTGAAACTTGAGTAATGGAATATTTGTGTCATCAATTTACAAAAAAGGTCTATATTGAGGATATACATGACATAGTCTGAACTTATGTAATCAGTGGGGGCGTATCATGAGTCATGGAAGCTGAGTATACTGGAGAGCATGATATGGTACATGATTCTTGAGCTGCATGACCTAAGTTTGGAATTTCTGAGTTCATGGAACATGATTTGTAACACTGAATGATCTAGAACTAACGTTCCTATACTGGGAACTGAAAGCACACACAATTCTATGGAATACATGTAAAAATAAGCTATATCCATGAAATCTGAGACATGAAGCATACATAGGCGCTATGCTGACTGAAGTAGGAAGCTTTATGCTGAGATAAAGATGGGTCAGGAATCGCCTTCCCTAACTACTTTTTTGTACATACTGACACTACTTCAGAAATTTGAGAGCCTGACTTAGTTACTTGATCTATCATCTCTCCCTTAGCCTTAAGCCATCATCATAAGTCTATGAACACTAAACTAATTTCTGAACTGTACTGAAATCATCATCACATACTTACACTTTGATCAACACATGCTCGCCTTACTAAACACATCATCTGCCTCTTTTTTCTTACATACTACTAATATCACATTCACACTTTCATGCTTGATTTTAAGTTAATAAACTTAAATTTATAACTCATACTTTTCAAGCCTACTGATTCATTATAGGACAACTATCCCCATGAATATATAATCTAGTCAGTCTGGATATAGTATCCAAACTTGTCTACTGCTAAACTCCTGGGTTCATGCTTCTAACTCTGGGTCACATGCTAACATAGGATTTTGAGAAGGGATCTGATGGCATATATAAATTTGGGTTCGAGAATGAGTTCTCATGATCATGAATACGATCCATACAACTTTGGAACTTAAGGGAACTGAGGGATACTATCTGAGAAAACCCTATCTTTAGGACTTGAGCTTCACTAATTTTGTTACCTTGGAAGTAAGGTAAAGTTGACATGAGGGTAGAATGCTATAAATCTGAATGGGTTCCTTAGAGAACCATTCTACAGCATGATTTGAAATATGAAAGAAGGAAAACTGTTCTTAAGACATCTCATAGCATCCTGCAAATAAGTGTAGTTCACAATACACGCATGTACAAGACTCTACTAGATGTGGCTTTCAGGCCTCCTAGGACAGTATTAAACCTTAGGCTCTGATACCAAGTTTGTAACGCCCTAATTTTTTGAACTGAAATGCTACACAGAGCTCGTGACCTTGAAAAACCACCACCTAACCCATGACTGATATTTGTACCTTTACACTGCATAATATAACATAAAAATATGGAAATAAAGGCTAAAAGGCCATAAGGTTCAAATCTGATAAAAACATAACCTCTAAGTGGGGTATGACATGCCTAAAATAACTAAAATAAACTGTCTATACATGATATAGTCTAGAAAGCCTCCAACTGTGTGAATAAGGAGTTCATGGGACATGTCCTCAACTAACTCCTACTGCTAAAATAAACTAAAAACTAAAATAGTAATGAAATCATTATGTCCTAAAAATATGAAGACTTACTCCTAGCTTTGACTACTGTTACTGGAATCTACTGTTGGTCTGGAACTCTTTCCTCTGAACCTATGGTGTAACATAAGAGAAAGTACCATAACACAAATGCGTCAGTACGTCTGAATGTATTGAGTATACATATGAGGAAAGTTAAATAGAAAGGGTTATATGCATGAACAATACTGACTGATATAAATATGATAATACAAGCATTCATACGTAACTGTAACTGAACTCATGGAGATACTGACTGCTGAGTTTGAATACTTACAACATGAGTGTACTGATGCTGAGATACTAAATAAATGAACAACTATTATAGATAATTCGAATTACGAAGAACTAGTCTGGTTGACTGTGTCTGATAGTCCTGAAGCTGAATACTGATATCATAAATTCTGATAACTGATAGGATAGATAATATGGTTTTTTAGAACTGATATAACCTATACCATAAGTGACTATATCTGAAAGTCCATAAATCTAAAGAAAATATCTGAGTTCCATTTTATTTCTGAGTTGACTATATCTGATAGTCCTAATATCTGAAGAACTATCTAAGTTCTTTTACTTAAATTGGGACTGAAACTGAGACTGTGTGAACTAGTTGGTTAAACGACATATCCCATGTGTACCATTATGGCTAAGCTAGGGTCCAATCTTTGCCCCTACTAGAGAGGTGTCGATACCGCACCACTGGTAAGGACAGTTGTGAATGACCCTTAGCTGGCAGTACTCAAAATGAGAGAGGTGGGAACCCTGAACTGAAGGTTAAGCCACCTCATCAACCCTAATCTTATAGGTTAAGATATCTCAGCCTATGCTAGATATATAGTTGTGGAACGTAAGGATGAATGCTAAGAATTATATCCTAAACTGGTAGGTGAGTTCCCATCCTTGGGTTCACTCGGTGCTAACTTTTACTCCATCTGAAGAGACTAAACATGAATAACTGAATTAAACTGATTTTGAGTTTACTGAGTTGTATAGCTGATGGAATATACTGATGTATACTGATCTAAATACTGAGTTTACTGTGGAAATTTACTTTCTATTTGAATAAGCCTGACTCTACTAGCTGATGAGGTTACTGAGGTTCTAAAGTTAATACTACAGATGCAAGATAAGTAAATGAGAATACTGATCTTTCTAAGCACTTAGTTCTTGAGATTTTTTAGAGTACTGAATTATAGAGATTAGTGAAGTTATTGAGAGCACTAGAATTTTTGAAGATTCGGATATCACTAAGTACTGAGATTACTGAGATTAACTAAGATTTACTGAGATTAACTGGGTTACCGAACTTTCATGAGTCACATGACAGACTGAGTTCAATGGAACATAGCATAAATGAGAGTATCGTGAAACATGACACGGCTCAAGGCACACAGCTATAGTTTTTAGGTACAAATACCACCAGGACTCGATGGAAGGAAACTGGCACAACATGACTGACTTGATCATAAGATTGGAGTTCACAATTTACATTATCATAAATAGGGGATATTATACATCATGTAGTTCCTCAACATATTAAGCATGGTAGGGAGTGCATAGATATATTTCATGGAACCATATAAACATATATTCTTAGCATCCTAAGTTTTTTATCAAACACCTTGCATGCATTCTTTAAGGCATAGGTGAGTTTCATACTTGCACCATATTAAACAACCTAAAGTTTATGGTTTTCAACCAACAAACATATATATTCCATGAAAACACCTTTAGATATCATATTTAAACTTAAATGACAATCATTAACATGTACAAGCTCATATCACCATAAAAAGTTCACAAAATAGTATTTCGAAGAAGTTTCTTGAGCTCTATGAATGAATTGGATCCATAGATGAACACTACGTATACCTTAAATTAATAATCCGTGAAGATTATAGTGAAATTGGATTGTAATTTGAAACCCCCAATTGAACCCTAGGCTTGTTCTTGGTTGTTCTTGAGAAAAAATAAATGAAAGCACTATATTTTGGTGAAGAATGGCATTAATCCCATGTTTAGAAGCTTATATATGGTTGAGAAGATGACCTAAATACCCCTATAGATGCGTCACTTAATTATTGTGAAAATTACCCGATTTTGGCCCCCGATGCAACGCGGAGACATTGCGTTTCTACCCGTTTGTGTCCTGAAAACTCACCACGATATACTGGAATCATGGAGAGACACTAAAAATTGAAAATCTTTATTTTGTCTTACAGCACAATGCGGCACTGACTGAATAACAATGCTGAAACTTTAAATCTCCTTAGCTTCTTCACCATGTGTCTGTTTTAGGCGAATTTGGTATCGATGGAAAGATTATTCAATTCTCTACAATTTGAAAGGTATAAATCTGATAAAAGTACAACCTATAAACCAAGTTATGCTTATTGAAAGATGAGCTATGTGAAATCACGCATGAAAACTTGGTGGATTCAAAAGTAGTTAGCTTGGCTTACTCTAAGTGACTCTTATGAACATGCTTGATAGATCATAAGCTCTATTATCACTAGGATACTCATCCTAGTTCATGTACTCAAATATAAATCATAGGATAGGAGGCTTCATGTCTATGAAGAATGTTTTATTTTCTAGCTTAGAAATATACGAGGTATAACAATATGTCCCCATTAGGAACATTCATCCTCACATGAGGCTTACTGAGAGTGGACAATAGATAAAATGGAGTACGTACAAGATATACACTACTAAAAATTAGGTATATGAATGACATGACTAAAAATTGAGCATATCATACTGAACATGCATAGCTGATGCATGGATAACTGATTCATGAATAAAGGACTGAGTGTTCTGATGAACTAAGTTTCTTAGAATGAGAATGCATATGTGATGCAAAAATTAATAAGCTGAATCCATTCATATCTGATACGTGAATACATGATAGAACTGACTCATGAACATGCAATTGAAATACAATGGTAATGGTACCAAGTTTGAACTGAAAATTGAGCATGGAATAGGATATAAAGTTTGGTACTAAAATTTGAACATAAGAACGAGTAAGCTCAAACAAGACTGTTACCTTGAATCAAAAATACTAATGAGTCTGATATTAATTACTCAATATGCATGGGCTCAAACATAAGAACATAACTGAGTATGGAACGTGATACATGAGCTGAACTGAGACATTGAGTACATGGCTTACTACTGAGTTTTTAAGTTAGAGGGTAGGATCTTAAGTAACACTTCCTCCAAGACAGATTTTATAAAGAAAATAACATGTTTAAATTATGAAAGTTCGGGGGTTGTAGTGTATCTCCCCTTTGGGACACTATGTCCCTTGAAGGATACTGGTATGACCTTGTAGAGATATTAAGGAAGTTAAGGCGATGCTCAAGGCACCTAAGAAGAAAATCATGATAGATTATCTGAGATCTGAAACTGAAGCATGATGCATGAATGCATAGACATACTGTACCTAATTTACTGAATATCTAGTAACTGAATGCTGTTATGCAAGACTGAATTGTACTTAATCTGAATAGTTCGGATGAGGCCATAAAGTATTATGCATATGAGAAACGGCTGACTAAGTAACATGAGTTACTTATCATGGATTTCATAAAAGCTATACTATTTAAGAAAATGCAAGACCAAGCACATTATATGATTTGGAAATATTCCAAAGACTTAGGTATTGAAATACCTATAACTCAGTAACTGATAACTGTATTATATGGTCAAAAAAATCTAAAACTGAATAGAATTTTTGAGCTAAATTCAGATCTCAAGCTGACACTATAACTTGAGACTATAACTAGGATCCATACTGGGACTAAATACTGGGTCCTAATAATAAAATACTGAAACTGAGGTTTAGACTGATACTGAAGTGCTTAATTCTGAGATTGAATACTAATTACTGAGTGTTGGGTACTGAAACTGTAACTGAGATATAAAGTAAGTTATGATAGTCCTATAAAGAAGACCGACATAATGATCCGAATACTCATTCACACTCTGGACTTTCCTAATTTTTAATTACTACCTCTTGCTAGCCGTTTTCTTACATACTAATAGGATATTCAAGCCTATCTTAGTATCTACTCCTTTGTATAAAACATGCATACAATAGTCTGCCCTTAATATTAAACATTAACTCTCTCCCATCTAAGTGACTGCTCACCACTACACTATTCCACAAAGAGAGCTTACTGAAGGATTAAATCAGGAGGACCTGAAGCATGAATGGGTACTGGCTAAATTTGACACATGACTAAAACTTGAGGAATAGAATGTCTGTGGCATAAATTTACCAAAAAGCTCTGGACTGAGGATATACATGACATAGTCTGGACTTATCTTATCAATGAAGGCATAACATAAGTCATGGAAGCTGAGTATACCGGGGAACATGATACGTGTACATGAGTCATGAGTTGCATGACCTGAGTCTGAAATTTCTGAGCTCATGGAACAGAATTTGTAACACTGAGTGATCAAGAACTGAACTTTCTATTATGGGAACTAAAAGTACACACAATTCTATGGAATACATGTTAACATAAGCTATATCCATGGAATCTGAGACATGAAGCATGCATAGGTGCTATGCTGACTGATGTACGAAGCTTTATGCTGAGATAAAGATGGGTCGAGAATCGCATTATAAAATTGCTTTTCTGTACATGCTGGCACTACTACTGAAATCTGAGAGCCTGACTTGGTTACTTGATCTATCATCTCTCGCGTAGCTTTAATCCATCATCATAATTCTGTGAACACTAAACTAATCTCTGAACTGCACTGAAATTATCATCACATACTTACACTCTGATCAACACAGGCTTGCCTTACTCAACACATCATCTGCCTCTATTTTCTCACATACTACTAATATCACATTCACACCATCATGCTTAAGTTTAAGTCAATAAACTTAAATTTCTAACTCACACTGTTCAAGCCTTTTGATTCATTATAGCACAATTATCCCTATGAATACATAATCTATTCAGTCTTGATATCGTATCCTAGCTTTTCTACTACTAGACTCTTGGGTTCACGCTTCTAACTCTAGGTCACATGTTATTATAGTATTTTGAGAAGAAACCTGATGGCTTATCTAAATCTAGGTTCAAGAACGAGTTCTTATGATCATGAATAAGATCCGTACAACTTTGGAAAATAAGGGAACTAAGGGATATTGTCTAAGAAAGCCCTATCTTTAGGACTTAAGCTTCACTATTTCTGTTACCTTGGAAGTAAGGTAAAGTTTACATAAGGGGAGCATGATTTGAATCTACATGGGTTCCTTAGAGAAACTTGCTATAGCACAATCTGAGACATGAAAGAAGGGAAACTATTCTTAAAACATCTCATAACCTCCTACATATAAGTGTGGTGCCCAACATACACATGTACAAGACTTTACAAGATGCGGCTTTCAGACTTCCTAGGAAACTATTGAACCTTAGGCTTTCATACCATGTTTGTAATGACTCAATTTTCTTAACCAGAATGCTACACGGTGCTCGTGACCCCAAAAGACCATAAGCTAACCTATGAATGATATTTGTACCTATACACTGCATAATATAACATGAAAATATGGAAATAAAGGTTGAAAGGACATAAGGTTCAAATCTAATAAAAAGATAACATCTGAGAGGGGTATGAAATACCCAAAATAACTAAAATAAACTGTCTATACATGATATAGTCTAGAAAGCCTCTAACTATATGAATATGGAGTTGATGGGACATGTCCTCAACTAACTCTAACTACTAAAACAAACTGAAAACTAAAATAGTAATGAAATCATTATGTCCTCAAAGTATGAGGACTTACTCCTAACTCTAATTACTGATACTAGAATCTACTATTGATCTAGAATTCGTGCCTCTGAACCTGTAGCGCCATAGCACAAGCGTGTTAGTACGTTTGAATATACTAAGTATACGAGTGAGGTAGAATAAATAGAAAGGGTTATATGCATGAACAATACCGACTGATATGAATGCATAGGTAACTGTAACTGAAATCGTAGAGATACTGACTACTGGGTCTGAATACTGACAACATGAGTGTACTGATACTGAGATACTAAATAGATAAATGACTATTGTTGATAGTTCGAATTATAAAGAACTGGTCTAGTTGACTGTGTTTGACAATCCTAAAGCTGAATACTAATATCATGAATTCTGATAACTGATGTGAGTGATAACATGGGTTCTGAGAACTGATATAACTGATAACATAAGTGACGATATCTGATAGTCCATAAATATGAAGGAAATATCTAAGTTCCATTCTATTTTTGAGTTGACTACATCTGATAGTCCTGAAATTTGAAGAACTATTTGAGTTCTTTTACTAAGACTGGGACTGAAATTGAGACTGTGGGAAATAGTTGGTTAACTAACATAACCTATGTGTACCATTATGGCAAAGCTAGTGTCCAATCTCTGCCCCGACTAGAGGGGTGTCAATACCGCACCACTGGTAAGGACAGTTGTGAGTGACCCTTAGCTGGAAGGTACTCGAAATGAGAGCGGTGGGAACCTTGAATTCACAGGTTAAGCCACCTTATCAACCCTAATCTGATAGGTTAATATATATCAACCTACGCTGGCTACATAGTTCTGTAATGAAAGGATGACTGCTAAGAATCACACCCTAAACTAGTGGGAGAGTTCGCATCCTTGGGTTCACTCGGGCTAACTTCTACTCACATCTGAAAATACTAAACATGAATAACTGAACTGAACTGATTCTGAGTTTACTGAGTTCCATAGCTGATGGAACATACTGATGTATGAGGATTGATTGAGAGTACTATAGTTACTGATATTTTACTTGGAATATTGTGGAATTCTACTTTCTACCTGAATAAGGCTGACTCTTCTAGCTGATGAGGATATTGAGGTTTTGAATTGAATACTACTGAGACATGATAACTAGCTGAGAATACAGATCTTTTTGAGCAGTGACTTCATGAGATTTCTAAGAGTACTGAATTACGGAGATTATTGAAGTTACTGAGAGCACTAGAATTTCTGAAGCTTTTGATATCACTAAGTACTGAGATTACTGATATTAACTGAGATTTATTGAGATTAACTAGGTTACTGAACTTTCCTGAGTCACATAACTGACTGAGTTCTATGGAACATGGCATGACTGAGAGTATCGTGAAACAAGACATGTCTCTAGGCACACAACTATAGTTTTTGGGTACGAATACCCCTAGGACTTGATGGAAGGAAACTAACACAATATGACATACTTGATCATAAGATTGGAGTCCACAATTCATATTATCATCTAGAAGGGATATTATACATCATGTAGTTCCTCAACATATTAAGCATGGTAGGGAGTGCATAGATATATTTCATGTACAAATTTTATATCTCCATTATCATATATGTTTCGTACCACAACAATGGAAACACATGAAAAGCATGGGATTCATATTAAAGTATATAGCTAACATGGACTTGTCATTTTGATATCATGGAACCATATAAACATGAATTCCTTGCATCCTAAGAATTTTATCAAACATCATGCATGCATTATTTAAGTCATAGGTGGGTTTCATACTTGCACCATTTTGAACCAGCTAAAGTTCATAGTTTTTAACCAACAAATATATATATTCCATGAAAACACCTTTAGATATCATATTGAAACTTAAACAACAATCATCAACATGTACATGATCATATCACCACAACTAGTTCACAAACTAGTATTTAAAACATGGTTCTTGAGCTTTATGAATGAATTGGATACATAGATGAACACTACGCATACCTTAGAGTAATAATCCGTAAACTTGTCGTGAAATTGGCTAGGAATTTGAAACCCCCAATTGAACCCTAGACTTGTTCTTGGTTATTCTTGAGAGAAAATCAATGAAAGAACTATATTTTGGTGAAGAATAGAATTAATCCCATGTTTAGAAGCTTATATATAGGTGGGAAGATGACCCAAACACCCCTATAGATGTGTCACTTAATTTCTGTGAAAATTACCCGATTTGGGCCCCCATCTCGACGTAGAGACATCGTATTTCCACCTGTTTGTGACCTAAAAAATCACCGCGACACGCTAGAATCATGGAGAGACACTGGAAATTGACAATCGTCATTTTAGCTTACGGCACGACGCACCACTGACTGAAATGACACTGCTGAAACTTTAAATCGCCATAACTACTTCATCAAATGTCCATTTTAGGCGAATTTGGTATCGATTGAAAGCTTATACAATTCTATACAACTTGGATGGTATAAATCTAACAAAATACCACCTATAAACCAAGTTATACTAGTTCAAATATGAGCTAGTTAAAATCACACTCAAAAACTTGGTGGATTCAAAAGTTCTTAGCTTGGCTTCCTCTAAGTGACTCTTATGAATATGCTTAACACATCATAGGCTCTATTATCACTAGGATACTCATCCTAATTCATCTACTTAAATATGAATCAAAGGATAGGAGACTTCATGCGTAGGAATAATGGTTTATTTTCTAGCTTAGAAATATAAAGGGTATTACACGAGTCCTGGGGGTATTTAATACCCAATAATTTATTTGTTTACTTAGATCTAGTGTTAGTTACGAAGTAGTCTCAGCAGTGAATTGATTAGTAGAACTCATCCAGTTATAGAAACTGAGGAAATCTCAGTAGTGTTTGCAATACAGTCATAATACTCAGATCAGACCTTAGTAGACTCAGTTAGTTAACAGAATCTAGTAGTATTCCATTAGTCCATGAAACTCAGTAAAATTAGTTCAGCTCAGTCAAAAAGTAATATCAATAACAATTTAGTCTAGTGTAGTACTGGCTAGAAATCAGTTAAATTTTCATTCAGTTGGGAGTAAGATTCAACACCGAACGAACCCAGGGATGGGGGCATTGAACTGATTTCTAGCCAGTACTACCTAGGGATAGCCAACATTCCTGTCGATAGAGGGTTTGACCCTTAGTAGAAATCCCTACATTATAGAACTAAGCAGCCAGTGTAGGTTAATATATCTTCTTGCCAGATATTATGAGGGTTGATACATCTCATTTGAGTTTTCCTACCAGAGAGGGTTGACGGAAGAGCTTCCTGTCAAAGAGGTTTAATTTACAACTTGTCTCTACCCGTGGCACGGTATTGACACCCTTCTAACTAGGGTTATAGGTTGGACCCCAATTAGTTCAGAGAGGGGAATATTAATTAGATGATTACCTCCTACAGTCTTGGTCTCAGTCTCAAAATAGAAATTAGTTCAGTTTTATAGATTCAAGACTATCAGATATTATCACTCAGCTCAGTATTGAACTCAGTATAGTTCCATAGAATTAGGACTATCAGATACAGTCATTCAGTTGTTAGTAATTCAGTATTACTATACTTAGTTAATCAGTATTCAGATTCAGTATTCAGTATTATCGCAGTATCAGTTATAGTATTTGTATTCATTCATGTATTCTTATTCAGTCATACTCATGTTATTCAATTATATTGTTCATAAATATGAACTCATGCATTTTAGCCCACCTAACTGAACATACCAGTACATTAAAAGTACTGACGCATGATTTTCTTTTTTGCTATGATGTCTTATATCATAAGTTCAGACGCAGGGGCTCTAGAGCACCCTTAGCAGTTAAGATTTTTAGCAGCTAACATAGTGGTGAGTCCTCATAGATTAAGGACATGTTTTTTTTAGTATTTCAGTATTATTTTTAGTAATCGGAGTTAGTCAGGGACTTGTTCCATCAACTTAATAATTTAGACAGTTTAGAGGCTTTCCAGACTATAGTATTTTCAGACAGTTGTTTAGCTTTCAGCATTGATATTCTGTTATGGTATTATGAAACCATATCTAGTATTATTTATATTATTGAACCTTGTGGCCAGTTTTTTCTGAATTCATGCATATATACCATGTTATTATTTAATTTTTGCAGAACGTACTAGTCATGGGTTAGCTTGTGGTTCTTTGGGATTATGAGAACCCGATAGCATCTAGGGAATAGACTCGAGGCGTTAAAGTTATCCAAGAATTGGGGCTGGAGGAAAAGACCAAACTACCTTTTAAAAATAAGTTTTGGAAAATTGAAAATCCTAATTTGGCATGCCACCGTGATGCGAGACTATCATGGTGGCTCACTGGAAAGGTGAAACTATCTTCTGTCCTATTAGTGCAAAACAATGAAATTACATTGGGCCACTGGAAATAGGATGAGCCCCATTTTGGCCATCAGCGCGACGTGAGGCCATTATAGTATTCCACTGGAAATTGACAAATGGGACCTGAGCTTCAACATGAAGTAGGCCAATTGTGGAGCTATAGTGGAATTGGAAAATTTCTATTTTGGTATCCACCGCGACTCAGTGATTGTCTAAATGCCACAATACTTTACTTAAAATTCCATAACTTCTCTACCGTGTATCAGATTTAGGAAAAATTTGTATTGTTGGAAAGTTAATTAAATTCTCTACACACTCGAGGGTCTAGAGCTAGAAAATTCCATATGTATCAAAGGTTATTTATTTTTGAAGCTACCTCTTAACATTTTAGAAGCTAAGTTGAGCTAGGAAAAAGTGTGGTATATTACCCTATAGGCTTACCTTCCGGTAGTATGTGGTAGGTACCATCATGACTCAAAAATTAGATTGTAACAAATTGGTATCAAATCCTAGGTTTCATCAATATTATTTGTACAAGATCAACTGTCTAATAGAGTTTTGCGGATTGGAACATTGTTGTTCGTTTCCTATATTTAGGAGGCTATGAGACATATTTAGGAATTTTTTATTTATTTTACTCATGTCATGTTATGTTTCTTAGTTTGATTATTGGATATTTTATTGACTTTACTCTTTCATGGATGCCTAGGACACATCCTTTAGTGATATGTTAGGAGGGTCCCGATATCTAGTATCATGATGTGTCCATAGTTAGGGATTAGGGTGTACTTATTAATTCAAGTCAGGGTGATTTAGGATAGGCTGAGAGCTTACCAGAGTAGGTAGAAAGCCTATGCTAATTATAAACTCCACGCATTGAGATTTGGATTTAGTGATCGTGTGTTCCTTTGTGTTTCACCTATGAAAGGTGTGATGAGATTAAGGAAGAAGTGTAAGCTTATCCCACTCTATATTGGTATTTTGAGATTCTCTAAGTAGTTGCTGGGATGTCCTATGAGTTGGATTTACATCGACTTTGCCGTTGTCCATCAAGTTTTCCATGTTTTTATGTTGCAGAAGTATATTCCTGATCTTTCTTATATGCTTAGATCGGATTCAGTCTAGTTAGATGATCAGTTGACATTTGTGGAGAAGCCTATTCTTATTTTTCCTAGTGATGTAAGGCAACTACATACTACAAATATTATGGTAGCCAAGGTTCAGTGGAGGCATCACCTAGTAGAGAAGGCTACTTGGGAGATTTAGAGTGAGATGCAGGCCCAATATCTTCTCTTGTTTGAGGCTTCGGGTATTCTCTTGTCTTTAACTTTAGGGGATAAAGTTCCCTAGTAGTGGATGTTGTAATGACCTTTTAGGTCATTGTATGTATTCTTGTATATTTCATTGATAAAACTTTTTCATAGCCACCCCAAGTCATTGGTAACTTGTCAAAATCGATATATCAGTTACCTAACGATTTATTTGGTTCCTTTAACCACTTTCTCAATTTGAAGTCTTCATTGGTCATAATTGGCCACAATGTGAAAACTTTAGAAATTAACCTTAAATGTAAAATCTGACTTTGCCAATACATCCAAAATGTTGAACACTATGATTACATATCTTATTTGTTCGAAATGGACCACGAATGCATCTCAAAGCATAGGCCAAAACTTGGAACTAAGTTTTAAGCATCAGCCATGCCTTGAATAGACTGAGATGCCATACACATAGAGGCTATGTTGCAATCACGAACCATAACCACGGCTAGGCAGAAGGCACGACTATGCTACCCAAAATTGGGTAGAACCTATTTAAGGCTGCTTTATCTAAAATTTAGCCCATTTATGCCTTGTTCTTGATCTCTAAAACCCTAATAGAGTGGGAGATATTTTAAGCGGGTCTTGTGTAATAATTTGGAGCTTCAGCAACTTGTGTAATTGAATTTTGCTACTAATCTAAGGAAAGATTCCATCTAGTTCATGTTAAGTTGTTGATTTCTACACCCAAAACCCCTAAATCATTGAGGCTCAATTAGAGCACAAAATGTGTTGGTTTTACTCAAGTTTCTTTAGGGCTATAACTCCCTACTGATATTAGAGTAATGAGTTAGCCTCGAAAACTCATTTTTAAAGGTTGGAACTCACTTGGGGGTCTTGTGTTATTTTAAATCCATAGCACAATGACCATAATGGAAATTATTATTTTTGTTGTAATGACTAGATTATGATGATAACTTGGCTCGTGGGAGAAGAGGCATCAAGAAGAGGATAGGAAAAACTTATTGGTTCATGAGTTTCTTGGACTCAAGGTAGGTTAGGCTTACTTATAGTTAGATCGAGCTTAATTGTAGTATAATTTTTGATATCTTATGATATTGGGTGGGGTTTAGATGATAAAGGGTTAAATAGTGATATTGGGGATTAGAGGATTCTTATAGCTAATTGAACTTGCAAAGTGTAATGCTTGGCCCTAAGCCTAGATCCTTGGATAGTTCTACTAGTAGTTTCATGAATAGTAGGAGAACACTTTAGTTTCTCTAATAGATGAGAATGATATTTCTCCCTAACCTTAAGGGC
This sequence comes from Capsicum chinense, assembly GCA_026120095.1. NCBI lineage: Eukaryota > Viridiplantae > Streptophyta > Magnoliopsida > Solanales > Solanaceae > Capsicum > Capsicum chinense. Next base: position 53,745,163 of record JAPEIP010000008.1, on the reverse strand, counting down.
ATGTTGACCTAAATATTGCTTAGTTAGGAAATGACCTTGGTGTTTGGATTAACTTAGAAATAATACTTGAAGAAGATTTCCCCTGTAGTCTTAGTCAGGAATAACTTGCCCTTATGATATGATTTAGATAATTTGGCCTAAATTTGGGTATATATTAGTCCTATGATAGTGAACTTTTGCATTCTTAGGATTTAGGAGGGGGATGTGAACCTTCTTAATCTTGAACTAGGAAATACTTTAGAGACCTAGATACTTGATTAACCTTTAAATTATGTTATTAAGATTATTATGGTAAAACCTAGTTGTTATTTTATGCATGTGGTTAATGGTTGGATAATATGCATACTTTATTGATTATCTTGTGCTCATGATATGGACAGCTTTTGGAAAGTGGTGATTATGAATACAATTTAGATACTTATGCTTATGCTTCTACTTATATTATATAGTGATAGTTAATAGTATGATGGTATATGTTACCTTATATCCCTATTACTTTACTACTATGACTTGTATATGCTTATTGATTTGACTATATATGTGAATAATATGATGATGCCCGGTAAATTCAGAAGAGGTAATAATGATATGATGATGCTCGGTAAATTCAGAAGAGGTAATGATGATATGATGATGCCTGGTGAATCCAAAGGATATGTTGATGTTATGATGATGCCTAGTGAATTCAAGGGATATTTATATGTTATGATGTTGCACAATGAATCTGGAGGATATCTTGATGTTATGATATTGCTAGTGAATTTGAAGGATATTTCGATGTTATGATGTTGCTCGGGGAATCTAGAGGATATGT
>JAPEIP010000008.1:53727299-53744249 GCA_026120095.1 Capsicum chinense | reverse complement strand
CCTTATATCCCTATTACTTTACTACTATGACTTGTATATGCTTATTGATTTGACTATATATGTGAATAATATGATGATGCCCGGTAAATTCAGAAGAGGTAATAATGATATGATGATGCTCGGTAAATTCAGAAGAGGTAATGATGATATGATGATGCCTGGTGAATCCAAAGGATATGTTGATGTTATGATGATGCCTAGTGAATTCAAGGGATATTTATATGTTATGATGTTGCACAATGAATCTGGAGGATATCTTGATGTTATGATATTGCTAGTGAATTTGAAGGATATTTCGATGTTATGATGTTGCTCGGGGAATCTAGAGGATATGTTGATGTTGTGATGTTACCAAGTGAATTCATATGATATGTTGATATTATGATGTTGCCCAGTGAATCTAGAGGATGTTTTAATGTTGTGATGATAACCTGTGAATTCGGAAGAGGTAGTGATGTTATGATGCCATATGGGGAAAATTTACATAAATGTTTGTTATATACAAATTTTAGGTTGTGTGGGTCCAAAATACTCATGTACTTGAGACATGGTATCTTCCATGGTAAATTGATACCCTTTCCTTAGTCTTACCCACTAAATGAAAGGTGTGGCCATTGCTGACCCTAATTCATAACTAGCAGTAATCTGTGTTTATCATTAGGTTAAGGGTAATTGGTATGTGTAATCTTGTGTATAACCAAAGACTCACCTAGTAAACTGACTTGACTTGAATTAATGATGATATTATAGAATTGTGCCTAGTAAAGTGGCTTATTTAATAATGAGTTAACTCTAATAAATGTCTATGACTTGATGAATAGACGCCTTGTTAAGTAGTTGGTGGATCTTACTTACTTAAAATATGGAAACTAATCCCTAGGGTTGTAACATGCTTAGTGATGATAGACTTAGTTTTACATGATAAATAGTTGAATTGATATCTAGTATGTGATGTCGTGGTGGTTTACTTAATAACTCATATCATGAGAACCCTAGCTAGAGAATGACCTTTTAATGGGTGATTTATTATTAGCCTTGGTAACTTGTAGCTTTTTCTAAATTGATGGTTAATAAGTATAAAGGTTGTAAAACTAGTAGTACATATGAATTGTACATTATCTAATATAGACTAATTATGGAGTTTATTAATGAGATAGAGGATAATTTACCATATACCTATGCTATGGCGATATAGATTTCATTGTGAATAAGTTGTGGTATTGATATTTATAGCAATCCTTGGTAAGAGGCCATGGTGGAGATGCGATTCTATGATTTTGGGTGAGTTCATGTGTGTATAGTTATGTCTTGATATATATATATGTTGATGGATTGCTCTTTTGATGTACTCTCCGGTGGTATAGCACAACGTGATGAGTTCATGTATTGTTTTTTTTGGTGTACTCTTCGAACGTATGGGACGCCATGACGAGTTCTTTGATATGTTCTTTTGCATGTGCTTCCTAATATTATGGGATGTCCTGGTAAGTTCTTGTTCTTATATACTAAGGACTTCTTATGTTGATTATGGTAATTATATGGTTGCCCATGTATATATATTATTTTATTCTTCTAAAACAATTATTCATTTGTATGATGGTTATGGTACTTATGGATATGATATGTTATGCTATTTCCCTAGTAGTTTAGTTTTTTTATTCGGTGGCATCGAATAAGATTCAGGTCCAATCCTATACCTTGACTTTAAAGTATTGTCTTACCTTACATCGTCTCAATATTATAATTTAGCTCAGCCGATCGATGATACCTAGTGAGTGCCCGTGTTTTGGTACTCAAACTCACTTTTATCCCTTAGTACAGACCTAGGTTTTAGTTGTTGTCATTGAGTAGGTTTTATAATGTGTTCATCATTTAGAGATAGGGTGAGCTCTTGGAGTTCGAGTTGCCCTTTTTCCCCTTTATCTTTATTTGTCTTTTGTTTTTGAGATAAATGTATGAGATTATTTAAGGCATTTTTAGACTTGGAGTTGTAAAATCCTATTGTTAAGTCTAGAAGCTCTTGTACTAATACTATCAGGTCATGGGATTGGTATTTGAATATCGGTTGTCTTTAGTTCTGGAATGTCATTGCTTATATTGTGTTCTATTATAGGGTCCATGTTTGACATTTCTACCAAGGTGACCAATTCCTTTATCTCTGGGCTACGGTATCGACTTACCTATTGTTGGGATGTGGTAGGTGACATCATGACTCCAAAATTTGGTTGTGACATACATATAGCATGCTTTTACATTATTATTAACTATCCAACTCAGTCTGAGAAAATTTAAGCCATAACCTACCTCCAGTACTGAAAATTAGTCCAAAAGACTTTAATCTAAAACTTTTCCCTCATAAACAGACTAGAAATAATGATAATACTAATACACAATCTATGCATCAAAATAAAGCCAAAGAAACCCGTATTAACTATTTTTGAGTTGGGTTAAAAATAGACCCCAAATGGGTTTTTGAAAAAGAAGAGTAAAATTATAATTTTGACCAAAAATATATTTTTCATGATTAAAGGAACTCATAGAAGAAAACCTATGTAGAAATGGTTTTAAATTGGGGTTTACGTTGGAGAAATACTATTTTAGGCCTACTGGGACAAATCCCCAAATATCACCCTTGAAATCCAAGTGTTAGTGAATTTGACATGATAAAAATCAACGAAAAGTAATTGAAATAGGGATTTGGACCTTACCTAAGATTAAGAATAAAAGAAATATCTAAAAACTCGACCCCATGCTCCAATCACAAAAATGGAGATAAAAGGCAAAAAAAGATATTTAAATACACTAGGTATCTCTAAAGCGGACCATGGGCTGATTTAGTGGTTGGTCAATAAAGTTGCCCAGGTTCCACTAAAGTGGATTATAGGCCGCTATATTGGTTGGTGAAATAGTGCCCAGGTGCCGCTAAAGCGGTATCTATGCCAGGTGAAGTCCACTAAAGCCGACCCTAGGTCGCTTTACTGATATGTGCTAAAATTTCAATATTATCACTTAGTGATACCTACTAGGTGGTCAGGGCCGCTTTAGTGCCAAAGGGCTACTAAAGAGTCCTCCGTTAAAGCACCCGAAGGGCCACTGTAGTGATCATACCAGTAGTTGTGCTCCAGTTGGAATCCAAGTTTTTGCAGACCCCTCGGTATTTATCCATAATCCTAAGAATACAAACAGACTAACCTACCCTATCAGATTCAGTGCATTGGACTTAATGGCATTGTCTGATTTCTATGAAGACATCATTTTGAAAATGTTGGGCCTTGAAATCCTATTTCACCACTTTCCAAACCAAGGGTCAAAATGAGATATAAAAGCCATAAAAGCAAACCAACCATGTTATCAACCTAAAATTGATGTTTTAGACCAGCAGGCATAGTCTATTTTTCCATTCGATGAACATATTAATAAATGTTCATGAAAGTCAATGATAAGGCTTTTAAAGCCTTCAAAAATACCAATTTCACATATTTCTCATCGAATTACATTAGTAATCGTGCCAAACATCCCCACACCCCAAATGTACCATAATGCAACAATAGGGATGGAAAATGGTAAAATAATATAGAATCACATACTTTACATAAAATAGCAAAAAATAGATCATTAAAAATAACTAGGTATTTCGATCGTTTCTCAACTCTTTTTTCATTTTATTTATAAATGATGTCTTGGTTTATTCCATCAGTGAGGCTGATCATAAAGAGCATTAATGGATTTTGTTCTTGAGATTAAAGATGAGAAGTTGTATGCTAATTTCTCGAAGTGAGTTATGGTTGGAGTTTGGGCTAGACCTATTTCCCCTTTAGAGATTTGGAGTTATATTGGTTTAGTAGGTTATTATCAGCATTTTGCTAAGGTTTTTTCATCCATCGCAGCTCCACTGACCAAATTGACTCAGAAGAAGATTTTTTTTCAGTTTTTTTATTCTTGTAAGGTAAGCTTTTAAAAGATCAAGGGTTTGTTGACTTTAGCACCTATCTTGACCTTACCCACGGAGGGTGTGGCTTTTATCATCTTCTTTGGTACCTTACATGTTGGTCTAGATATTGTGTTGAAGTCAGAGGGTAAGGTGATGGCTTATTCTTTTTATTAGTTGAAGCCCCATAAGCATAATTTCCCTACCCATGAATTAGAGTTGTGTATAGTTGATTTTTCTTTAAAGTCGAGGAGACACTACTTGCATGGAATCTGTTATGAGATTGTCTCAAATTATCGTAGCCTTCAGTATTTCTTTACCTAGTGACTTAATTGAGGCAGTTTTTCTGTCTTGAGTTTCTTAAGGGATTATGACTTGACTATTCTCTATAATCTCAGTAAGGCTTATAGTTGCGGATTTCTTGAGATGGAAGTCGACTAACATGGGTAGCTTGGCACATTTTTTAACTCAGGAGAAGCCTTTCGCCATAGAGGTTCAGTCTTTATCTAACCAGATGGTTAGGATTGATTTTTTGACATCTGGGTGTGTTTTGGCATTTGTAGAGGCTAGATCTTCTTTGATAGAGAAGATTCAAGTTTGTCAGTTGGATGATGTTGGGTTGAGAGTGATTTAGGAAAAAGTACTGAGTGGCGAGGCTAAGAATGCCTTGCTTGATTCAGATTTTGTTTTTAGAATTGGAGGCTTGGCGGATTGGATTAGATGGATTTTGGAAGAGGATCACCATTCCAGACATTCTAGATTTTATTTAGAGAAGGATCATCATTCTAAATATTCTATCCATCCAGGGGTAACTAAAATGTTTTATGATTTGAGTCCATATTACTGGAGATGTGGTATAGGGAGGAATATAAAAAAATTTGTAGCACATTGCTTATGTTTCTAGTAGGTAAAGGTCGAGTATTTAAGACCTGATGGTTTACTTCAAAGTTCACCCATTCTTGAGTAAAATAGAAACTAATCACTATGGACTTTGTAACTGGATTACCTTATACTTTTGTGATTTTGAAATTGTTTGGGCCATTGTGGATCGATTTTCAAAATCTTCAATTTTATTTTGGTACATGTTTCCTTCAGTACTAAGAGGTTGGCCCATACCTATATTCATCAGATAGTTCGTCTTCATGGGGTGCCAATGTCTATCATCTCAAATCAAGGTTCAGTGTTCACATCTCACTTTTAAAAGAATTTTTAGGAGGAGTTGGGTACCTAGGTTGATCATAGCATAGTGTTTTACCCCCAGTCCGATGATCGGTTGGATTGAACTATTCAGGTTTGGGAATATATGATCTTTGCTTGTGTTATGGATTTTAGTGGTCAGTGGTAGCAACATCTAACTTTATATGAATAGCGTTGTTACTCTCCAGTTGGTTGGTTTTATGTTTTTGAGATCATACATCAAGTTACACACATAATTTATGAGTCTTTTGATAGAGTTTGGGCCATTTAAGATAGAATTCAAGCGGCTTAGAGTAGGAGAAAGTGCTATGTAAATCATAAGCTTTGTGCCCTGAGGTTTAGTATTGGTGATCGTGTCTTCCTTTGCTTATCACCCATGAAAGGTGTGTTGAGTTTTAGAAATAGGGGAAAGCTTAGCCATATGTATATTAGAATAATTGAGATCCTTCGGACTATTGGTAATATGCCTTATGAGTTTCCCTTGCTCCCAGATTAATCAATTGTTCATCCAGTTCTACAAATTTCTATACTTCAGCGTTATATACTAAATAAGCCTCATATCATTCATTGGGATTCAGTTTAGCTAGATGAATGGTAATTTGTTTAGGAGCATTTCTCCAATTTAGCTAGAGATGTGATATGGTTTCTTTCTAGATATATTCTAGTGGTTAAGGTATAGTGGAGGCATCAGCCTGTAGTTGATTGTACTTAGTAGGTGGAGCGGGATATGCATAGTAGTTATCCCTAATTTTTCTCTGGTTAAAGTATTTCCCTTACCTTTAGCTTGGGGGGAACAAGATTCTTCCTGGTGGATAATGTAACGACTTGATTTTGGTGTTTTTTGTGAAATATCATTCTTCCCAAAGTTGTCAGAGCTCGATCGATGATGTCTGCTAACTTAAGGAAGTTATCTGTATGATTTATACATTTTTATCCCTCCCTGTGGTTGCTTTGCGGTATTTTTAGGGTGCACGGATGTTTTACATGGTTCCCCAAGCATGTTGGTGTGAAATTTTTGTTTTTGATAGCTTGAAAAGCCTTATAGTTGACTTTAGTCCACACCTATTTATAGGTATGGTCGGATGGCAATACAAAATAGACCAATAAGTCTGGAACATCATTTTAGCTTGGTAATGTGGTTGGTTTAGTTTATGGCTTTTATATCTCATTTTGACCCTCAGTTTGAAAAATTATAAATTTCGTTTTCGAGGGTAAACTCTGTGAAAACGTAATCTTTTCAAAAATCAGATATCATAATTGAATTCGGAGTGTCGAATTTGATAAGGTAGCATAGTTCATTTGCATTCTTGAGATTTCGAGTGAATCCTGAGGGGTCTGCGGAGACTTGGAATTTTTCCAAGTCTACACAGCTGGTGCAGCACCTGCTGCGACCACTAAAGCGGCCCTTTGGGTACTTTAGTGGAGGGTGCTAAAGCGGCCTTTGTGCTCGACCTAGCACACTCATCAGGTACTGCTTTACAAGTACCTCGAGTGGTTACCACTAAAGCGGCCAGAGCCCACTTTAGCAACACCTGTACCTGAGTGGGGTACCTCTTGAGCAGCACTTGGGTGCTTTAGATCCTATTTATAAAGCGGCCTAGGGCCCGCTTTAATGGTACCTTGTATATTTAAATACCCTTTTTCGTGATTCTCTAACAATTTTTTATATTTGGAGCTTTGGGTTGGTTTTTTTTAGGTGTTTCTTCCAGTATTTAAACTTGGGTAATCTCCAATTCCATATTTCAATTGCTTTTCTTTGATTCTTATCATCTAAAGTTTGCTAAAACATGGATTCAAGGGTGAAATTTGGGGATTTTGGCCCGAGAGGCCTTAAACTATTATTTCTTTGATTTAAACCCCTATTTCAACCCATTTTCACTTGGGTTTTCATATATGAATTTGTTTTATCATGGGAAATATATTTTTGGATAAAAATTTCAGTTTTACCCCTTTTCTTGAAAATCTATGTCACAAACCGAACCAGAGCCTGGTATGATGGGTATCTCAAGTCCCACGTGGATAGGAAATAACCCTTTCACCTAACCTAACCAATATATCAACTACAAGTGTGGATTAATTTCGAACATATAAAAAGATAGAGGCAAGTAAGTAGTAATAATTCATAAGGTATCTAAGTTAATCCACTAAAAAACATACTAAACCATCACACCAAAGTTCACATAGTCCACAAAACCTTTACAAAACAAAAGTCAATAATATAAAGGGACAGGCTCCAGACAATACCCAAAAACAATGTCTAAACCTAGTCTAAGACAAAGAGTAAAAGACCATGAAGTGAATGCCTTAAGAAATATGGAAGCTCACCCCTTCAATATCGATCTCATGAACCACTGGATCACCTGGTCATTGCACAGGAAAAGAAGAAGAATCTCCAGACCCTATATTACATAGGGATACAATGCCTGGAGACAGTTTGCAGTTGGAGTGCTAGCATGTAACTCAGGGATAGAGGAATAAAATAATGTCAGTGTGTAATACAAAGTCAAATGAACATATACAATCAAATCATGTTTATATATATATAATGTCGAGATACGGGACAAGTGTTAGCATGACTTATAAAAACATTAACCTGGGATGTGTAGCATAACTATCTTTATATAAAGCATCCAGAAGCTATATGGGCGCATCTTTCCCCAGATGGAGGGGCCCCAATACATGTAGCCGCATGAACCAACGAATATCCAAATTTGTATATTCAATTTTAGGGGACTCGAACCTCTCGGCATAATCAAGGTGACTTTCTACCAATGTATAAATTATGGGGGACTTTAACCTCCCATTCATATACCCATTCAGGGGACTCAAACCTTATGGTAATATAGGCACCTGAACCATTTAGCGTGATTTCCAGTGCTAGTCCTTCAGACTCCACTTTTGATATAGATACAAATAAAAAGAAGAGAAAACTAGTCTAAAGAAGAGAGATGAAGTTAAGAATACCAAAACAAGAATCAAAACTCAATATAACATAAAGAAAAGGATAGATATCTAGGCATAGAAACTTAAAAATCAAGAGAACCAAAGGATGTATCAAATTCTAAGACCCGAATGACCTATATAAGTAACCCCAATATCTTACATTGACACAAGACGAATTCAATCTTCCTTAAGCACCAACGTTTCTAAAACAAATTGCAACATAAGTGAATCCACACCTATGATTCGTTAGTTTCGGGTTTGACACTCTCACAAGTGAATTTCAATGTTTTCTTTCAATATCAAGCAATAATTAATGAGAAATAATCCTAAGGTAGTCTATTTATAACCATTACATAAAACGACCAGGTTGCCCTTAATTAAATGGGGTGCCCTTGGAGTGTAGGGTTCCTTTCTTTCTCTTGAACTTGTGCCTATGACCAAAATGCCCTTTAATAATGGCGCCCTTGGAGTGTAAGATGCCTTCTCCTCTCTTAAACTTGTGAAATTCTTAGGATTGGTTCAAAAGACGTTCACACACTTTTTTCTTCTTGAGTATGCCTTGAACTTGGCTCCTTATGAAAGGTCTTATACTCTTTGCTCCCGTATCATCCTATCTATCTTGAAAGGAATTTGATGTCGAATTCACACCTTGCAAAACCAAAGAGAGGGCAAACAAGCACAAAATCCTCATGGAATTAGGGTTATCATTAGTATAACAAATATCATCATCAAGCCAAGGTGGTTCACACTTGAAATCTATCCGCGGGTCCTTTATGTTGAACATGAAATGCTTAGAACCAATGGTACAAAGGAAGTGTTCATTACATAGATTAATAGATAATAAACATAGACTGAGCTATACCTTCTTCACCATATGATGGCACTGGGATCGAATGGTAGGAGTAGCCAAGGACACAAGTTGAGGCTTCTCTTTCCTCCCACTATAGTGTCACGCTCATAATCCAACAAGACATTTGTTTTTAAGAGAGGACTAATATTCAAGACTAAGGAGTTACGACCTAGAATTCCTCCTTCAAAAACATATAGCATTGTTACCTTTATTTGATTCATGGAAGCCCACTTGCTTCTTTAAGAATCTCTTATCACAAGGGAATGTGTCAAGGCTTCCCCTTGGAGTCATTTCTTCATCACCTTTCATGAAGTTGGAAATTTTGGCCAAGTACTCCATTAGATCATCAATCATATGTTTGGGAGGAACTCTTTTTGGATTCTCCTCTAGGAGTTAACGATATAGAACCTGTATATAAGAAGAGTTGATACTAGGAAAAGTACTAGTATCTAGATTAGTGAGTAATAAAGGGCCTTTGTGTGCAAGTCCCAAATCAAGCATTTCTTTCCCTATTGTTACATTATTGTCTCCCCTTCTTCACCTCCTCTACTCTTGAATTTATCTTTTTTTCCCTTCCCTCTTCTATCTCAACACCCTCACTTATGAATTTCATTCACTTTAGAAGGTGAAGCAGGATGAAGAGTGAACCTTCATCGATTGAATTAAAAAGTGTACCTATTAGTCCTCCCATCATTCTTAGTGGATCTATCAAATTTCCATGGTCTACACAACAATAAATGATATGCTTGCATAGGGATTACATCACATTGCCAAGTGACATTTAACTCCCCACATGCATTGAACCATTGAAGTTTGTAAGGTTAGAATGAGGGTATTAGTAGTTTCAAGTAGTCAACCATGGTGACACTAGTATTGTTAACACAACTCCCACTATCTATAATCATCAAGCACACACCTTCTTTAATAATGAATTTGGTATGAAAGAGATTCTCTCTTTGACTTGGATCATCTAAGGCCTTATTAAACATGCCACTCCTCACTACATATCTAGGCACTTCACATTTACAATCATGTATCCAAGCATCTTCTTCACCTTCTTTATTTTGCAACTCATCATCCATTTGCTCTCCATATTGAGACTCTACCTTATTCCCCTTGATATCCAATCCCATCTCCACTTAAATAAAGTATACCTTCCCTACCCTATGGATCAAATTCCTTCGGTTTTGGCACTCACTAGCCTAGTGTCACCACCCTTGATAGTTAAAGCATTGAAAAGCCTTAGAATTGGAAGTAGAAGACTTGTTACCTTCATGTTTTGGAGTATATTTTGGAGCAACCTTGTTCTCGGTTTCTTTAGCACTGGATGGAATATTTTTGTTCTTGTGCCATCCCAAAGAGGATGGAACCAATTCCTTGTCCTTAGATCAACCCAAGGCTTGCTAGTTCTTTACCTTGGATGCGAACTTCTCTTTGATCTCCTTTTCAATATTTAATGCCTCTTGGAAGAGTGGAACCTTTTAAAACTCACAAGAGTTTGGAATTTTAATGGTATTCCCTTGTACATGCACTTGTACTTTATTATTCCTTCCTTTCTATTGTTATCTTTCTTTGGATGACTAGGAAGGTGCTTAAAAATTTCCTTGAACAAGTACTACACTCTTTCCTCATTTTTCAAGATCAAAACTCACTTTTGAATATTCTTCACCAACAAGATATGAAGATGAGGAAGAACAACAAGAATATTAAAGAGTTGACCAACGTTTCACCACTAGGCAAATGACCTCAAAATTTGAATTTTCTTAAAGATCTAAGGTCACTTTGGCAATCCATTCACAAATACAAAAAAATCAATCTAAAAACATCACAACCACACTAGTTACGACGAGATCCACTCAAAAATACCTTTAAACACAAGCTTAACAATAGTGAATGGTTCAAAACAACCTGGATCTAGCTCAAACATTAGATCTAGACTCTATTAGCGTTAGGGAACAAGGATATATCACTAGAAACTCAAAAAACACTAAAAAACTAAGTATACATAACATCTAATATTTGGCCTAAGTGATAAAAATGAGACTCAACATACTTTTTTTTATTTATGGATTTGACTCTTTTTTTGTGATGATTTTCTTCAAGGTAACAACAATCCAAGATTTAGAGTTGTAGGAACAACCCTAAAACATGGCTCTTGATACCAAATGATATATATTCAAACTAAAAGAAGAGAAAACTAGTCTAAAGAAGATAGATAAAGCTGAGAATACCAAAACAAGAAGCAAAACTCAACATAACATAAATAAACGGATAGATATTTTGACATAGAAACATACAAATAAAGAGAACCAAAGGATGTATCAAATCTTAAGAACCAAAAGACCTATATGAGTAAAACAAAGATCTTACATTGTCACAAGAGGAATTCAATCTTCCATAAGCACCAACATTTCTAATCCAATTTGCAAAACAAGTGAATCCACAACTCTGATGCCCTAGTTTCGAGTTTGACACTCTCACAAGAAGAGTTCAATATTTTATTTCAATATCAAGAAATAACTAATGAGAAATAATCCTAAGGTAGTCTATTCCCTAGACATCATGTATAGCGGTTTCTTTAGTGCATTGGGCTGCCCTTTTTGTAGTTTAATTATAACTACTACATAAAAAAGCCAAGTTTTCCCTTAATTAAATGGGGCACCCTTGGATTGTAGGGTTCCTTCCTATCTCTTGAACTTATGCCAATGACCAGAATGACCTTTAATGTAGGGTCCCTCAGAGTGTAAGAATCCTTTCCCTCTCTTAAACTTATGAAATTCTTTTGATTGTTTCAAAAGGCCTTTACACACTCTCATCTTCTTGAGTATGTCTTGAACTTGGCTTCTTGAGAAAGGTCATGTACTCTTTGCACCCGTATCAATTTTCATGGCCCAGCTACACATCCCGCTTTAAAGCACAATTTAAAACCTTCTTACACTTGCACTCAACTATTAGTCCAATTACTTACCAAATGCATCTCATTGGTATCGTCATACCAATCCCATTTGCAAGCGCACCACATGCCATTACAATTTTTTTATTAGTTATTCATTTGGGACTCGAACCCATTATCAAAAGAAAACATTAATTTAATTCAACGTGTTGGGACTCAAACCCATTAGTCAATTATAACAACAAGGTTACAATTCCAATCAATGTATAGCCCACAGAGCCTACACAAAACCAATTACCAATGATTCAAAATCTTTTTGCCAATGCCTTAGTTCAAATCACAATTCAACATGCGACTAGTTTATTCTCTTATATATTTTAACAAAAACATTGAGGGCATACCTTTACCAAGACTAAAAGAAAAGTAAAAAACCATCAAGTTTAGGACTAACCATGACCCATTTGTTAAACCACAATTACCAAGAACCCACATATGCTAAACCATCATTAAAATGCGTATATTCAATATTTAAACCAAGAGTAAACAATACTCAACAATATGAAAAAAAAAACCTCAGCATTGATTTTCAAAATCAACCTTAATGATTCATTAACAAAGCTTTAAAGACATGATTTTCATTAACTAACAAAAATAGAAGAGTCACACGCCTTATTCACAAAGATTCACCGAAAGAACTTGACTCTTGAGCAAGTAAATAAACACCTAGTAGAAATGTAATGCACAGAGAGTACACCCTAGATGCCACACAGTGCTTACGGTCACAAGTGACCTTAAGCTAACTCATGAGCTTGTACCTACTGATGAGCACTAGATAATATACTAATAATGAATGTATGCGGAAACTACAAAATGTTCCATATGGTTTAGGTATTAAAACAATGCAGCTGAAATCCACAATTCTGAAACATAAGTGAAAATGCTGAAATTTCACTGATAAAACTGACAACTATCTAAAATGTTCAAAACTTATCTGAGACATGCTACTTACACCCCTGAACATGAATCACTTTAAAAACACATGTCTCGGGGCTAAGAAGGTCACTTTAAAAATCATCAAAGTTAATAGGCCAAAAATAAAACTAAGTCTCTTACACTTACCTAAATTTTAAAGTTCTAAGCCCCTTGTACATGCACTATAGGTTGAATTGAGCTGAGACAAATACGAGGTAATACAATATCTATTCGTTTGGAACATTCATCCTCAAATAAGACTGATTAAGCTGAGAAAATACAGAGGTACTAAGATTTCATACTTAATATGCATAACTTAATACATGATTACATGACTAAGTATAAAACATGGTGACTAAATGAACTGATTCATGAATGATTACAATGGCATGAAAATGACCTCATGGATGGAACTGAGAATAGATAAGAGAAAATCTAAGTAAAACCTTTATCTTGAGTTAAGTCTGATTTTGCGGAGAAAAGGTGAGGGCACTTAGTATGCATGTCTACTTCTACTTTCAAAGTACCTCCCTCAACGGACTGATTCCGCCAAACAACTTTGACCAATGGAACTTCTTTGTTCCTTAGTTTGCGAATCTAGCGATCTAAGATTTTGATTGGGAACTCTTCGTAAGAAAGGTTGTCCTGAATATCTATACTTTTAATAGGAACAACCAGAGTTAGGTCACCAATAGATTTCTTTAATAAGGACACATGGAACACTGGATGCATTGATTTAAAATATGCACGCCACTCAAGCTCGTAAGCTATCATTCCAAATCGACTCAAGATCCTATAAGGGCTTACATATCGAGGACTAAGTTTCCCCTTTGCCAATTCACTTTACTCCTTTCATAAGAGAGATATTCAAATATACCAAATCTCCAATATCTCACTCAAGAGCTCTTCACCTTACAACTGCATAGGATATTTGATGGCTTTGGGTTGTCTTAAGACTTTGCCTGATCAACTGAACATTCTCTAAAACATCAAACACTGAATCTAACCCTATACATGGAGTCTTTCCTACATCAATCCAACTAATATGAGATCTACTTCTCCTTCAATAGATAGCCATAAATGGATTTATTTGAATATTATAATGATAATTCTTATTGTAGGTAAACTCAATTAATGGAAAATAATCATCCCAACTTTCCTTAAAGTCGATAACACAAGCTCTCAATATGTCCTCTAAGATCTAAATGACCCTCTCTACCTAACCGTCTGTCTGAGGGTGAAAGGTTGTACTAAGATGAACTTAGGTACGAAGCTCCTTCTGAAAAGCTTTCCAAAAGTGAGAGGTAAATGAGTAACCCTATCAAAAATAATGGACTACAGGACTCCATGCAATTTAAACAACTCTTAAATATAGATCTTGGCAAATCCATGGCAAAATAAGAAGTATGGAATGGTATGAAATAGGCTAATTTGGTCATTCTGTCAACAATAACCAAAATTGAATCATGCTGGCGATGTGAACAAGGCAACCCTATCACAAAATCCATATTCACCTCTTCCCACTTCCAAGTGGGTATGATGAACTCCTGCATAGAACCACTAGGCCTTTGGTGTTCAACCTTAACCTGCTGATAATTAGCACACTTGGCAATAATTTGTAGTATCCCTCTTTATAATGCTCTACCGATAGATTTTCCGTAAGTCATGGTACATCTTAGTGGCCTATGGGTGAATAAAGTAACGCACACCATGCGCTTCTATAAGAATTCATTGTCTCAAACCGTCTACACACAAAATACACAATCTACCCTGGCAATGCAACACACCATCTCCCTCTTTAGAGAGCCTCTACTTTCTGATCATTGACTGACTCCTTCAACTTAACTAGACTATGATCCCTAGCTTGCTTTTCTTTTATTTTGGCAAAAAAAACAAGATTCTGCACTATTCTAAACCCATACACTACCCTCTACTAAGTCAACTAAACTTATGCCAAATCTAGCCAACTAATGAACCCCTTGATTAAACTTCTTCTTATCATTCTTCACATGAGCCACACTACCCATAGACAATCTACTAAGGGCACCTTCCACTACATTGGCCTTGCCCAATTTGTAAAAAACACTCATATCATAATCTTGAAATAATTCTAACTACTTTCTCTGACAAAGATTTAACTATCTCTGGGAAAACACATATTGACAGCTTTTATGGTCCATGAACACATCAACATACACGGCATACAGATAATATCTCAAAATTTTAAAGGCAAACACAACAGCTGTTAACTCAAGATCATGGGTTGGATAATTCTTTTAATGGGGCTTAAGCTATCTAGAGGCATTGGCTATGACCTTACCTCCCTACATCAGAACACAACCCAAACCAACTCTTATAGTATCAGAGTGAACAGCAATCCCATCGTAACCAGTTAGTAAGGTCAAAACTGAGGTTGAGGTGAGTTGAGTCTTCAACTCCTGAAAACTCTTCTCATAAGAATCCGACCACTGAAACTTGACTTTCTTATGAGTTAATCTAGACATAGAAGATGTAATAGATGAAAACCCTTCAACAAACCATTTGTAATAGCCAACCAAAACAAGGAAAATCCTGATATCTAATGGAAAAATGGGTTTGGACCAGTTTCTCATTGTTTTAGTGTTTTGAGGGTCGACTCTAATGCCATCACTGGAAATAATATGGCCAAGAAAAGTTACTGATCTTAGCAAAAACTCACACTTATTGAATTCGGGATAATTGATGGGATCTAAGAGACTGTAATATAATTTTTAGATAGTCTGCATGATCATTTTCATTACGAAAGTAGACAAGAATGTAATCTATGAAGACTGGGACAAACATGCCCAGATACTGCTTGAACACTCTATTCATCAAGTCCATTAAAGCTGCTGGGGAATTTTTAAGACCAAAATACATGAGTAGCAATTTAAAGTAATGATACTGAGTTTTGAAAGTTATTTTTGGAAGGTCATATTCTCAGACTCTGAGCTAATGATAGTAGATCTAAGGTCTATGTTAGATAAATAACTGGCACCCTAAAGTTGGTCAGACAAATCATCGATTCTGGGGAGTAGGTACTTATTCATGATTATGACTTTGTTCAACTGATGATAATCGATGTATACACAAAGAGAACCATCATTCTTTTACCCAAAAAGGAGTGGAGAACCCCATGGGGAAACACTGGGCCTACTGAATCCATTATCTAAGAGATATTTCAACTGTTCTTTTAACTGCATAAGCTCTTCTAGATCTATTCTATAGGGCATAATAGATATAGGTTGGGTATCTGGAACGAGATCTATTCCAATGTCAATTTTTCCATTTGGGAGGAACTCCGAGAAGATCTTTGGGAAACACATCTAAAAATTCCCTCAATATTAAAGCTGAATCGAGATAAAGAGTCTCTGATCTAGTGTCTTTAACTCAAAAAGATGGTAAACACACCCCTTTAATATCATTTTCTTTCTTTAAGGTCCGAAATAATCTGACCCCTAAGTGTTGAGGCACTACCCCTCCATTCTAGAATTGTTTCATTTAGTAACTAAAAAAGAACAACTCTACCCTACAATCAAATGAAGCATAGCATGAGTGGAGCCAATCCATGCCAAAAATGAGATCAAAGTTAGTAATCTCTAACTACATAAGATTAACTAAAGTGACTTTCAGGGATATTATAACTGGACAGTTCTTTTATACCTGCCTGTATATACTAGATTCACCTACTGGAGTTGACATTGACAAAGGTTCTGATAAATTCTCAGGATTGACACCAAAATTAAATGCTATATAAGGGGTTACAAAAGAATGAGAAGCTCCGGGATCTAACAAAGCATAAACATGTAAATGAAAGACCTGTAACATACCCATAAAAACATCAGAAGAACTTTCCTAATTAGGACAGGCCTGGAGTGCATACAATCTATTCTGGTGCTGACCACTTGTGGCACTGGAAGCGGCACCCTACTGAGTTGAGCGATCGGATGGAACTTGGAGATGACTGGACTGGCCCTGCTGACCACTCTTTGGGCGTTCCATAACCTTATGGTCTGGTTTACCATACTTAAAGCATACATCACTCCTAGCTCTACACATACCCTGATAGTTTCTACTGTATTTCTGGCAAAAGAGTTTTGTGCAAACATTGTTCACACTTCCCTAGGGCTTAGGTCATGGCGCCCTATC
>JAPEIP010000008.1:53716373-53727199 GCA_026120095.1 Capsicum chinense | reverse complement strand
CACCTTCCACTACATTGGCCTTGCCCAATTTGTAAAAAACACTCATATCATAATCTTGAAATAATTCTAACTACTTTCTCTGACAAAGATTTAACTATCTCTGGGAAAACACATATTGACAGCTTTTATGGTCCATGAACACATCAACATACACGGCATACAGATAATATCTCAAAATTTTAAAGGCAAACACAACAGCTGTTAACTCAAGATCATGGGTTGGATAATTCTTTTAATGGGGCTTAAGCTATCTAGAGGCATTGGCTATGACCTTACCTCCCTACATCAGAACACAACCCAAACCAACTCTTATAGTATCAGAGTGAACAGCAATCCCATCGTAACCAGTTAGTAAGGTCAAAACTGAGGTTGAGGTGAGTTGAGTCTTCAACTCCTGAAAACTCTTCTCATAAGAATCCGACCACTGAAACTTGACTTTCTTATGAGTTAATCTAGACATAGAAGATGTAATAGATGAAAACCCTTCAACAAACCATTTGTAATAGCCAACCAAAACAAGGAAAATCCTGATATCTAATGGAAAAATGGGTTTGGACCAGTTTCTCATTGTTTTAGTGTTTTGAGGGTCGACTCTAATGCCATCACTGGAAATAATATGGCCAAGAAAAGTTACTGATCTTAGCAAAAACTCACACTTATTGAATTCGGGATAATTGATGGGATCTAAGAGACTGTAATATAATTTTTAGATAGTCTGCATGATCATTTTCATTACGAAAGTAGACAAGAATGTAATCTATGAAGACTGGGACAAACATGCCCAGATACTGCTTGAACACTCTATTCATCAAGTCCATTAAAGCTGCTGGGGAATTTTTAAGACCAAAATACATGAGTAGCAATTTAAAGTAATGATACTGAGTTTTGAAAGTTATTTTTGGAAGGTCATATTCTCAGACTCTGAGCTAATGATAGTAGATCTAAGGTCTATGTTAGATAAATAACTGGCACCCTAAAGTTGGTCAGACAAATCATCGATTCTGGGGAGTAGGTACTTATTCATGATTATGACTTTGTTCAACTGATGATAATCGATGTATACACAAAGAGAACCATCATTCTTTTACCCAAAAAGGAGTGGAGAACCCCATGGGGAAACACTGGGCCTACTGAATCCATTATCTAAGAGATATTTCAACTGTTCTTTTAACTGCATAAGCTCTTCTAGATCTATTCTATAGGGCATAATAGATATAGGTTGGGTATCTGGAACGAGATCTATTCCAATGTCAATTTTTCCATTTGGGAGGAACTCCGAGAAGATCTTTGGGAAACACATCTAAAAATTCCCTCAATATTAAAGCTGAATCGAGATAAAGAGTCTCTGATCTAGTGTCTTTAACTCAAAAAGATGGTAAACACACCCCTTTAATATCATTTTCTTTCTTTAAGGTCCGAAATAATCTGACCCCTAAGTGTTGAGGCACTACCCCTCCATTCTAGAATTGTTTCATTTAGTAACTAAAAAAGAACAACTCTACCCTACAATCAAATGAAGCATAGCATGAGTGGAGCCAATCCATGCCAAAAATGAGATCAAAGTTAGTAATCTCTAACTACATAAGATTAACTAAAGTGACTTTCAGGGATATTATAACTGGACAGTTCTTTTATACCTGCCTGTATATACTAGATTCACCTACTGGAGTTGACATTGACAAAGGTTCTGATAAATTCTCAGGATTGACACCAAAATTAAATGCTATATAAGGGGTTACAAAAGAATGAGAAGCTCCGGGATCTAACAAAGCATAAACATGTAAATGAAAGACCTGTAACATACCCATAAAAACATCAGAAGAACTTTCCTAATTAGGACAGGCCTGGAGTGCATACAATCTATTCTGGTGCTGACCACTTGTGGCACTGGAAGCGGCACCCTACTGAGTTGAGCGATCGGATGGAACTTGGAGATGACTGGACTGGCCCTGCTGACCACTCTTTGGGCGTTCCATAACCTTATGGTCTGGTTTACCATACTTAAAGCATACATCACTCCTAGCTCTACACATACCCTGATAGTTTCTACTGTATTTCTGGCAAAAGAGTTTTGTGCAAACATTGTTCACACTTCCCTAGGGCTTAGGTCATGGCGCCCTATCTTGATTATAATTTCTGGACTATGGTACTGGCGCACTAGATAAAGATGGAGTTAGGATTGAAGATATCTAATGTAATTGAGGAAGGTTACCACCCTCTAACCTTAGCTGAGCAAAATTTAAGCTACCTGTTCTAGCCCTTTTATTCTCTCTTTCTTTCTCCTTAAACTTTTACTCTACAATCTGTTGAGCATGGATCATCAACCAAGACAAGTCCATCTCCTTAATCAATACTATTTGACCCCACTATCAGCTACACTAGAGACAAACTTACTCATCCTGGACATGTCATTAGATACCACATTAGGAGCATACTTAGCTAGCCGAGTAAACTTAAGAGAAAACTCCTTCACACTCATGTTACCCTACCTCAAATTAATTAACTCTATCACCTTAGATTCCCTTAAATTCAAAGGAAATAAACTATCTAAAAAGGTAGTAGCAAACTCCTCCCATTCAACTTGCCCTACATCTGCACCTATATCCCCTTTCTACTGCTTATAATAAGTATGAGCTACATCCTCTAACTGGTAAGCACCCAACACTGCACTCTCACTATAATTCACACCTATAATGTTAGTTACCTTATTAACCATATCAAAGAACTCCTATTGATCCTCATCAGACTTAGATCTAAAAATTAGAAGAGGGTTCATTTGGGTGAAGTCCCAAGTCCTAGTTGCAGTAATATTAGCAACTAGAATAGTTAGGACAGAAGCCTGTTGATTATTTTAAGCTACTACTGATTAAGCTAGAGTAGTGAAGACGACTCTAAATTTAGTATGAGAGACATGCTTATTTATGGATCTTTCTAAGTCGACAAAAGTGTAGGCAGATTCCCGTTTCTAGTTTTGTTATTCTGTTTGGAAGGCATGTTCTATAAATGGAGAAAAAAATTGAATTAAAAAGTGTTTAAATTAACCTCATTCTCATTCGTATGACATGAATATTGAAAGAAGGGAAAATTTTCTAAAACATAATGTAGCCTCCTGCCCATTAGTGTAGTGCGCTTCACACCCATGCATAAGACTCTACTCAATACGACTTTTAGACTCCCTAGGACACTTTAAAATTTATGCTATAATACCAAGTTTGTAATGATGCAATAGTACACCCTATATGCCACACGGTTCATACAGTGACAAGTGACCCCAAGCTAATCTATGAGTTTGTACCTACTGCTGAGCATTGGATAATATGTTGATGATCAATGTGTGCAAAAACTACTGAATGTTCCATAAGGTTTAAATTCTAAAACAATGCAACAAAAATCCACAAGTTTGAAACATAAGATAAAATGCTGAAAATTGACTAATAAAAAATGGCAACTACTAACTGTCTAAAATGTCTGAAACTTACTCGATATATGCTACCTACACCCCTAAACATGAATAAACTCAAAAAATAATATCTTGAGAGAGAATAGGTCACTTTAAAAATCATCGAAGTTAAGAAGCCAAAAATAAAACTAAGTCTCCTACACTTAGCTAAATTTTAAGGTTTTAAGCCCCTTGTACATGTACTATGGGTTTAATAGAGGTAAGACAAATACAAGGTATTATAAGAAGCCCTATCCTACCTTCAAGAGAGTGTTTAGAGAAGATTGTGAGAGTGTTTTGATCCCTCAAAGTTTGTTATGAGCGGCGACAATGTGTTATAAGATGTGGGGTCTTAAATATTTCAAGGTAAGAATTGTCCAGAATACCCCCAACTTAAAAGCTAAAATATATGCGTAGAAGGGTATGATTTTCCACTTCAACTTGTAGCCACATAATACGAGTGGCACCCTTCATTCTTATGTTATCAGAAGGCTTGGACACCATATTCCGTCCATCATACGACTCCTTGGCCTAAATCGTACCCACTATATATGACTAATAACCACTCAAATCATACCCTAGGAAGAATGTAAAGGCTAGACACTAAAAAATATATGATTTCAACCTTACTACTTACACCCTAACATATGACTAGTATGATGCCTTTTCATACCAAGAACAAAACTTGGCCAATATGACACTGACCAATATATAACAAAGGACTTCAAACTGTATATACTCCATATGAGTAGTATGATGTAGTCGTATGACTCATAATATATTCGAGCCTTAGAAAACATTGCAAATGCTAACATTCGGGGTGTTTTAACCAATTTTAGGGGTCTATTTTGCCACAAATTTGAAGTGGTTAATATGGATATAAATGGTTTTATTTTGATGTGTAGATTCTACATTTTTTATGTTTTAGCTGATTCTGGGATGGTACATGAGGTGAAAGCTCAGTGATAAAGGCCTAATTGTTTAACTTTTGACATTTAAGGTAGGTTATGGCTTAACTTTCTTCAAACTGGGGTAGGTAGTTAATAATAAGGCCAAACAAATCGATAGGCAACTCAACTTGGCACCATCTTTAACTTTGGCATGGCAAGTGGACGTTGTTAACTTTTAGCACCTCAAGTAGCATATAAGTGTGTTATTTTTGCACCTTTTGACATAAGCTCTGGTGTGTGAATCTCAATCGCTGCCAACATGGATTAACTGACAAATTGATTTATGCCATCTCATTTTACATCGACACATCATTATATTAACACACAATTAATTTTTTAAAAAAAGGCCAAAACACATGGTAATTATATCTAATGAATTAATGACATATGTTTTGTTGCCTCAATAATTACAAAAAAAACCCCACCTTGTCTTCTCTACCCAAGTTTCTTTAATCTTAAACATCCATTAATGGAGATTAAACTTTTCAATAATGCTAAACATACCTTTTCATTCTCTAACAATAATAGATTCGCATTAATATCTTCAAAAATTTCAAATATATGATGAAAAATACAAAGAAGAAGGAGGTTAGTACTAAATTAGAAACTAAATTAACAAAAAAAATATAAAAACTAATTGGAGTTGCTTGGAACTAGAATTTCAGATACATGACAAATATTCTTGGAATCCAAAATTCTCACAATCAAAATCGAAAGATCACTCTTTTTAGAATCCAAATAAACTTTAATAAATAAATCAAACACAAACGGGGTTGAATCACAAGTCCTATAATTCTTTACCAAGATTTCAAACATCTAAGGTGGGTTTGAGCTGAATCAAGGAATTCATGAATGGCGGATTTAATTAACTATAGTGATTGAAAGTTGAGGCAAAAAAGGGAGAGGATATAAGTGATGGTAGCATAGGAAGAAAGAGAGTAAGAGTCATTGGGGTGGTGGATAGTAAAGGTGAGGAGTTCAGAGTTGAATAATAATTTGAGAGACATGGGAAAGAGTGAAGCCGGAAGTGGAAGGAATAAAAACATGCAAGTCTCATTACAACTTTAAAAGAGAACACTCCAATTACACAATAATGAAGAAAGAAAGAGTAAAAACAAGATATTGTGAGCTTGACCTCCAAGAATTAATTGAGTAAAAATCAATTGTGTTAAGAAAAGGAAAAAAATATGGAAAACTAATGGATGAAAGAGTGAGGAAGAAAAACAAAAAAGATGATATAATTATGAAAATACCCCACAAACGCGCCCAAAAGCGAGTGCAAAACACTCTCTTTGCTAAATTAATAAAAAAGTTCCGAAGTGACAGTTTATGGCTACCTGATATGCTAAAAGTGAACAACGTCCACTTAAGGTGCCAAAGTGAAAGATGATGCCAAGTTGAAGGGTCTGTCGATGTTTTTGGCCTAATAATGATGTAAAATCAAGCTATGGGTATGGGGTTGTATCATAGAAATTATGATAGGGATTTTATATGCCTGTGTGAGGGCCTATGTGGATAATATTTGGTGGTTTTAACATTATTTGTTATGTGTCACCGTGTGGGATCTTATATGATCATGTTGTCCTGGTAATGATATATTTGTTTGGTTACAATCTTTTTGGTTGGAAAAAGCCTAAATTGTGGGATTCATGCATTATTAAAGACATTTTACTTGTACATTTCACTTGATTGTTTCTGGATTATATTAGGTCATGGATCATTGGTGGATTTATGCTTACTTGAATGGTATATTGGTTTAATCCTGGATATTATCATTTGATTGGAAGTGAATATTGCATCCTCATCTCATATTCATTTATGAAACAATGGTACCACTATGGAAATACTAAAATAACAGAAACACTGGTTTTTCCAATTGAAAAAGGTGACATCTTAAAAATCATTTACCAATGTATATGCGGGAGAGGAGATATAGATATTGGTATTGGATATTTGTTGTATATGGTTATATGAAGGACCCCTTAATGAATCCTATGTTTGGATGGTTTAGCTCCATAGGTGTGTACGGAGGTTGTGCGACGACCTCGTGCATCACATCTTTAATATCTTTATTGCACTTCTTATATTGTGCTTATGTTTTGATTGTACTTCTGTGCTTGAATAGATATCTATCAATCTATTATGTCCTCCTATACTTGTATTTGATGTACGTGTATATTTTTTCATGTTTTCTCTGCATGTATTTATTATATGTGTGTATATTAAAATTGTTAGTGGAGACAGTATGGGCTACTTTGGGATATTTTCTAGTTACAGGTGACATGTCCATAGTTTGTGTTTATATTATTTATTTTTTACTTTACTCAGTCAACCTATGATACCTACTGAGTATAACATAACAATACTTATCCCTACCATAACCTTATAGTGTAGATATAGGTACGAGTGCGCCACATATATAGTTGTTTTAGGAGATACTTGCATCCTATTTGGGGTATCAGTTGATCTATGTATGCGGAGTTGATAATCTAACTTTTCTTATCTAGACTATGTCTTGTATTTAGAGGTAGATTTTTGCTCCTGTTTTGATATCTGATGTATTTTTTACCTTAAGTTGTATAAGTTAATTCTTACACTAAGACACTAGGTCTTGGAATTTGGCTGGTATCTTTATCATATTTTTTCTGGTTTTACTATATATGTGTGGTTTGACTCCATTCTTTAGGTCTCGCCTTTGTTTGGTATTGATTTTATCATTCAATATCAGTTTGGGTGGAAGGCATAATTGTCAAGGCTTGCCACGACAAGTGTCATCATGACCCTTTGTTTTTGGATCGTGACAACATAAGTGGGCGATTTTGAATCCAATGCTATTCTAACAGATCCATGATTAAATTGGATATAGTTAATTAAATATAATGTTCCATTGATAGGTTTGATTCCCCGTGTAATATACCTTGTTTTTATCATTGTAATAGAAATTGATAACTTCTTTATATTTGAAATTGATTTTATCTGCATTCTGCTTTAATGTTGAAAAGCCCCAAAATACTTGTGTCTTATGTTTGAATTTAGAGAGTTACTTTTATTTCAAATGTACTTAGTCACTACTTACATTGTTCCTTGTGAATTAATCCCCAACTCATTGTTGGGTAAAATATATTGAAAATGTCTACTACACCTATTCAAGAGTGTAAACTGAGCGTTACCACCTAAATTACAACTATGTATGTCTGTCATGACCCGATTTAAGAGTTATGATGACACGTACTCTATCCTGCCAATAGGTAAGCCGACCCATAGCATAGAGACAAATGCAATCGGCTATCTTGGTGGAACTATCCTAAAATCTAGAAATTTAAAATTACAGACACAAATAGCAATAATACAGTTATAAAGGTTCAATATATACATAGAAAATCAGCAACCATCCCAAGACTCAGTAATGTCAGCACAAGAGCTACTACAAATGAAGTATGAGTTCTAAATAGTCAAATAGATTTTATGTCGAAGATGAAAGACTATTCATAGATAAATAGACGAAAAAAACGTAAATCCAACTGTAAGAGCTCACCCAATCTCCAAAATCAACCTGCACAAGCGTCGAATTAGTGGTGGAAACTAGTACTCACATCTGCACCAAAGAGGTATAGAAATTTAGTATGAGTACCAAAACTATAGGTACTCAACAGGAATCATCGATCGACTTAGCTAAATCATGATATAATTAGGATAAAATATAAGATAAAGTATACTAAGACAAGGTAAAAGGGGCAAACCTGGAAATAAGTTCCATCACTACTATGGACATAAATATCACACAACTATAACTAAAAGATTCGGTCCCATAAAACAATAAGTGCGAAAAAGTAAACAACCCAATTCAGGCTCTCATATGCCTGGAGGTTACAATTAAGGAAACTAAGCAATAGAATAACCCTAAATCACCAAGTTATCCAACCATAACTAAGAATACAACTGATTTGTACCATGTCATACATAACTCTCGATCAGAATAGAACCAAAACTTAATAGAATCATCATCATTTGTCGAACTTAAACTGGAAGATCTATTATCAATACCATTATCATTTTCCAGATTTGAACCTGAACTTATATTTATAAATCATATCAGTGGGCTATACCTTTAAGCCATATTGATAAACTACCTCAAATAAATATACCAATAAACTCTCAAGACCCAAGACTACCCCCTAGTTGTAACATGGTGCTTAATGCCACATGTGATCCCATGCTAACCTTTGATCTGGAACAAGTAATAAATACTAAAAGAAGATAAAAAAATACTATGTGGAAGTCTTGTAATATCAAATATCAGAATAATCAAAACAATGTTAAGTGTACAAAAAAATCACCACTAAAAGACTATACTAACTGTCTGACTGTCTGTAAGCCTATTAATATGATTAGTTGTTGTGATAGGTCCCTAGCTATCTCTGACTACCAAAATAAAATGAAATAAAGTACTAGAAATCATGATAAGTAGTATGACTAGTCCTCGATTGATGAGGACTCACCAATGTTGTTACTGAGTGATATAATATTGGATAATGTATGGTCAGGGAACTAAGCGTGCAAACCTATATTTTGAAATCAATATAGCGCAAAAGAGAGTATGTGGTCAGTACATTGAATGTACTAGTATGTGAGATAGGAACTAACTGATATGCACATAGGTACAGAGCATGATTGCATGAACATTAAAAATGAATGCAAGAACAAGCATAATCATGTACTAAAATGATTTGAATAAATGATAACTAATATAAATGGACACTTGTGCAATATCTAGTTTTGATGATGATCGGCTGATAATAGGGGACCAGGTCCCTGAGTCTTTGATAACTCTCAACTCACTCCCATAATTAAGGGGTGAGGCGGTCGTTGTCAAGTAACCTAATTTAAATTGGGGCCAAATCTCAAAGAGTGAATTATAGACTTCAAACCCTATGGGTGTTCAAATTATTATAAGGTTACCAAAAATGCTAACAAAAATGATATGCAAAATAAAATGGGGGGATTTTTTTGGAAACTTTTTGTACAATATTTAGCAATTGATCAAGAGATGACACATTTGTTTTAAGCAATAATATTGGGGGAAATCTTGGGATTTTGTCTCCCTAAAGGTAAAAGTATGTAGGTTAATGATGATTCAGCATGAAATTTTGTTGTTAACTAAAGGATAGGCTAGGTCAAAGGTCATTGTGGTTAATCTTTCGATAAAATCACAACAATTTCACCCATTGGCTCTTTCGAGAACCTAACAAGTGTGAAATTCGCAATCACCCAAAACCTCAATCAAGCATCGCTATTTCTCGAATGATGCTATTGGAATGATTTATACTCATAACATACTTATTTCTAATACTACAAAAGGGAGAAAACAGTAGGCTTAATTTTCCACCATTGACTTGTCACCCTATAACCCTCTTTCAAGGATGTTATAGGTTACGTCATATTTACCTTCATCCTCCTTTCGAGGATAATAAAGGGTTTAGATACTTTGGGGTTTTCACCCATCAAACCCATTTGGGGATTTGGGCTTTCACCCATCAAATTCCAACTCATACGCTCAAGAAATGTTGAAATCCTTACTCAACAACTAATAATCATACAAACACAACAATACCTATACATATATATTATAGTTTAACATAATCCAAAGACTAAATTACTTAGCTACTTATGAAGAAAGTAAAGAGAGATATACCATAAGGATTATTCAAAGCATTCATTCTTCACAAAAATGCAAACAAATCAAGCCTCCAAAATTAGTTACATAATTAAATAATTAGGGTTTCAATCTTTCAATTTAAAAAATTTTATGAGGTAAGCAATGCTTCATGAAGAAAGGGTTTTTGCCTATATATGATTTGGAATTCATATCTTTAATATTACAAATATTCCCATCGGCAAAATCCCACTGAACCGTGATCATCCTAATTTTACCGCAATCGCGGCTATGCGTCTGCAATTTATTGACTTTTGCTTGACTATCATAATTGAGGTCAGAACACCGTGACCACCGTACCTGATGCCCTTTTCTCCAAGTCTTCAACTATATTTTCTAGCTTCTTTTTGCTCATTTTAAGCTCCTTACCACATCTTTTGATTTCATCAAATCTATGCTAGAAAAGAGGGGATATTAATGCATTTAATTACAATTATTTTTCATTTTTTTCATTCAAAATAGGTTAATGTGCATGAATAATTAATGAAAATGAGTGGTAATATCAACGCTCATCAACAACCCTAACATAAGACCTTGCTTTTCCTTAAGCACTACCATCTTTCACCATGAACATTCTCCATGTATGACCCAATTTAGCTCCTAATGATCAAGAATTCTCTAACTTGATTGCTACCATAAAAAGCTTTTCACATATGGACCAGAGGATTCCCACGACTCCTCTCATTATAAACTAGCATGGCAAAAAATGCAATGGACTTTGAGG
>JAPEIP010000008.1:53687856-53716273 GCA_026120095.1 Capsicum chinense | reverse complement strand
TAGATCTAAAAATTAGAAGAGGGTTCATTTGGGTGAAGTCCCAAGTCCTAGTTGCAGTAATATTAGCAACTAGAATAGTTAGGACAGAAGCCTGTTGATTATTTTAAGCTACTACTGATTAAGCTAGAGTAGTGAAGACGACTCTAAATTTAGTATGAGAGACATGCTTATTTATGGATCTTTCTAAGTCGACAAAAGTGTAGGCAGATTCCCGTTTCTAGTTTTGTTATTCTGTTTGGAAGGCATGTTCTATAAATGGAGAAAAAAATTGAATTAAAAAGTGTTTAAATTAACCTCATTCTCATTCGTATGACATGAATATTGAAAGAAGGGAAAATTTTCTAAAACATAATGTAGCCTCCTGCCCATTAGTGTAGTGCGCTTCACACCCATGCATAAGACTCTACTCAATACGACTTTTAGACTCCCTAGGACACTTTAAAATTTATGCTATAATACCAAGTTTGTAATGATGCAATAGTACACCCTATATGCCACACGGTTCATACAGTGACAAGTGACCCCAAGCTAATCTATGAGTTTGTACCTACTGCTGAGCATTGGATAATATGTTGATGATCAATGTGTGCAAAAACTACTGAATGTTCCATAAGGTTTAAATTCTAAAACAATGCAACAAAAATCCACAAGTTTGAAACATAAGATAAAATGCTGAAAATTGACTAATAAAAAATGGCAACTACTAACTGTCTAAAATGTCTGAAACTTACTCGATATATGCTACCTACACCCCTAAACATGAATAAACTCAAAAAATAATATCTTGAGAGAGAATAGGTCACTTTAAAAATCATCGAAGTTAAGAAGCCAAAAATAAAACTAAGTCTCCTACACTTAGCTAAATTTTAAGGTTTTAAGCCCCTTGTACATGTACTATGGGTTTAATAGAGGTAAGACAAATACAAGGTATTATAAGAAGCCCTATCCTACCTTCAAGAGAGTGTTTAGAGAAGATTGTGAGAGTGTTTTGATCCCTCAAAGTTTGTTATGAGCGGCGACAATGTGTTATAAGATGTGGGGTCTTAAATATTTCAAGGTAAGAATTGTCCAGAATACCCCCAACTTAAAAGCTAAAATATATGCGTAGAAGGGTATGATTTTCCACTTCAACTTGTAGCCACATAATACGAGTGGCACCCTTCATTCTTATGTTATCAGAAGGCTTGGACACCATATTCCGTCCATCATACGACTCCTTGGCCTAAATCGTACCCACTATATATGACTAATAACCACTCAAATCATACCCTAGGAAGAATGTAAAGGCTAGACACTAAAAAATATATGATTTCAACCTTACTACTTACACCCTAACATATGACTAGTATGATGCCTTTTCATACCAAGAACAAAACTTGGCCAATATGACACTGACCAATATATAACAAAGGACTTCAAACTGTATATACTCCATATGAGTAGTATGATGTAGTCGTATGACTCATAATATATTCGAGCCTTAGAAAACATTGCAAATGCTAACATTCGGGGTGTTTTAACCAATTTTAGGGGTCTATTTTGCCACAAATTTGAAGTGGTTAATATGGATATAAATGGTTTTATTTTGATGTGTAGATTCTACATTTTTTATGTTTTAGCTGATTCTGGGATGGTACATGAGGTGAAAGCTCAGTGATAAAGGCCTAATTGTTTAACTTTTGACATTTAAGGTAGGTTATGGCTTAACTTTCTTCAAACTGGGGTAGGTAGTTAATAATAAGGCCAAACAAATCGATAGGCAACTCAACTTGGCACCATCTTTAACTTTGGCATGGCAAGTGGACGTTGTTAACTTTTAGCACCTCAAGTAGCATATAAGTGTGTTATTTTTGCACCTTTTGACATAAGCTCTGGTGTGTGAATCTCAATCGCTGCCAACATGGATTAACTGACAAATTGATTTATGCCATCTCATTTTACATCGACACATCATTATATTAACACACAATTAATTTTTTAAAAAAAGGCCAAAACACATGGTAATTATATCTAATGAATTAATGACATATGTTTTGTTGCCTCAATAATTACAAAAAAAACCCCACCTTGTCTTCTCTACCCAAGTTTCTTTAATCTTAAACATCCATTAATGGAGATTAAACTTTTCAATAATGCTAAACATACCTTTTCATTCTCTAACAATAATAGATTCGCATTAATATCTTCAAAAATTTCAAATATATGATGAAAAATACAAAGAAGAAGGAGGTTAGTACTAAATTAGAAACTAAATTAACAAAAAAAATATAAAAACTAATTGGAGTTGCTTGGAACTAGAATTTCAGATACATGACAAATATTCTTGGAATCCAAAATTCTCACAATCAAAATCGAAAGATCACTCTTTTTAGAATCCAAATAAACTTTAATAAATAAATCAAACACAAACGGGGTTGAATCACAAGTCCTATAATTCTTTACCAAGATTTCAAACATCTAAGGTGGGTTTGAGCTGAATCAAGGAATTCATGAATGGCGGATTTAATTAACTATAGTGATTGAAAGTTGAGGCAAAAAAGGGAGAGGATATAAGTGATGGTAGCATAGGAAGAAAGAGAGTAAGAGTCATTGGGGTGGTGGATAGTAAAGGTGAGGAGTTCAGAGTTGAATAATAATTTGAGAGACATGGGAAAGAGTGAAGCCGGAAGTGGAAGGAATAAAAACATGCAAGTCTCATTACAACTTTAAAAGAGAACACTCCAATTACACAATAATGAAGAAAGAAAGAGTAAAAACAAGATATTGTGAGCTTGACCTCCAAGAATTAATTGAGTAAAAATCAATTGTGTTAAGAAAAGGAAAAAAATATGGAAAACTAATGGATGAAAGAGTGAGGAAGAAAAACAAAAAAGATGATATAATTATGAAAATACCCCACAAACGCGCCCAAAAGCGAGTGCAAAACACTCTCTTTGCTAAATTAATAAAAAAGTTCCGAAGTGACAGTTTATGGCTACCTGATATGCTAAAAGTGAACAACGTCCACTTAAGGTGCCAAAGTGAAAGATGATGCCAAGTTGAAGGGTCTGTCGATGTTTTTGGCCTAATAATGATGTAAAATCAAGCTATGGGTATGGGGTTGTATCATAGAAATTATGATAGGGATTTTATATGCCTGTGTGAGGGCCTATGTGGATAATATTTGGTGGTTTTAACATTATTTGTTATGTGTCACCGTGTGGGATCTTATATGATCATGTTGTCCTGGTAATGATATATTTGTTTGGTTACAATCTTTTTGGTTGGAAAAAGCCTAAATTGTGGGATTCATGCATTATTAAAGACATTTTACTTGTACATTTCACTTGATTGTTTCTGGATTATATTAGGTCATGGATCATTGGTGGATTTATGCTTACTTGAATGGTATATTGGTTTAATCCTGGATATTATCATTTGATTGGAAGTGAATATTGCATCCTCATCTCATATTCATTTATGAAACAATGGTACCACTATGGAAATACTAAAATAACAGAAACACTGGTTTTTCCAATTGAAAAAGGTGACATCTTAAAAATCATTTACCAATGTATATGCGGGAGAGGAGATATAGATATTGGTATTGGATATTTGTTGTATATGGTTATATGAAGGACCCCTTAATGAATCCTATGTTTGGATGGTTTAGCTCCATAGGTGTGTACGGAGGTTGTGCGACGACCTCGTGCATCACATCTTTAATATCTTTATTGCACTTCTTATATTGTGCTTATGTTTTGATTGTACTTCTGTGCTTGAATAGATATCTATCAATCTATTATGTCCTCCTATACTTGTATTTGATGTACGTGTATATTTTTTCATGTTTTCTCTGCATGTATTTATTATATGTGTGTATATTAAAATTGTTAGTGGAGACAGTATGGGCTACTTTGGGATATTTTCTAGTTACAGGTGACATGTCCATAGTTTGTGTTTATATTATTTATTTTTTACTTTACTCAGTCAACCTATGATACCTACTGAGTATAACATAACAATACTTATCCCTACCATAACCTTATAGTGTAGATATAGGTACGAGTGCGCCACATATATAGTTGTTTTAGGAGATACTTGCATCCTATTTGGGGTATCAGTTGATCTATGTATGCGGAGTTGATAATCTAACTTTTCTTATCTAGACTATGTCTTGTATTTAGAGGTAGATTTTTGCTCCTGTTTTGATATCTGATGTATTTTTTACCTTAAGTTGTATAAGTTAATTCTTACACTAAGACACTAGGTCTTGGAATTTGGCTGGTATCTTTATCATATTTTTTCTGGTTTTACTATATATGTGTGGTTTGACTCCATTCTTTAGGTCTCGCCTTTGTTTGGTATTGATTTTATCATTCAATATCAGTTTGGGTGGAAGGCATAATTGTCAAGGCTTGCCACGACAAGTGTCATCATGACCCTTTGTTTTTGGATCGTGACAACATAAGTGGGCGATTTTGAATCCAATGCTATTCTAACAGATCCATGATTAAATTGGATATAGTTAATTAAATATAATGTTCCATTGATAGGTTTGATTCCCCGTGTAATATACCTTGTTTTTATCATTGTAATAGAAATTGATAACTTCTTTATATTTGAAATTGATTTTATCTGCATTCTGCTTTAATGTTGAAAAGCCCCAAAATACTTGTGTCTTATGTTTGAATTTAGAGAGTTACTTTTATTTCAAATGTACTTAGTCACTACTTACATTGTTCCTTGTGAATTAATCCCCAACTCATTGTTGGGTAAAATATATTGAAAATGTCTACTACACCTATTCAAGAGTGTAAACTGAGCGTTACCACCTAAATTACAACTATGTATGTCTGTCATGACCCGATTTAAGAGTTATGATGACACGTACTCTATCCTGCCAATAGGTAAGCCGACCCATAGCATAGAGACAAATGCAATCGGCTATCTTGGTGGAACTATCCTAAAATCTAGAAATTTAAAATTACAGACACAAATAGCAATAATACAGTTATAAAGGTTCAATATATACATAGAAAATCAGCAACCATCCCAAGACTCAGTAATGTCAGCACAAGAGCTACTACAAATGAAGTATGAGTTCTAAATAGTCAAATAGATTTTATGTCGAAGATGAAAGACTATTCATAGATAAATAGACGAAAAAAACGTAAATCCAACTGTAAGAGCTCACCCAATCTCCAAAATCAACCTGCACAAGCGTCGAATTAGTGGTGGAAACTAGTACTCACATCTGCACCAAAGAGGTATAGAAATTTAGTATGAGTACCAAAACTATAGGTACTCAACAGGAATCATCGATCGACTTAGCTAAATCATGATATAATTAGGATAAAATATAAGATAAAGTATACTAAGACAAGGTAAAAGGGGCAAACCTGGAAATAAGTTCCATCACTACTATGGACATAAATATCACACAACTATAACTAAAAGATTCGGTCCCATAAAACAATAAGTGCGAAAAAGTAAACAACCCAATTCAGGCTCTCATATGCCTGGAGGTTACAATTAAGGAAACTAAGCAATAGAATAACCCTAAATCACCAAGTTATCCAACCATAACTAAGAATACAACTGATTTGTACCATGTCATACATAACTCTCGATCAGAATAGAACCAAAACTTAATAGAATCATCATCATTTGTCGAACTTAAACTGGAAGATCTATTATCAATACCATTATCATTTTCCAGATTTGAACCTGAACTTATATTTATAAATCATATCAGTGGGCTATACCTTTAAGCCATATTGATAAACTACCTCAAATAAATATACCAATAAACTCTCAAGACCCAAGACTACCCCCTAGTTGTAACATGGTGCTTAATGCCACATGTGATCCCATGCTAACCTTTGATCTGGAACAAGTAATAAATACTAAAAGAAGATAAAAAAATACTATGTGGAAGTCTTGTAATATCAAATATCAGAATAATCAAAACAATGTTAAGTGTACAAAAAAATCACCACTAAAAGACTATACTAACTGTCTGACTGTCTGTAAGCCTATTAATATGATTAGTTGTTGTGATAGGTCCCTAGCTATCTCTGACTACCAAAATAAAATGAAATAAAGTACTAGAAATCATGATAAGTAGTATGACTAGTCCTCGATTGATGAGGACTCACCAATGTTGTTACTGAGTGATATAATATTGGATAATGTATGGTCAGGGAACTAAGCGTGCAAACCTATATTTTGAAATCAATATAGCGCAAAAGAGAGTATGTGGTCAGTACATTGAATGTACTAGTATGTGAGATAGGAACTAACTGATATGCACATAGGTACAGAGCATGATTGCATGAACATTAAAAATGAATGCAAGAACAAGCATAATCATGTACTAAAATGATTTGAATAAATGATAACTAATATAAATGGACACTTGTGCAATATCTAGTTTTGATGATGATCGGCTGATAATAGGGGACCAGGTCCCTGAGTCTTTGATAACTCTCAACTCACTCCCATAATTAAGGGGTGAGGCGGTCGTTGTCAAGTAACCTAATTTAAATTGGGGCCAAATCTCAAAGAGTGAATTATAGACTTCAAACCCTATGGGTGTTCAAATTATTATAAGGTTACCAAAAATGCTAACAAAAATGATATGCAAAATAAAATGGGGGGATTTTTTTGGAAACTTTTTGTACAATATTTAGCAATTGATCAAGAGATGACACATTTGTTTTAAGCAATAATATTGGGGGAAATCTTGGGATTTTGTCTCCCTAAAGGTAAAAGTATGTAGGTTAATGATGATTCAGCATGAAATTTTGTTGTTAACTAAAGGATAGGCTAGGTCAAAGGTCATTGTGGTTAATCTTTCGATAAAATCACAACAATTTCACCCATTGGCTCTTTCGAGAACCTAACAAGTGTGAAATTCGCAATCACCCAAAACCTCAATCAAGCATCGCTATTTCTCGAATGATGCTATTGGAATGATTTATACTCATAACATACTTATTTCTAATACTACAAAAGGGAGAAAACAGTAGGCTTAATTTTCCACCATTGACTTGTCACCCTATAACCCTCTTTCAAGGATGTTATAGGTTACGTCATATTTACCTTCATCCTCCTTTCGAGGATAATAAAGGGTTTAGATACTTTGGGGTTTTCACCCATCAAACCCATTTGGGGATTTGGGCTTTCACCCATCAAATTCCAACTCATACGCTCAAGAAATGTTGAAATCCTTACTCAACAACTAATAATCATACAAACACAACAATACCTATACATATATATTATAGTTTAACATAATCCAAAGACTAAATTACTTAGCTACTTATGAAGAAAGTAAAGAGAGATATACCATAAGGATTATTCAAAGCATTCATTCTTCACAAAAATGCAAACAAATCAAGCCTCCAAAATTAGTTACATAATTAAATAATTAGGGTTTCAATCTTTCAATTTAAAAAATTTTATGAGGTAAGCAATGCTTCATGAAGAAAGGGTTTTTGCCTATATATGATTTGGAATTCATATCTTTAATATTACAAATATTCCCATCGGCAAAATCCCACTGAACCGTGATCATCCTAATTTTACCGCAATCGCGGCTATGCGTCTGCAATTTATTGACTTTTGCTTGACTATCATAATTGAGGTCAGAACACCGTGACCACCGTACCTGATGCCCTTTTCTCCAAGTCTTCAACTATATTTTCTAGCTTCTTTTTGCTCATTTTAAGCTCCTTACCACATCTTTTGATTTCATCAAATCTATGCTAGAAAAGAGGGGATATTAATGCATTTAATTACAATTATTTTTCATTTTTTTCATTCAAAATAGGTTAATGTGCATGAATAATTAATGAAAATGAGTGGTAATATCAACGCTCATCAACAACCCTAACATAAGACCTTGCTTTTCCTTAAGCACTACCATCTTTCACCATGAACATTCTCCATGTATGACCCAATTTAGCTCCTAATGATCAAGAATTCTCTAACTTGATTGCTACCATAAAAAGCTTTTCACATATGGACCAGAGGATTCCCACGACTCCTCTCATTATAAACTAGCATGGCAAAAAATGCAATGGACTTTGAGGAGAAACCATGTAGCAACTATTAACACTCTAGAAATGGCTCACATATTAACTACAATCACATTTTACCTCCATTTGTCCCATTAGGTGGAAGATGCCAAAATCACTTTCCACTAGTTCACATGCCTCCTCATAAAAAAGGAAAAATATTTACACACCTAGTTACTAATCATGCATAAAGAAATTTTAAGTGAAAATACTCACTCTCTCAAGAAATTCTCCATGTTAACAAGTACCATGCCATAGGGTTTCCCCTATTTTCATTCACCACTACAATGACTACACTTGGTTAGGAATCACAAAGAGATTTCTTGAGCTTGTAAAGACAGTTTTAGTGTAGGGTAGGATATCATCTTAGGTTGATAAGGATAAACCCTCATTGAAATTCTACACAAAATCATTTCATGCATTATTACTGTCAACTTCTTGCTTTTACAAATTAGCCTACTTTTTCCCTTTTTGCTTAATCCACATTCTTATCACCTCTTTTTCTTTACTCTTAATGCGAACATTTAATTGTTATGTATTCCTTACTTTTGATGGACCTTTTCTTTCTTCAAAGAAAAAATCTTACTAGTTTAAGCTTGTAGGAACTTTCTTATATATTCTTGGCTTAATTATACTTTCTTTCTCGATCCACCACCCCCAACTTTGGATTTTTTCCTCAATTTGTGTTCTTAAGTTCAAGGAGGATAGGGTTCAAGAGAGGATGAATAGAAGTGTTACGAATTATAAAGTATTTGCCAAAGGCAAGTCCAAAGTCTTAAAGTGGGTCACTAGGGGTAACTCCTATTTATTGGTAGGCTTGTTTGGCTAAAGACGGCTTCCAAAATCACAATATGACCAATGATCATTTTACAAACCACGAATAATCAAAATTTATCTTTGAAAGACTACTGGGGAAAGTTATAGATAATACCAGTGCACATGAGATATATACAATTAAGCTCGCCCTCATGGCCTGGAAATATTATGAAGGGGGTTCAGTTATCCTACCCTCTAGATAAAAAAATAGAGTTCTCACTATTTTTTCTAAAGTTAATTTCCAGAGTAATAAAAAGAGAAAGTTTTGTCACAAGGATTACCTACAAAAGATCAAAAACAGCAACTAGAATAACGTAAGCTACTTCGGGTATTCCCAACTATGAATAACACAACATAAGAAAAATTTCTATTGCACTCCCTGGAAATTGGGACATTTTAATAATGCTCAACACACTCCCATAATTAAGAAGCCAGACGGTTATTTTCAAGTAACCTAATTTCAATTGGGATTGAATATTAAGGCGCGAATTATAGACTTCAAACTCTATGGGTGTTCAAATTACTGCGAGGTTGCCCAGAATGCTAACAAAAATGACATGCTAAACGAAATGGGGGGATTTGTTGGGAAACTTTTTGTACAATCTTTAGCAATTGATCAAGAGGTGAGATTTTTTTTAAGCAACAATGTTTGGGGAAGTCTTGGGATTATGTCTACCTAAAGGTAAAAGTATATGGTTTAATGATGGTTTAGCATGAAATTTAGTTGTTAACTAAAGGATAGGCTAGGTGGAAAGTCATTGTCGTTAATCTTTCGATAAAACCATAACGATTTCACCCGTGGACTCTTTCGAGCACCTAACAAGTGTGAAATTCTTAATCACCTAAAACCTCAATAAAGCATCCCTATTTCTAGCATGATGCTCTTGACATGGTTTTCACTCTTAATACACTTATTTCAAAGATTGCAAAAGGGAGCAAACCATAGGATTAATTGTCCACTATTGTCTTTCCCCTTATAACCCTCTTTTAAGGATATTATCGGTTACCTCATATTCACCTTCATCCCTCTTTCGAGGATGATAAAGGGTTTTTAGAGTTTGGGGTTTTCACCTATCAAACCCATTTGCAGATTTAGGGCTTTCACCCATCAAATTATAACTCATAAGCTCAAGCAATGGTGAAATCCTTACTCAATAACTAATAATCATACAAACACAATAATACCTACACATAAATTACACTCTAATTCAACTTAATTCCAAGACTAAATTACATAGCTACTCATGATGAAAGAAAAGAGAGATATACCATAAGGATTATCCAAATCATTCATTCTTCACAAAAATGCTAAAAATCAATCGTCCAAAATTAGTTACACACTTGCCCAATAAGGTGTTAAATCTTTCAATTCAAATTATCTTAGGAGGTAATCAATGCTCCACAAACAAAAGGTTTTTACCTATATATGGTTTTGAATTCGTCTGTGTAATTTTAGAAATCTTTCCCAGGACATAATCTCGTCGAACCGCGATCACACCGTTTGACTGTAATCTCATCTATGTGACTGTAATTTAATGACTTTTGCTTGATTCCATGGTCAACGTCTGTAGACCGCGACCTCGGTACCTGAGGCCCTTTGCTCGAAGTCTTCAGCTATATTTTCTTACTTCTTTTTTAAATATTTTAAGTTCTTTTCCAGATATGTTGATTTCCTCAACTCAATGCCTTCAAAGAGGGGATATTAGTGCATTTAATTACAATTATGTCTCATTTTATTCATTTAAAATAGGGTAATATGCATGAGTGATTAGTATGAATGAGTGCTAAAACCACCACTTATCAACACAGTCAAATTAATATCTTGCTCATTCGTAAGCACCACCACTCTTTACCATGAAACATTCTCCATGTATGACCAAATTTAGTTCCCAATGATCAAGAAGACTCCAACTTGATTGCTACCACAAAAAGCTTTTCACACATGGACCAGAGGTTTGCCACGACGCCCCTCATCATAAACTAGCATGGCAAAAAATGCATTGGACTTTAAGGATCAACCATGTAGCACCTATTAAAACTATAGAAATGGATCACATATTGACTACAATCATATTTTACCTCCATTTGCCTTATTGGGCAGAAGATGCCAAAATCACCAACTTCCACTAGTTCATATGCCTCCTCACAAAAAAGGATAAACATTTACACTCCTAGTTACCAATCATGCCCATAGAAATTTTAAGTGCAAACACTCACTCTCTCTAGAAATTCTCCATTTTAACAAGTACCATGCATAGGCTTGCCTCTATTTTCAATCACTACTACCATGACTACACTTGGTTGGGAATCACAAAGGGATTTTTTAGCTTGTAAAGTGGGTTTTAAGGTAGGGTAGGATATAAGGTTAGGCTGATAAGGCTAAACCCTTCTTCAACTTCTACTCAAAATATTTTCATAAATTGTTATTAGGCTACTTCTTTCTTTTACAAATTAGCTTACTTTTTCCTTTTCATTTTACCCGCATTCTTATCACCTTTTTTTCTTTACTTTTGATGTGAGCATTTTACTGTTATGCATTACTTTCTTTTGGTGGACCTTCTCTTTCTTCAAAGAAAAAATTTTACTTGTTCATGCTCATAAGAACTTTCGTATAACTTCGTGGCTCAATTACACTTTCATTTTCTTTCCACCATCCCCAACTTTGGATTTTAGCCTCTATTTTTATTATAAAGTTCAAGGAGGATAGGGTTAAAGAGATGATAAATAAAAGGGTCACGACTTATAATGCCTTTCCAAAGAAAAGTCCAAAGGATCAAAGGGGGTGACTAGGGGTAACTCCTATATATTAGTAGCTTGTTTGGCTAAAGAGGGTTTCCAAAATCACAAGATGGCCAATGATCATTTTACCAACCAATCATAATCAAAATTTATCTTTGAAAGACTAAAGGGGAAAGTTCTAGATGATAAAAGTACAGATGAAATGTAGACAATTAAGCTCACCCACATGGAATGCAAATAATATAAAGGGGGTTAATTTGACCTAACCGCTAGTGACAAAAATAGAGTGCTCACTATTTTTTCAAAGCCAATTTTTGGAGTCATAAAATGACATAAAGTTTTTTCACAAGGTTTCTCATGTCCATGCCTTTGAATTTTGCAAAATTTTTGGACAGAGGGGGTTGTTTGGTTTAGTATCCATACCATGCATAATTTTCTAATCATAGCAACAACCAAAGATATAGTCTCACATTATGAGCTTCATTCACCATTACAATTACTAAAGCATCTCTTCAAGCACTTAGGAATCTTAAAACGTGTAAAGGTATAGGGATGCATACTAATTTCTCATAATTCATTCAATAAGGAATGCATAGGCATAAGAATGCAAGCAACATATCATAATTCAGTTACTAAGGCATTTCAACATACACTTGGCATACAAGAATTTATACACAATTTGGGGATTTTTTGTTAACATGCTATAATGACCCTATTTCCTTCACACAAACATTTTATCAAACATATGGGGAGCATACAACAAACACTACACCTAAGTACCATGATTTCATCAACCAACATGCAACTTGAAAAGGGTTTTTTATGAACATCACACAATTAATCACATACAAGAATCAACTCTTAATACCTGTAGTCTAACCCATGAATTAACTCTGAACAACACATAATCATGAACTTCAATACACATATATCATGAAATCTCATAAACACATAAACTTTGTAATTTTGCAATGGATTCTTGGACTTTTTGGGTGGAAGGAACCCTAGAATCAACATCTAACATACCTTAGGAGAATGTTTCTTGAACGTTCTTGGAGAGATTCTTTGTTTCTTGAGTTTTCTTGAAGAAGGGTTTTGATCTTGTTCTTAGGAATTGATTTTTTGGAGAAACCCTAATTTGATGTTATAGATGAATAATGTAGTTAGGAGCCTTGATTTGATATTAATAAGTGCTAAAAAAGGTGGAAAAGACAAAAAAACCTTTTCTTAAATGACTAAAAAATCAGTGAACGGGATATGCGATGATGGGTGCAAAAGTTCATCGAGGGCCCGATAGTCCGTCGGTCCTGACTGTCGCACCTGGGCCAGAACTAGTTCACTATCTTGTCTGCAACGGCTTGGGTGAAGGTCTTTTGCTAGCCTGATGGTCTGTTGACCTTACCATTGTGCTTAACCAGAAAGAGGTCTCACTTCCTTCTTTGTGACAGTTTGGGAGATGGTCCATCACTAGCCCGATGGTCTGTCAACCTTACCATTTCACCTAGGCAGTTCTTAATGCCTTCTGTAATTCGGCCATAACTTTCTATGCTGACTTTGGATTTTGATGAAATAGGTATTGTTGGAAAGTGAATTGAATTTCCC
Source organism: Capsicum chinense (assembly GCA_026120095.1). Lineage (NCBI taxonomy): Eukaryota > Viridiplantae > Streptophyta > Magnoliopsida > Solanales > Solanaceae > Capsicum > Capsicum chinense. Next base: position 53,703,053 of record JAPEIP010000008.1, on the reverse strand, counting down.
ACATGATAAAAGTTAAAATTAGGAAAATTCAATATGGTTTAAGAACTACTCACTTTGGAAGTCATCCCTTAATCTTATAGAGATGGAAATAGGCTTTAAGAAAGTTCAGAGTATTACAATATCTCCCCCGTGGAAACATTCGTCCTTGAATTTCGCTTGTTAGGCTAAGAGTAATGATCAATTGAACTTACATAAGGGATGTGAATATCTGAATCAAGACTATATGACTAAAACTACTGGTTGACTGAGTTCTTATACTAGGCATGCATATATGATGCATGGAATACACGACTAAAGTTATTGATAGTCTAAATTCTCATAATAGACATGAATATCTAATTCATGGATGCGTGACTGAGTTGTTCTCATGAATGTATGACTAAATACGCTCATAACCTAAACTTTTACTACTGAGCATGAATATCTAATGCATTAATATATAACTGAACTAACTTTTGAAAGCATGACTGATGATGCAATGATAACTGATGCAAAACTAGTAATGAGAATATGAGAATGAAACTAAATGGGTTTAAGGAATTTAAAACTTCAGGGAGTTCTAGGGTATCTCCTCTTCGGGACACTGTGTCCCTCTAGGAATGCTTACTTTACTGATATACTTTGTTAATGCACAAGGTATCTACAAACCAAATCATAACTAGGCATCTGGGATCTAGACTAATGCATGATTTATGAATTGAGCTATACTCGTGACTGCTAGAATATCCTATCTTGGAATAGTTACATGTCTGAGATTTCTGATAGTATGATTAGATGAAGAGATAGGAAAAAAAGATCTGGCTACTATACTAAATTATTGGCTATTCAAACTAACTCATACTAAAAACTTAAGCTTACATGGGAGTAAAGGATCTAACAATACATATCATGTGGATAAAAGACTCATACCATACCCAAATCTATATTAAAGAAACTATCCTAGTCATGGCTACTCTGAACTGCATAGAGTCGGTTTTGACACTGGCCACTAGTGGTACTAGGAGTGGCGCCCTACTGACACAAATCTCTACCCTTCTGAGATAGTACTCTACACTCCTGTATTCTGTGTCATCGCTTACCACATCCAAAACATACTTGACTATTTTCTCTAAACACACCTAGGTAATTCTTGCCACTCTCAACAAAGTGGATAGGTACGAGCACTGCTTGCACTACCCTGGGTTTTGAAGCCTGGCGCCCCATCCTGACCAACATCCCCAAACCTTTGTATGGGTACACTAGCTGAGGATAGAGTTGTGACTAAAAAATTCTAACTATGCTAAGAACGACTACCACCCTGTGATCCAGCCTAAGAAAAGTTGTAAATACCTTCTCTGGATCTCTTATTAGATGTCTTTCTCTTCTTAGATTTATCTGCCTCAATATGCTGAGCATGCATCATTAAACTAGCAAGATCCATGTCTCTATTAAGCATAGCAGTTCTACACTACTTCAACACCAATCCGATTACACCAGTCATAAACTTACACATGCTAGCTCTAGGGTTAGCTATCAAGTCGGAAGCATACTTAGCTAACTGATTGAACTTAAGACAATACTTCTTACTATCATGGAACCCTACCTCAGGTTCCTGAACTCTTCCACCATAGCTTCTCTCATCTCTAATGGGAAAAACATATCTAAGAAGTGATCCTGAAATACTTGCCAAGCCATGGGTGTTGCATCCTCCCCTCTACTGTTTTTCCATATCACTACCCAATCATGAGCAATATCCTTCAGCCTATTGGATGCTAATTCTACACTCTCCTCCTCAGAAACATGCATAATCTTGGTGATCTACTTCACATCCTCAAGATAAAGCTATGGGTCTTCACCTACTACTGACCTAAATAATTCTAGTGGGTTCATTCTCATGAAATTTCTAATCCTAGCTGCGATTGAATCCCCAACATTAGTCGTCACAGCTTGGGAAAGCACCTGAAAAGCTGCTCGGAACTCTGCGTGTGACATATTCTTATTTGGAGGATCTACGTATTGAGGTGGCTGGTTATCATTCTAGCAGGCATTATCTCTGTGAGGAGGCATATTCTAAAATGAAAGAAAGAAAATTGATTATACTAAGAGTTTAACTCAAGCTCATGCTCACTCGTATGATATGAATACTGGAGGAAGGGAAACTATTCCTGAAACATCTTATAGCCTCCTGTACATAAGTGTGGCGTGAAACAAATCCATGTACAAGACTCTACTAGATGCAGCTTTTTAGACTTCCTAGGATACTATTGAATCTTAGGCTTAGATACTAAGTTTGTAACGCCCCAATTTTTTAGAAATCGGAATGTCACACGGTGCTCATGATCCCGAAGGACCACAAGCTAACCCTTTTTTGATATTTGTACCTCATTACTAGATAACATACTGAAATAAATGTGGAAATCTTGCAGAATCTTGTCATAAGGTTCAAAACATCTAAAATACTCAAAACTAAAAACTGAAAACTGATACATCTATCTGAAAAGCCTCTGAACTATATAAACTATGGAGTTGATGGGAAATATCCCCAAATAACTCTATCCATTGAAACTAAATTGATTCTAATGACATAATAAAATAAGGATCATCCTCGAATGATGAGGACTTACTACTAAGTCAATTATTGTTGGCTGAGTCTGGACTGCTAAAGGTGCCCTGGCTCTTGCTCTTCTGAACCCATGGTATAAGATACTATAGCGTAAGAGAAAAGTATGAATCAATAATTTGAATGTACTGGTATGCTACATGAGGTAAGGCTAAATGCAAGGGCATATCCATGAACATAAATTAACTGAATAATATGAGAGTACTGAATGAGGATACATGTATGGACTGAATACTACCTTATGAATACTTGAACTTCTTACAACCGAGTTTACTAATACTAATATTTGCATTTACTAACACTAAGAGTCTGAATAATTGAGTCTACTAATAATTGAACTTTGAGCTTACTAATATTGACTGATTGAAAGCGTGATCAAACCTATCTAGCAAATGATCTTCACATCTAGTAATAATGATAAGGAATTATTGAGTCTGAGTTTGAGATCAGGCCTATCTAGCAGGCGATCTCTCAATTGATTAATATTGATACTGGTTAACCTTATGTAAGACCAGACTCATCTAGTGGGTGGTCTGTGAATCCAGGGAACTATCTAAGTTCCTCACTGACCTGAAAGATCGTATCTGATAGTCCTAATTTTTGAGTGCTACTGTGATAACTAAGATTGAACTGTAACTATAGGTGTTCTCACTTAACCAACATACCCTAAATCTGAACTAGTGGGGTCCAACCTATAACTCCAGCTGGAAGGGTATCAGTACCGTGCCATGGGTAAGGACACTACTATGGTCAATCCTCTCTAACGGGTGACTTTGAATAAGAAGTCAAGCATAAAGCAACGGGAGGCTCCTAGAAGGTAGCCAAGCCTTATTTTAGTGGGTGACTCCTTATCCTACACTATCTATGCAGTTCTGGAGTATATCTATTGCTACTAACGAATCTTCCTCTCTAACGAGGAAGCCATCATCCTTGCACATACTCGGTGCTAGTTCCTACTCCCAACTGAAAGACACTGAACAGATTCTTAACAGAACTTAGATGGAGGTGAATCTATTATTGACTATATTACTTGACTTATCTGACTTAGTTTGCTTGGTTCCATTATCTGATAGTATGCTACTTGGATTCTACTATTTGACTTAATGCTATTGAATTTTTGTTATCTTACCGAGTTTGACTTAAGCCTGAACTGAATAGTGAATACTATTGAATAAGAATTGAATACTAATTTTGATTATACTGATACTGAGTTTGAAATGCACTAATACTGAGATTACTAAATTTCCTTACGTTCTGTAACTGTCTGAATTCTACTGATCATGACTTGATTGAGTGTATCTTGAAATTAACACTGGCTCTAGACTTGCAACTAATTTGTCGAGTATAAATACCCCCAGGACTCGATAACATAAAATTTAAACATAACCATTCTTGAATAACCGTGATAATGGACATTCATTCACCATTACAATCACTAAAGTATCTCTTCAAGCACTTAGGAATCTTAAAACGTGTAAAGGTATAGGGATGCATACTAATTTCTCATAATTCATTCAATAAGGAATGAAAAAGCATAAGAATGCATGCAACATATAATAATTCATTCACTAAGGCATTTCAACAAACACTTGGCATACATGAATTTATACACAATTTGGGGATTTCTTGACAACATGTTATAATGACCCTATTTTCTTCACACAAATATTTTATCAAATATATGGGGAGCATGGTTTGGTTATACAATAAACACTACACCTAATACCATTATTTTATCAGCTAACAAGAAACTTGAGTAGGGTTTATTATGAATGTTACACAATTAATCACATGCTAGAATCAATTCTTAATACCTGTAGTCTAAATCGTGAATTAAATCTCAATAACACATAATCATGAACTTCAATACACATAAATCATGAAATATCATAAATATATAAACTTTGTAATTTTGAAAAGGATTGTTGGACTTCTTGGGTGGAAGGAACCCAAGATTCAACATCTAACATACCTTAGAAGACTCTTTCTTGAAGATTCTTGGACTGATTCTTAGTTTCCTGAGTTTTATTAAAGAAAGGTTTCGATCTTATTCTTAGGAATTGATTTTTGAGAGAAACCCTAATTTGATGTTATAGATGAATCATGAAGTTAGGATCCTTGATCTGATATAAATAGGTGCTAAAAAGGGTGGAAAAAATGCAAAAAGCCTTTTCTAAAATGACTAAAAAATCACTGAATGGGATATGGGATGGTGGGTGCAATAGTCCATAGAGGGCCCGATGGTCCATCAGTCCTGATTGTCGTACCTTGACCAGAAATGGGTTCACTGTCTCATCTGTGATGGCTTGGACGATGGTCCATTACTAGCCCGACGGTCCATCGACCTTACCGTCATGCTTAACCAGAATGAGGTCTCACTGTTTCCTCTATGATGGTTTGGGCAACGTTCCATCGCTAGCTCAAAGGTCCGTCAACCTTACTGTCGCACCTTCAGATACTACACATGGATCTATGTGGACTTATTAAAGTTCAAAATAGAGGAGAAAAAAAGTATGTGTTTGTACTTATGGATGGCTGCTCCAGATTCACCTAGACAGTTTTCCTGAGAACAAAGGATGAAACCTATGAGGTTTTGGTAACTTTTTCCAAGCAATTTCGATTGAAGCTGAATTGTAAAATTATTGGATTCAAATATGATCATGTAACTGAATTGAGAACTCATAAGTTGCAGGATTTCGTGCTGAACATAGAATCAGTCATAACTTCTCTGCTCTTAGAACTCCTCAACAAAATGGAGTTGTTGAACGAAAGATCAAAACCCTCATAGAGTTTCCAGAACCATGCTTATTGACAGTGGGCTTCTAAAGGCATTTAGGCTAAATTTGTTACTACTGCTTGTTTTGTGATAAACAGGTGTTTGATTAGATCTCCTCTGAACATGAATCCATATAAGCTTGTGTTCAATAAAAATCCTAAGCTTGACTACTTCATTCCTTTTAGGAGCAAGTTATTTTTGTTAAATTATGGGAAGAATCAACTGGGAATGTTTGACACCAAAAGTGATGAAACAACATTTGTGGGCTACTCCTAAACATGCAAAGCATACATAGTTTTCAACAAAACAACCCTATGTGGAAGAAAGTCTTCACGTGGTATTTGATGTTTTAGGAAATCTTATGAATCTAGGTGATGATAAAGATTTTAATATTGAAGAAATCATTCCTATTTAAAGGTATGATATTACTGAAGAGGATGATCAAGGAGTAAATGATGCAGTTGGGAATAATGAAGATGATATTGATCTAGGATCTCAGTCATATGCCCTTTCTCTATTTGATAATTATGAAGAATGGTCCATTCAAACACCTCAAGGACCTGGTCCCAAGGGAAATTATCTCAAAACATCAAACTAGAGGCACAAATCTTCTCACCCACTTGAAAATCTGACTACACATTTGGAATCTAGAGTCCAAACAAGAGGTCAAGCTAGAATATTCATGGAATTCGTAGCATTCTTATCCCAAATTGAGCCAAAAATGATAAAGAAGCTCTAAAATATGCTGACTGGATCAATGCAATATAGGAGGAGATTTAGTAATTTGACAAAGATAAAGTCTGGCACCTCATCCCCAGACTTTTTTATAAAACAATTATTAGGACAAAATATATATACAGAAACAAGTAGAATGAGCATAGATCTATCAATGGAAATAATGCAAGACTGGTTGTTAAAGGTTATAAATAGAAAGAAAGAATTGAATATGATGAGACATTTTCCCCTATAGCAAGGATAATGGCAATCAGAATTCTTATTGTATTTGTTGTCTACATAAGATTTAAAGTCTTCCAAATAGATATCAGAAGTGCTTTTCTGAATGGAAATTTGAAGGAAAAAGTCTATGTCAAGCAACCTCTAGTTTTAGAAGATGCATATTTTCCTCATCATTTGCTAAAATTGGACAAAGCTCTCTATGGTCTATAGCAAGCACTAAGGGCTTGGTATGAGAGACTTTCAAAGTTTTTTCTAGAAAATGGCTTTAAAAGGGGAAAATTGACGATACGTTCTTTCTTAAGTTTAGAGGTAGCAACTTACTAATTGTTCAGATATATGTTGATGACATTATCTTTAGATCTACTTCTAAATCATGATGTGAACAGTTTACAAAGCTAATGGGGAGTGAATTTGAAATGAGCATGATGGGTGAATTGAGTTTCTTCCTAGGCCTGCAGATCAAGCAAACTGCTCGAGGGACAATGGTTTGTCTAGAAAAGTACGTAAGGTTCTACTAAAGAAATACAATATGGAATACACCAAGTCAATTGAAACTCCGTTTGGAAATAGTTTAAAGATGGATAACGAAGAATTTGGTTCTTAAATTAATGAGACCATGTATAGAGGGATTATTGGATCCCTACTATATCTCACTTCGAGCAGGCCCAATATTGTTTTCAGTGTAGAATTGTATGCCAAACTTACATATTTCCAAAGAAGTCTCAATTAAAATAGCATAAAGAATTCTCAGGTATCTGAAAGTGACATAGGACCTGGTCCTGTAACATCCATATGGGAAATATTTTGATCTGATAGGATATGCTAATTCTTATTATGCTGGATATTTTGTGGATAGAAAAATTTATTTAGGAATGGATCATTTTATTTGTTCTTCCTTAACTCCTATAGTTCTAAGAAGCAGAATTTAGTTGTTTTATCTACTACTGAAGCTGAGTATGTGGCTTTAGCTTCTTGTTGAGCTCAATTATTATGGATCAAATAGAAACTGAATGACTTTGGGATTGTCTTAGACATTATCCATCTAATGTGTGGTAACCCAAGTGCTCTTAACATGTCTAAGAATCCAATTCAGCGTAAGAGGTCCAATCATATTGATGTAAGTCATTATTTTCTAACAGACAATATTGAGAAGAGACTTTCATGAAGTATTTTAGAACCAAAGATAAGATAGCAAACATCTTTACTAAGGCTCTTAACAAGGAATAATTTTTGAAGATCCGGTTGAGTCTGGGGTTGATCTAAGTAACTTGACCTACTAGATGAATTGGTTTTTCTCCCTAAAACTTGCTATGATTAGGGGACTGGTATCCTTGATAAAGTATGTACTTGTTGGTATAACTAATTATCATACCTTTTAATGTATACACACATGGGAATAACTTTGTATGAAAATAGTTAAGATAGACACAAATTTAAGAAATCACTCAAGAAAGAGAGGGCCTTGGTCCCATCTCTTAGGCTAGTATCGTGAATGTGCATTTTTTGTTATGTAAGAAAAAGTAACGTCTTCTCTCTCTTTGTCAAAATATTTTATTATCCTTAAAAGAAAGTTAAGTCACCCCAAAATTGAAATCAATTTCTTATTAATCCTTCAAAAGCTCATCCTTATGTGTATATGTTCCCCTAATGCCTTTTCAAGATCTGTGGTCTTTTTTATTTCAAAGGAGCACCTAATCCAAAATAGCCATGTCCTTAGAATTCAGTGTAGATAAAAAGCCACTCTCAAAACTTCTTCATAAATCCCAGCTCACTTCATCCTTCATATCCCTATTAGGACAGCACATGACTAAACTAGTCTTCATAGCCACCTTCTTAGATTAATCTCAAGTGAATAAATCCCTAATAAAATTGTTTATCTTCTTCCTGAAGTCTCGTTATTTGAAAATTACCTTTAATTTAAAGTGTCGACAAAGTTAAGTCATCCTGTCCTTTCAAATCCAAACTCCTTCACTCAACTCATTGAGAAAGATTTATCCTCCCCAAAACATAATTATTTTGGCAGTGTAATGACTAGTGATGATTGAATTCCTGAAAATCTAATTTTGCTATCAAATAACTCAAAAATGAGTTTGTTTTATCATAAGAGAAAAGATATCAATGTGAAACAAAAAGTTCTAGAGTAAAATTTTTGAGTCTTGCTATGAAGCAGTAAACTTCAGGGTGACATGATCCCAAAAAGTGGGAAATAACTTAAAGGGAATCTATCATTGCTTTTATTAGAAGAAACTGGGAGGACGAAAGTAAGCTTTTGCCTAAGGAAGTTAGAAATAGGTTCTTAAGATATCAAAAGGTACTGAATGGAAGGGTTCCGAATCAAGTGTATTAATAAAACCAGGCATGATGAAAATAGTTGAGCTGGTTAAATATTAGAAATGGATCCAACTTATGAAAGCACCCATTCCCATAGTCTTTGATGAGGTAGTCAGGGAATTTTATTCCATACTGGATTTTTCAAAAGACATACTGAAGATTACTACTGTAGTTCATGGTGAGAAGTTTAATCTTTGTGTTTTATTACTTAGGATAATTCTAGATGTTTCTATCAGTGATGTGAAGAATGTCTCAAAAAACAACCCTCAATAGAATTTATGGTAGAAGAATCAAAGGTTAAAGGTAAATATGTGGCTGCAGTAAATAGGAAATCACTCAAAAGTGAGTTGCAATTAGTGTTTGATTTTGTTAATCGAGTGATTCTACCTAGATCAGCAAACAAAAACATTACTTCAGTTGCTGATTTTTATATGATGGAGTGTCTTAGCATGTTTGAGTTCATTAGCTTACTTTCTTTAATGATGAAGCACATACATAAAGTTGTTCATAGAAAAAATGGAAATGTGGCATTCCTTATGGATACTAGTTGAACTAAGTGTTTGATCATTTTGGTATTTTCTGTGAAAATAGAACTCCTGGAACTATGATACAACTATTTGGTATGAAAAATATACTCAAAATTGAGTTTGTGGAAGAGAAATCAAGAACTATCTCTCAAGAGGAGATCACTAAAGAAATATGATATGTCATGATCATAGGGCCATGTCATATGGGCACCTCAATCTCACATGAACTGGAGGTCACCCTAATAACCCAACCTAATCATCGACAATCATTAATAAGTGTCGGGTGCATCCCGACCATATAATAAGAATAGCAAAAATATAACTCTAATAGCCAATGCTAGACAATATCTATAATTTAATTACAAATAACAATCTATCCAATATGTCAAAGTCCACAGTCATCCAGAAAACCTCTAAATAATCTAGTCAAAGATATGTCTGGACAAGCCCTCGACAACAGCAAAGTACCAAACCCATATAAGTCTATGACATAAAGTAAAATAAACATGAAAGGTAGGTATTCCGGAGAATGAAAGCTCACAACTTCAAGGACAATGCATTAATTCGCTCACATACCTGATCACTGCATAGAAGAAGAAAGAGATGCTCCGATGCCTACATCACATAGAGACGTAGCATTTGGAGATTATTAACTATTGGAGTGCTAGCATGTAACTATAGGATAAGGATAAAAAATATCATCATTCAACAACAAGTTAATATATAATGTTCAATAACATTAAGTCATTTATCCTCACACATAGATATATCACATGCCAATCAAGTTATTAATACTTAACAACATACTCAAATACTTCAATCATTGACACAAGGTAGAGGACTTTGACATTCTACACTTATGTTCATACCATCCTTATTAGGCATAATACTTTAACCACATTCACATATCATTAGACAAGATACTTTATCCATATTTACATTTCATCAAACAAGGGACTACAACCACAAAGGTATCTGTTCAAACAAGGGCTATACCCTAATACCTCAATCATGTAAGTGTTGAACTTTGATCACATAATCACATATTCAACAAGGCATGGGACTCTAATCATATGCTCGCACATTCACTTAGGCATGACACTTTAATCACATAATCATATATTTAACCAGGAACATAACTCTAATCATATAATCACATATTTAACCTGGCATAGAACTCTAATCACATAATCACATATTTAACCGTGTATGGAACTATAATCACAAAATCATATATTTGAATAGTCATGAAACTCTAATTACATAATTAGATATTTATTAGGCATGTAACTCTAATCAGATGCACACATATTGAAATGGGCATAGAACTTCAATTGCATGCCTACACATTCAAGTAGGCATGGAACTCTAATCGCATAGTCATATATTTAATTAGGCATGGAACTCTAAACACATAATAACATATTTAACAATTCATCTAACTATAATTGCATGCATACACATTCAAGTAGGCATAGAACTCTAATGGCATGATTACACATTCAAGTGGGCATGGAACTCTAATCACATGCTTACACATTCAAGTGGCCATGGAACTCTAATCGCATGCTTACACATTCAATGAGATATTATAACCTTAAGATATCTCTTTAATCAAAGAAATCCAACCAAAAGCTATTAGAAGAGGGGTTTTAACCACAAGTCATTAGATGAGGGACTTTGGACATGAAAGACCCAACATTTCAGACTAGAAACAAAACCATTTTTTTTATGTGTAGATGATCCAAAAGCCATAAATTTAGAATTTTAATATATTATGTAGTGTGGGAACCTATTTGAGCATTAATTGATATCATAAAGGTCCTCTAACTCAAGGACGAGTTGAAAGCTTTCCTACCATTCGAGTTTGAGTGAGCATCGAAACTTGGGTCAACTTCAACTGACCATAAATCTTTGTATATAACGAATTAGAGGGAATACTGTATATGAAATAAAATCTCTTCAAATTATCTTTGCAACAATACCAATTTTGCCAAAATACGACACCCGAACAAAAAGTTATCGCCATTTTCATGATTGAGAGTAGCATCGCGCGATTAGCGTGCAATGCACGCTCTGTTGCACACACCCAATTTCTAGGTTCCTTTTTTCATTTTAAAGGAAAAAAGTGGTATTTTCCACCCCCCCCACCCCCTATTCAGCTATAACATAGGATTAAATTCCCCAAATACCAAAATAAGGTAATTCTCTCTCAAAATCATCAAGAATACTTTTTAGGGTTTCAACACAAAGATAAAAATATCTTAAGATTTCACTGTGGATTTTCAATAAAATTCTTTGAGATTTGGAATCTCCATTACGAGGGCTATGAGATAAACCTATCAATTTTTCCGATAGTATCCCTAAAGCACGAGTTCATTCATGAGTCATAAATTAAGGTACGTAGAGTTTTCCTAAAAAATTATGGGCAAAGAAAACTTTTTTAATTCATGCTAAAAATTTAGAAATCATGATTTTATGGAAAGTGTTTGAATTTTACCATTACCGGCATATTTTAGAAGCTTTAATTAATATTTTTTGTTCTTTAGGCCTTTCCCTGAAGTGATTTAAAATCCTATGTATATGTATGTATGTGTTTTAATGTGATTTTTGAATTGAGAGCATGACTCACATGAAATCCAAATTTTGATATGATTTATCCCAATTTTCATATGATATGAATTGTTTTGAAACGCATCTTGAAAAGTATGATACAAAATGTATAGATTTATACTATGACCTGAATATGATTTTTGAATCAAAAGAGAGAGTTATTTGTATTGATAAATATTGAATATTAATATATGATGGAAATATTTGCATGGTTTGACAAAGATTTCAGGACCACCACATTGTTATTGAAAGAATGATAATCCATGCATAGATTTGACTTGTGCTTTTGGAACATGAAATCTCTTATACTATTTGCATGTTTGGGTGGTCTAAATTGAAGTTTTGATGAAAAAATCATGCATGATACATTATAGCGTAGAAATAGGACTTACACATTTTGGTGTGACGACACCAACACAGATAATGCCATGTTAATTCAGAACATAATAGAATGCATATTTGAAATTATATTTTCAGATTTTCAAATTAGAATGAGGAATGTTTAAGAAAAGGCTAAAATTAGGAATAAAAAGAGCTTACATGGTTCCCTGATAAAGGCATGAGTTCAGAAAACTCATTGCCTAAAACTGTGATTTGTCGATTTGGGTATATTATTTTATGATGGCCTAGTGCGCTTGGCGTATTAGACTCAGGCACTCTAACCCTTGCAACATAGTTGGGTTGGATGCTTCCTTGCTGAGTCAATGGAAGATTCCATATAGTCTGTGGAATATCATACTTGTAGGGGAGTGCCACCTATCTCAAAAGTAATACAAAGAATAGAATTGCATTTACAGAAAGGTTTTATGTTTTCAAATATGCCCATGTGTTTTGAAATTATATATTTCATGATGTTTATGACTAGCTCTCAACTATTTTATTTATATACAAGCTTTATTTTGGATTTTTTCACATACGAGTACATCTGTATTGACCCCCTCCCTTTCAGGTTCTAATGCTTAATCTACGGGTCCTGATAAGCAGCAGATTTTGTCCAAGTAGAAGGGCAGAGTCCCGTGGTTAGCCTTCTATATTTTAGAAGGCCTACATACTTCAGAAATTTATCATTAGTATGTTTTGGTCTACTGGGGGCCTTGTCCCAGTTTTCAGATAGTTGGGTTTTTTCTTGTAGTAGAGATTTTGGAGACTGAGTCAGATATCGTTCGAATATTTTTTTGAATTGCAGCTTTCATTATTATTTGAATTAATATTTAATGACCATGTTTCCATTTCAATTTATATTTTTGAATTATATTTTTAATAAATAATGTATGTGATTACAAGTTAGAAGGTCATTCGGGCCTTTATAGTTTGGGATGCTCGTCATGGCTAAGGCCCCAGTTCGGGTCGTGACAAACGTTGTATCAAATCACGGTTCATAGTCCCAGAGTGTCTGCAAAATCGCATCGGATAAAGTCTTATTTTTGGGTGTGTAGCACGCCATACTTATTGGTAGGAGGCTACTAGGCATTTAGGAATGTCTCTCTTTCTTTATGTTCTAGTTTGTGCTATGGAGTCAGAAAATTCCTCTTACATACACTAATTTGTGCTATGGTGTCGCCCATACAAAAGTAAAGTCATTCTAATTCTTTTCTTACTTTGATGTGCTCAGATATATCTCATTATCGGGGTGATTTAAGTGCAGAAGTTTAGAGTCTAACCGATATGGTCCTTTCTAATTAATCCATATAAGAGTTTAAAATTTGTGCAAGGACTTGAGAAGAGTCTATTAGTGCTCCAAGGTGTATGGATTCTAATATAAACTTTGATTCTGATGAAATCATGCTTTTCAGCCTGCAGTATTAAGTGTATTCAGTCCTTTTCAAAATTTATGTTTTAGACATCATGCTTCAGGGGGAATGATGTGTAGAAGAATGTTGGAACTATATTTCCACCCGAGTAGTAGTATAAGTTAAAGTGATGGTGTCATGACTGATTGGTAGTGCTATTGGACTATGATGTTGGGGATGTGAATTTGCAAGATTAGAAATAAGAGCGAGGGTGACTTTTATGTAGATAAATGTGTTTATTTAAATAACTGATGTTTGAGAATGATTTACTATTTTATAGTGATAGACTAATGTGGTAGCTAGTAGTATGTGTGGATTGTATAGTAGTCTGTGGGAGGAGTGTTTAACTCAGATTTTTTTTATTTATACAAAGCAAGATGTGTATTCTTAGATCATTGAATGATATGTATCAAGTTTCTATCTATTGTAATTTTGTTATAATTGTGTTGTTAAAACTAAAAGTCTAGTGAAGCCATGTGGGGCTCTTTCGATTCATTAGCATAGTTTCCTTGTCATTCATCTCATTTCTTGTTCAAAACATAAAATCAAAGTCTAGTTGTAAAGCCCCGATTTTATAAATCAGAATGCTACATGGTGTTCATGACCCCGAGGGACCACAAGCTAATTCATGACTAATATTTGTACCTGTACACTGCATATATAATGTAATAATGCGGAAAACATAAACATGTAGGCCATAAGTTTGAACTTAATAAAGAATCTGTCAAAACATAATATCCATATGGGTGAAAGATATCCAAAATAGCAGAAAACTAAATCAAATCTAAACATAAGTCTGAATACTGAATTCGAAAGCCTCTAAGTCAGTCTGAATAAGGAGTTGAAGGAACATGTCTCCAACTAACTCTGTAAAATGATAATAGGCTAAAATAATAATGAATAAATCAAATCATATTGTCCTTGAATAAAGAGGACTCACTGAATCTCTGCGACAAGAAATAATACTGCTCCTGCTGATCTAGAGCTTGTGTCTCTGAACCTATGGTGTGACATGAAAAGAACTCACTATAGACCAAATGCATCAGTATAAGGGAATTTACTGAGTATACGAGTGATCTAGGATAAATATAAATAGGGTGAACATGCATGAACAATGCTAACTATCTGACTGATATGAACGTAAGAGTACAAACATGCATACATAGTAACTAAAATCGTGGGTGCATGATAGTTAGTCCTGTATGCTAATACATAGCTTACTGGTGGCTAAAATGACTAATACTAAATTTCTAATAACATGGGATACTGTATCTGACAATCCTAAATCTGATAGAACTATCTGAGTTCCGTACTGTAACTAAGTCTGACTGTATCTGATAGTCCTGATATATTGAAATTTGAAGACCTATCTGAGTACTTTTACTGAGATTGATTTTAAAACTGTGGGAGGTAGTTGTTTAACCGACATGCCCCAATAACGCATATAGCTGAGTTGGGGTCCAATCTCTGCACCGACTGGAGGGGTGTCAATACTGCGCCACTGGTAAGGACAGTTGTGGGTGACCCTTAGCTGGCAGGTATTCGAAAGGAGAATGGTGGGAACACTAAACTGATAGGTTAAGCCACCTTATGAACCTTAATCT
>JAPEIP010000008.1:53670192-53687756 GCA_026120095.1 Capsicum chinense | reverse complement strand
CCCCGATTTTATAAATCAGAATGCTACATGGTGTTCATGACCCCGAGGGACCACAAGCTAATTCATGACTAATATTTGTACCTGTACACTGCATATATAATGTAATAATGCGGAAAACATAAACATGTAGGCCATAAGTTTGAACTTAATAAAGAATCTGTCAAAACATAATATCCATATGGGTGAAAGATATCCAAAATAGCAGAAAACTAAATCAAATCTAAACATAAGTCTGAATACTGAATTCGAAAGCCTCTAAGTCAGTCTGAATAAGGAGTTGAAGGAACATGTCTCCAACTAACTCTGTAAAATGATAATAGGCTAAAATAATAATGAATAAATCAAATCATATTGTCCTTGAATAAAGAGGACTCACTGAATCTCTGCGACAAGAAATAATACTGCTCCTGCTGATCTAGAGCTTGTGTCTCTGAACCTATGGTGTGACATGAAAAGAACTCACTATAGACCAAATGCATCAGTATAAGGGAATTTACTGAGTATACGAGTGATCTAGGATAAATATAAATAGGGTGAACATGCATGAACAATGCTAACTATCTGACTGATATGAACGTAAGAGTACAAACATGCATACATAGTAACTAAAATCGTGGGTGCATGATAGTTAGTCCTGTATGCTAATACATAGCTTACTGGTGGCTAAAATGACTAATACTAAATTTCTAATAACATGGGATACTGTATCTGACAATCCTAAATCTGATAGAACTATCTGAGTTCCGTACTGTAACTAAGTCTGACTGTATCTGATAGTCCTGATATATTGAAATTTGAAGACCTATCTGAGTACTTTTACTGAGATTGATTTTAAAACTGTGGGAGGTAGTTGTTTAACCGACATGCCCCAATAACGCATATAGCTGAGTTGGGGTCCAATCTCTGCACCGACTGGAGGGGTGTCAATACTGCGCCACTGGTAAGGACAGTTGTGGGTGACCCTTAGCTGGCAGGTATTCGAAAGGAGAATGGTGGGAACACTAAACTGATAGGTTAAGCCACCTTATGAACCTTAATCTGGCAGGATAAGATTTCTCAACCTACGCTGGCTATGTAGTTCTAGAACACAAGGATGACTGCTAAGAATAACACCCTAAACTGGTAGGTGAGTTCCCATCCTTGGATTTACTCAGTGCTAACTTCTACTAACATTTGAAGAGACTAAATATGATTAAACTGAATGTACATGGATAGATGAACTGACTTCCATTGACTGACGGAGTAGTACTATTATCTGAGATTTAACTGATATCATGAGATTTCTGAGGTTTCCTAAGTCACATGACTGACTGATTTTTATAGACTATAGCTTGACTAAGATTATCGTGATAACATGACATAGCTCTAGGCACACAACTATGTTTTTTGGGTACGAATACCCCCAGGAATCATTAGAAGGAAACTAAACCACATGATATGACTTGATCACAAGATTTATGTCCACAATTCATAATATTATAAGTAGGGGATATCATATTTCATATTGTTATTCAACATCTTAAACATTGTAGGGAATACATGGACATATTTTTTGTACATATTGTATATCACCATTATCTTACATGTTTTATACCACCACAATAGCAACACATGAAAATCATGGAATTCATATTGAAGTATATAGCTAACATGGACTTGTCATTTAGACATCATAGAACCATACAAACATGAATTTTTAGCATCCTATGCATTTTATCACACACCCTACATGCATTCTATAAGGCATAGGTGGGTTTCATACTTGCACCATATTAAACCACCTAAAGTTCATGGTTTTAAATTAACAAACATATATATTCCATGAAAATGCCTTAGACATCACATTGAAATTTAAACAACAATCATCAATATGTAAATACTCATATCACCACAAAAAGTTTACAAAATAATATTTTAAACATGGTTCTTAAGCTTTATGAACGAATTGGATCCAAAGATGAACACTATGCATACCTTAGAAAGGAAACCTTGATGATTTTCTGGAGAGTTCTTGGATCAGGAAACTTAATTCTTGATTATCTTAGAAAAAAGGCTTGAATCTTGCTTTTGAGAGATGAGTTTGATGGAAACCCTAATCTTGTGGTTGAGAGCGTAAGAGAGGGTTTTTGAGATTCTTAATTGAAGAAAAATAGGAAAAATTATGCCTCTTTAGGGTTATAATTCATGAAAGGTAAAGGAAATGACCAAAATAACCTTATGAAATAAATTCCCAGTTGCTAAGAAATCATAGTTGACGACCTTCGTGATTAGGCATCACAAATATGATAAGCTATCACGAATATTGTCACTTAGGAGTTGGTTTCTGCCTAAGTCTGATGACCATCGTGATAGGGTGTCACAAATGTGATAAGCTATCATGAATGTCATCACTTAGGGGTTGGTTTCTTCCTAAGGATGATGACCTTCGTGATAGGGCATCACAAATGTGATAAGCTATCACGAATATTTTCACTTAGGAGCTCGTTTCTACCTAAGGCTGACGACCTTCATGATAGGCCATCACGAATGTCGTCACTTAGGAGCTGGTTTCTGCCTAAGGTTGACGATCTATGTGATAGGGCATCACAAATGTGATAAGCAATCACGAATGTCGTCACATTGTTTCCAGCCTGACATGCTATAGTAAAATATAAATAAATCTTTGCTCCGATATCGGATTTAGGCCAAATTAGTATTGTTGGAACACCGTGTAATCTAACCAACTCCCTGGTATAGAGTTTGGCATAATCCTCGGCTGAGTAAGAGGTACGAACTGGAAGGAAATGAGTTGACTTGGTCATTCTATCTATAATGACCCAAACTGAATCATGCTGATGACGTGTTCAAGGCAAACCCATCACGAAGTCCATGTTTACTTCTTCCCACTTCTAAGTAGGAATAGTGATCGCCTACATGGAACCACTAGGTTTCTGATGCTCTATCTTAACCTGCTGACATATAGAGCACTTAGCCACAAACTCTGCAATGTCCCTCTTCATCCTACTCCACCAATAGATCTCCTTCAAGTCGCGGTACATCTTAGTTGCCCATGGATGAATAGAGGATCACGCACTATACACTTCTATAAGAATTTGCTGCCTCAAGTCATCTACACCGGGAACACACAAATAACCCTGACAATGAAGAACAACATCTCCCCCTTTGGAGAAAACCTCTACTTTCTGACTCTGAACTGACTCTTTTAGCTTGACAAGGCTAAGATCCCGGTCTTGCTTCTCTCTCACCTCATAAACTAGAGATGACTTTGAACTACTCTGAACAGATACACCACTCTCTGAAGAGTCGACTAAGCAAATTCCTAGTCTGATAAGCTAATGAATATCCTGAGTTAATTTCTTATTACTATCCTCAACATGGGAAACACTATCCATGGACAGTCTATTGAGTGTATCGGCCACTACATTGGCTTTGCCAAAATAATAAAGGACACTCATGTCATAATCTTTCAAGAGCTCTAACCACCTTCTGTGATGAAAATTGAGATCTTTCTGGGAAAAGACATACTGAAGGCTCTTAGGATCTGTGAAAATGTCTCCATGAACACTGTAGAGATAATGCCTACAAATCTTTAAGGCAAAGACAACTACTGCTAACTCAAGGTCATGAGTAGGATAATTCTTCTCATGGGAATTTAACTATCTGGAGGTGTAGGTTATGACTCTGCGATGCTGCATGAGGACATAACCTAAACCTACTCTGGATGCATCACAATATACTACGAATCCATCGGAACTATCGAAAAGTGCTAAAACTGGAGCTTAGGTGAGTGGAATCTTTAACTCCTGAAAAATCTTCTCGCAAGGTTCTGACTACTGAAACTTAACCTTCTTCTAAGTCAATCTGGACATAGGAGATGCAATATAAGAAAATCCCTCGACAAACTATCTATAATAGCCAGCCAAACCCAAGACACTCTTGATATCAAACAGAGAGATAGGGCAAGGCCAGTTTCTTACCGCTTCCGTTTTCTGAGGTTATACTCTAATGCCATCATCAAAAATAATGTGGCCAAGCAATGCACTGATCTAGCCAAAATTCGCACCTATTGAACTTGGCAAAAAACTGGTGATCCCTTAGAGTATGAAGAAGAATTATGAGGTGGTCCAATGATCACGCTCTATGCGAGAATAGAACAGAATATCATATATGAAGACTATGACGAATGTGTCCAAGTATTGCTTAAACACCCAGTTCATCAAGTCCATGAAAGCTATAGGGGCCTTGGTAAGACCAAAGGACATGACTAGAAATTCAAAGTGACCATACCGAGTAAGAAAAGCTATCTTCGGGATGTCACATTCTCTAACTCTGAGCTAATGATAGCCTGATCTGAGGTCTATCTTAGAGAAATAACTAGCACCTTGAAGTTGATCAAACAAATCGTCTATTCTAGGCAATGGATACCTGTTCTTGACCGTGACTTTGTTAAACTGATGGTAATCAATACATATTCTGAGAGAACTATCTTTCTTGTACATGAATAAGACTGGCGCATCCCATGGGGATACATTGCGCCTGATAAATCCCTTATCTAAGAGATCCTTCAACTAATCTTTCAGATCCTTGAGTTCTGCTGGTGCCATTTTGTATGGCAAAATAGAAATAGGATGAGTATTTAGGAGAAGGTCTATATCAAAGTCTATTTCCCTTTTGGGAGGAATGCTTGGAAGATATTCAGGAAAGGGATCTGAATATTCATTAACCACTGGGACTAATTCAAGACTGGGAGATTCAGAACTGGAATCCTTAACATGCACTAGATGATACACACACCCCTTAGAAATTATTTTCCTTGCCCGAAGGTAGGAAACAAACTGACCCCTGAAAGATGAAGTGCTACCCTTCCACTCTAGATTGGGCTCATTCGAGAACTAAAACTGAACTATCCTATTTCTGCAGTCGACTATGGCATAGTAGGAATAAAGCCAATCCATGCTGAGAATGATATCAAAATCAGTCATCTCTAACTTGACTAAATCGGCTGACGTGGATTTCTGAAATATCATAATTGGGCAGTTCCTGTATACCCGCCGAGCTGTGATGGTTTTACCTATTAGGGTAGAGACTGAAAGGGGCTCTGCTAAAATTTTAGGACTGATTCAGAAATCGCCTGCTATATATGGAGTGACAAAAGATAAGGATGCACCTGGTTTTAGCAAAGCATAAAAATTAACATGGAAAATATGTAATGTACCAGTAAGGACATCAAGAGAATTTTCCTGATCCTGTCGGGTCTAAAGAGCGTAGATTCTATTTGGACGTTGCCCACTAGTAGCACTGGAAGTGGCACCCTGCTGGTTTGGGCGACCGGATTGAGCTGTGGAATGATTCTACTGACACTGAGGGCCTGGCTGAGGACACTCCCTAATCCTGTGCCCTAGCTTACCACAACCAAAACAGACATTACTACCGGCTCTAAAATACCCTTATGGTTCTTACCACAAGTCTGACAAAGGGGATCTGTTCAGGCACTGCTAACATTGCCCTGAGATTTAGAGCCTGGTGCTCTGTCACTATTTCTATCCCTGAACTTTGGAACTGGGGCACTAGCGGAGGAAGGGGCTGGAATTGTTTACTTAGGACAAAACTATGAATGATTTCCTCCCTCTGATTTAGGCTGAGCAAAACTAAAACTGCCTGATCTAGCTCTCTTATTCTGCCTCTCCCTAGTCTTAACCTACTTTTCCTCTATCTGTTGAGTGTGGGTCATGAGCCTAGCTAAAGTTATATCACTATTCAGCATCATAGACCTACACTCATTTACCATGCTATCATTTACCCCAGCTATGAACTTGCTCATCTTAGCCCTATTGTCTGCAACCACATGAGGGGCATATCTGGCTAGCTAAGTAAATCTAAGAGAATACTCTCTAATCGTCATATTTCCCTGCCTGAGATTGATGAAATCAAGAAATTTGGCCTCTCTCTGCTCTTGAGAAAAGAATCTATCTAAGAAAGTCGTGACAAATTCTTCCCACTCAACAAGACCTGCATCCTCTAACTTTTCTACTAACCACTACTTTTTCCAAGTCTGACCGATATCCTGAAATTGGTATACAGCTAACGCGTCACTTTGAGAAGAAGTGACTTCCATTATATCAATGACCTTCTGGACTTGGTCAATGAATTCCTAAGGATTCTCGTTTATGTTTAACCCAAAGAAGGATGGAGGGCTCATTCGAGTGAAGTCACGAATCCTAGTTGCTGCTGAATTGGATACTGGGTTGGACAGAATGAATGCTGGTCATTCATTCTAGGTAGCTACAAACTGAGCAAGAGTGGTAAATGTGATCCTAAAATTAGTATGAGAAATATGTTCGTCCAAAGGATCTTCGGTCTGAGCAGCTGGCTGATTTCTTCTCTTTAGAGGCATATTTCTAAAATAAGAGAAGAGCGGATTAGACTGAAAGACTGACTTGAAATTATGTTTATTAGAATGACATGAATACTGAAGAAAGCAAACTGTTCCTAAAACATCTTATAACCTTTTGTACATAAATATGACGCATAACACACCCATGCATAAGACATACTAGATGCGGCTTTCAGAATTCCTAGGACTCTATTGAACTTTAGGCTCTGATACTAAGTTTGTAATGCCTTAATTTTCAGAATCGGAATGCTAAACGATGCTTATGACCTCGAGGGACCATAAGCTAACCCATCGCTGATATCTATATTGGTATACTACATATATAATGTAAAAATGCAGAAAACATTAACATATAGGACATAAATTCCAACTGAATAAATAATCTGTCAAAACATAATATCCATATGGGTGAAAGATACCCAAAATGGAATCAAATCTAAAAAAAAGTCTAAATACTAAATCTGAAAGCCTCTAAGTACTGTCTGAATAAGGAGTTGAAGAAAATGTCTCCAACTAACTACATAAACTAATAATGGGCTAAATAATAATGAATAAATCACATCATATTAGCCTTGAATAAAGTGAAATCCCAGAATCTCTGCGACTAGAAATGCTACTACTACTGCTGATCTGGAGCTCGTGTCTCCATACCTATGGTGTAACATGAAAAGAAACCACTATAATGTAAATATGTTAGTATGAGGGAATGTACTGAGTATACAAATGATTTGGCTAAATATAAAGAGGGTTTACATGCATGAACAATGCTAACTGTCTGAGTGATATGAACGTAAGAGTATAAACATGCATACATAGTAACTTAAATTGTGGGTGCATAATAGCTACTCCTGTTCACTAATGCTTGGTTTACCGATGGCTAACATGACTGATATTGAAATACTGATAACATGGGCAACTGTATCTGACAATCCTAAATCTGATGAAACTATCTGAGTTTTGTACTATAACTGAGTCTGACTGTATTTGACAGTCCTAATATACTAAAATTTAAAGACCTATCTGAGTTTTTTTACTAAGACTGATTCAAAAATTATGGGAGGTAGTTTTTTCACTGACATGCCCTAATAATGCATATAGCTAAGTCGGGGTCCAATCTCTGCCCCGATTGGAAGGGTATCAATACCCCGCCACTGGTAAGGATAGTTATGGGTGACCCTTAGCTGGCAGGTATTCGAAAGAAGAACGATCAAAAGCCTAAATTAATAGGTTAAGCCATCTCATCAACCCTAATCTGATAGGCTAAAATGTCTCAACCAACGCTGGCTACGCAGTTCTAGAACACAAGGATGACTGCTAAGAATCACACCCTAAATTGGTAAGTGAGTTCCCATCCTTGGGTTCACTCGGTGCAAACTTCTACTCCCATCCGAAGAGACTAAACAAGATTCAAATGACTATACATGGATAGATTTACTAACTACCATTGACTGGCGGAGTAGTACTATTATAAAGGAGTTAATTGAGATCATGAGATTTCTGAGGTTTTCTGAGTCACATGACTGACCGAATTCTATAGATTATAGCTTGACTGAGATTATCATGACAACATGACATAGCTCTAGGCACACAGCTATGTTTTTGGGGTTCGAATACCCACAAGTCTTGATACAAGAAAAATAACATACATGACAGAACTTGATCACAAGATTTGAGTCCACAATTCATAATATCATAAGTAGGGTATATCATATTTCATATAGTTATTCAATATCTTAAACTTGGTAGGGAATGCATGGATATATTTTTTGTACATATTGTATATCACCATTATCTTACATGTTTTACACCACCACAATAGCAACATATAAAAAGCATGGAATTCATATTGAAGCATATAGCTAACATGGACTTATCATTTAGACATCATAGAACCATACAAAAATAAATTTCTATCATCCTAAGCATTTTATCAAACACCTTGCATGCATTCTGTAAGGCATAGGTGGGTTTCATACTTGCACCATATTAAACAAACTAAAGTTTATGGTATTCAATTAACAAACATATATATTCTATGAAAACACCTTTAGACATCACATTGAAACATAAACAACAATTGTCAACATGTACATACTCATATCACCACAAAAAGTTTACAAAATAATATTTAAAACATGGTTCTTGAGCTCTATGAATGGATTGGATTCATAGATGAACACTATGCATACCTTAGAAAGGAAACTTTGATGATTTGCTGGAGAGTTTTTGGATTGGGAAACTTAATTCTTGATTATCTTTGAAAAAAGCTTGAATCTTGCCTTCGAAAGATAAGTTTGATGGAAAATCTAATCTTGTGGTTGAGAGCATAAGAGAGGGTTTTTGACATGCTTAACTGAAGAAAAATAGGAAAAATAATGCCTCTTTAGGGTTATAAGTTGTGGAAGGTGAAGAAAATGACCAAAATACCCTTCTTAAATAAATTTCCAGTTGCTAAGAAATCATAGCTGACGACCTTCGTGATAGGGTATTACTAATGTAATAAGCTATCACGAATGTCATTTCTTAGGAGTTGGTTTCTTTCTAAGGCTGATGACCTTCGTGATAGGGCATCACAAATGTGATAAGCTATCACGAATGTCATCACTTAGGAACTGGTTTCTTCCTAAGGCTAATGACCTTCGTGATAGAGCGTCACAAATGTGATAAGCTATCACGAATGTCATCACTTAAGATTTGGTTTCTGCCTAAGGCTGGCAACCTTTGTGATAGGGCATCATAAATGTTATAATCTATTATGAATATCGTCACACTATTTCTAGCCTGACATGCTGAAGTAAAATACGAATTACTCTTTGCACCGATATCGAATTTATGTGAAATTGGTATCATTGAAAATCTAATTCAATTATCTATCCTTTTATAGGTCATGAGCTCAAAAATTCCAAGGATAATGAGAGATATTCTTATTTGAAGTTGACTATAACAATATCTTTCTCAAGAATTCATTTGGTAAGGAATGTTTTAATTCGTATGATAGCTTGGAGTTATTTGAAGCCTTAATATACATCTAACTTACTCATAAAACTATAAAAGAACCATGATGTACTATGCTTGAGCTTGGTACATGGCTCTAATATTGGTTTGGATTTTTTAGGGTATTACACTAGTGGAGCCGTGTGGGGCCTATTTTGATTCACTAGCAACTTGTTGTTCATCTTGTTGTACTTGTGTTGATTTGAACTGGGGTTTAGTGGCATAATGGCAACAAAAGTGGTAAAGGCAATTTATTGAATATATGTATGGTCGAATTTTTTTGCATGACATTGAGTTGGTACTGAAGTGATACATCCCTGTGTGTTAGTTTAGTAGAAGGTAAGGTAGAGAAAGAGTTATTAGTTAAGGTGAATTATTGTTTACTTGAAGTATAAAAAGATTTTTTTGTGGTGTTTGTCATGCAAGAAAATTATACGTTTTTGATGAAGGTACTTAGTGGATGAAAAGTGTTAATTTAGATGCCCCTGAGGTTGCAAGAGGGAGTTCAGTTGGGACTTATAGAGCTATGAACTAAGTTTAGCTGTATGAAAGGGGTAGATAGTAATGATGTGTAGAAGGAGAATGTGTTAATGGATTTTAAATAAGATAGATCATAGGATTGTCATTGATCCTTACTGTTATGAATTTTTGGCAGATTAATGTTTTCAGGTGTTTGGAATGTAAGAAAGTTGTGTGAAGTTATGGTTTATCATAGCTAGAACTAGACACTAAGTTGGAATAGTAGATGGTGATCAAGAAGGATATAATGAATTGATGTGGTGGGGGTTAGTTGTGACTAAGTGATCTAGTAGTCTTGAATAGTGTATACAAGATCTTGAGTTTATTTGATTTTTAATCAAATTTGATGTTGTAAGTATGATGTAGAAGAACTCCCAAGGTGCTATGGGGTTGCATTATTTTCAAGTATCATTATATGTTATGTGGTTAGTAGTACCGTTGAGTTGGTAGGTGGAGAAAGAATAGTTAGATAATATGTGATGTTCTTGATACCTAAGTTATGGAGTTATGATTAATAATGTTGAGCCTTTTTGCATAATCTTGATTTTCATGGTTTAGAAATATAAGTTTGCAGGCTTGATGCTGGTAGACTATGATCGAAGTGGTATGGTCTGTCAAAGATTTGGATATATCCATGTTTAGTGTTAGAAGAATCTAATTTGGTGAATGTTTAAGCTGTTATATGATGACTTTTAGGCCTATAGAAACCTAAGGGTTGAATCTTAGAAGGAGGTATTAGCATTGGTTGTTATACACAAAGATACCGTCTTACAACGTAAGTTTAGTTTTATGTGTATTGTTATATCCCTGACTCTAGAGTAAAGTGATTTCAGTTTATACAAGAGTGTATATAGTGGTTCACAAACTTAGAGTAATGGCTTAAATCTAATGGGGAAATGATAGAATGAGTAACCAAGTCATGTTTTTTCAGATGCTAATAGATGTGCCAGTATGTTGTGGAATTGGCCGTGAGAAAGAATGATGCTCCATCTATTCTTATTTCCGTAGTTTACTTCAGTTATTCCGATACATACTCATACTTAATGTTTCAGCTTCATGATCATAGCTCGTGTTCTTTTATATGATAAGGAATCATGTACTCTTCTAGTTCCTAGTATGATGAATTCCTAGTTTGTTCAGTAGACAAAATAACTTTTTGTAAGTTATGAATTCCACAAAATTCAGGTCATACAGTTCATGACTCTTGTGCACATGTGATACTCTTAATGATCAATGAAAATTCAAATTTATATCAGGTACATCCTTAGATTTGATCTCTTTAATGAGTCCATGCCATGAGTGCTTTATTCCTCACAGCTCAGTAGGGTATCAAGTTATGCTTAGTACTCCCCTCATGTTTCAGATCACGATATTCTAATTTTATGTGACCTTTTCCCTTAGGTCGAGATAGTGGATGAAGAATAGTTGTATAGATGGTAAAGAGTAAATAGTTCTAGTTGATAAAAGATGGTTGTATGCTTATTTGAGTTAAGGCAGTAATTGTGGGATAAGATTGAGTCCAAGTCTTTGATACATGACAAGGTTAGTTGAAGTTTTTGGTGTTATATTTGGGAAAAATTGTTGTGTGCTTATTTTATGTAAGTCTATAAATTGAAAGAATTTTGAGGTGAAGTTTCATGTATGGCTTGGTTAGTGGAGAATATTTTATGTGTATCATCTGAATATTGCAGGGAAGCTGTTATGGATATAAGTATTAGAGAATATTAGAAAGATGATTTATGAGTATTTGATTAGAAGTGCATATGTGGGTATGAAGATAGGCTTGAATGTCATGTTTGTATACATACGGATGGATTCTTTGAGTGTTTGTAAATGTCTAATACGAAGTTGAAAGAGATTGCTCGAGTGGCAATAAGAATTATGTAGGAGATAAGGAATTGTGAAATGCAGGGTGTACTGAATTCATGATTTAGACTAGTATTATATTATTATGTGGTGTGTCTTGTGATTTTGAGTTTGTCTTGAAGATGATGAGGGGATTTAGTTCAGTTTAGACATTAGTAGATGGAAATATCAGCGGCCATGTGAGAAAAATAAGTGGAATCAATGAGCATGGTGTTTAAGGGGAAAGTATAGTTGAGAGAGTATTTTAGAAGTGTGGATAATCTTGAAAGTAAGAATTTTCATTGCCTAAGGTTTGGTAATTCGATCCTAGTTTATGAGTTATATGTCTATATTCCATGCTATAGAGTAGTGTCATTATTGTGATTCCCTAATTGGATGTCTTGTGTAACTCATGTCAGAGATTCTTTTCTCCCAAATCCTACTAGGACTTCTTTAGAAACAGTGTTGGAGAGATACACCAGTTAAGTATAAGTGTCCAGTATAATTCAGCTTAACATTCAGGCAGACAAGTTATAGTGGTTTTCCACCTTTTCACCTAGTCCTACTATCTGAAGTCCAATGTGTATGACCATCACAAAAGATAATCTATTCCATCAGTGTAAGTTACGAACTCAGTTCAGTCCAAGCATCATGTTTTAGATTCAATTATTTAGTCATGACTCAGTTCATAAGAGTTCAGTAAATAATCTCAAATTTTTCCAGCTATTTTATCTTAGGCAGTGTAATACCTTTGTACGATCTAAATCTTGTTGCCTCATGATTCGTACTTACATAAGTTATCACTTCCAAATCCAATGTGTGTGATTTGAGCATAAACACTTCGGGGGGAATCCTAAACTATCAGCACAAATTAGCTCCTTAAAACAAGTAAGGGCAAGTCAGCTCAGAATTCAGTTTCATGATAGAAGTTTAAATATTTCAGACCAACTATATCCTTTCTTAGAAGACACATCATGTTCGTGTTATTACATACCTTTAAGCTTCAACATTCCTACACATTATTCAAGGACGAATGATACTAAGGAGGAGATAATACAATACCCCATATTTCGGGCAAGAACGAAAACCATTATTTCTATGCGTACATAAACCAAAAGCCATAAATCCTATGAAAAATTAGCATATTAATCAATTATGTAGTGTGGGAACCTATTTGAGTATGAATTGAGATCATAGAGGTCCCCTAACTTAGGACGAATTGAAAGATTTCCTATTGTTAGAGTTTGAGTAAGAGTTGAAACTTGGGTCAACTTCAATCAACCATAACTCTTTGTATATAACAAATTAGAGGGCCTACTATATATAAAATGAAATCTGTTTTCAGGTTTTTAATGGTAAAAGTGGTATTTTCCACTCCCCTATTAAGCCATAAGATGGGATTAAATCCCTCAAACACCGAAATAAGGTCATTCTCTCTTAAAATCACCAAGAACACTTCTTAGGGTTTCAACCCAAATATAAAAATATCTTAAGATTTCACTGTAGATTTTACATAATTCTTCGAGATTTGGAATCTCCATTGCTAGGGCTACAAGAAGCACCCATCAATTATTCGAATAGCATCCCTGATGCACAATTTTATTAAAGAGTCATAAATTAAGGTAAGTGGGGTTTTCCTTATAATTTATGGGCAAACAAACCTACTTTAATTCATGCTAAAAATTTAGAAATCATGATTTAATAGAATAAGTTTGAATCTTACCATTACTACCATGTTTTAGAAGCTTTAATTAATATTGTTTGGTCTTTAGGCCTTCTCCCGAAGTGATTTGAATCCTATGTATATGTATGTATGTGTTTTAATGTGATGTTTGAATTGAGAGCATGACTCACATGAAATCCCTCTTTTGATATAATTTATTCCATTTTTCCTATGATATGGATTATTTTCAAATGCATCTTGAAAAGCATGATACAAAATGTATTGATTTATACTATCACACGAAGATGATTTTTGAATCAAAAAAAGGATTGTTTGTATTGATAAATATTGAATATAAAAATCTAATGGAAGGAGTTGCATGATTTGCCAAAGATTTCAGGACCACCACATTGTTATTGAAAGAATGAGTATCCTTGTATAGTTTTGACTTGTGCTTTTAGAACATGAAATCTCTTATACTATTTGTATGTTTGGGTAGTCTAAATTGAATATTTAATGAAAGAATCATGTATGATGAATTATGTCTCAGAAATTGGACTTAAAAGTCTTGGTGTGATGATACCAACACAGATAATGCCATGTTAATTCAGAATAGAATAGATTGCATGTTTGAAATCAGATTTTCAGATTTTGAACCTAAAGTGATGCATGTTTTAGAATAGGCTAAAATTGGGCATAAAGAGAGCTTAGGTGGTTCCTCAAAGAATGCACAAGTTAAGACAACTCATTGCCCAAAACCATGATTTGTCGATTTGTGCATATTATTTTACGTTGGCATGGGGCCCTATGGCATATTAGACTCAGACACTCCAACCTTTGTGGGAAACTTGTGTTTGGAGCTTCCCCGCAAAGTCAATGGCATATTCCATATAGCCCGTGGAATATCAAACTCTTATATGAGTGCCACCTAACTCAGAAGTAATACGAAGAATAGAAATTCATTGACTGAAAGGTTTTATGTTTTCAAAATGCCTATGTGTTTTTCAAATTATATCTTTCATGATGTTTATGACTATCTCTCAACTATTTGATTTATATACAAGCTTTATTTTGGATTTCTTCGCATACCAGTATATCTATATTGACCTCTCTCCCTTCCAGGTTCTGAGGATCAACCTAGGGGTCCCGATAAGCAGTAGATTTTCTCTAGGCAGAAGTGCAGAGTCCCGGGGTGAGCCTTCTATTTTTTAGAAGTTCTAGATACTTCAGTCATTTATCATTAGTATGTTTTGATTTACTGGGGGCCTTACCCCAGTTTTCAGACTGTTGGGTTTTTGCATGTAGTAGAGATTTCGCAGACTGAGTTAGATATGGTTCGGATGTTTTTTTAATTGGAGCTTTCATTATGATTTGAATTCAAATTTAATGACCATGTTTCAATTTTAGTATATATTTCGGTATTATTTGTTTTATGAACAGTGTATGTGATTATAAGTTAGAAGGGCGTTTAGACCTTCATGGTTAGGGATGGTCGTCACAACTAGGGCCCCGATTTGGCTCATGATAGACTACAAGTTGTTTCATAAGGCAAGGGACTCTATCCATAAGACATCACATCGCCACTATTAGTCAACATTTGAAATCTTGACCTATGAGTTCATTCATGTTCATTCATGCAATTCATATAACATTTAAGGACTTTGGCTCACTGAGACAATACAACATTATACATGACTACAAGGTCCGCATGGTAGACATTATTACCCAACTATTTTAATAGGACAATATTGTTTGGTCTTTACGCCTTCCCCCGAAGTGATTGGAAATCCTATGTATATGTATGTATATATTTTAATGTAATGTTTCATTTGAGAGCATATCTCACATGAAATCCCTCTTTTGATATGATTTATCCCATTTTTCATATGATGTGGATTGTTTTGAAATGCATCTTGAAAAGCATGATACAAAATGTATTGATTTATACTATCACATAAATATAATTTTTGAATCAAAAGAGAGGGTTGTTTGTATTGATAAATATTGAATATAAATATATAATGGAAGAGTTGCATGATTTGACAAAGATGTCCGGACCACCACATTGTTATTGAAAGAATGATAATCCTTGCAAAGTTTTGACTTGTGCCTTCGGAACATGAAATCTCTTATACTATTTGCATGTTTGGGTGGTCTGAATTTAATTTTTGATGAAAGAATCATGCATGATGAATTATGGCTCAGAAATAGGACTTGCAAGTCTTGGTGTGACAACACTAACACAGATAATGCCATGTTAATTCAGAATAGAATAGAATGCATATTTGAAATTAGATTTTCAGATTTTTAAATTAGAGTGATGCATATTTCAGAACAGGCTATAATTGGGCATAAAGAGATCTTAGGTGGTTCCTCGAAGAATGCACAAGTTCAGATAAGTCATTGCCCAAAACCATGATTTACCGATCTGGGTATATTATTTTTTGCTGGCCTAGTGCCTTTTGGCGTATTAGACTCAGATACTCCAGCCTTTGTGGGGTACTTATGTTGGGAGCTTCCCCGCCGATTCAATGGAAGATTCCATATAGCCCATGGAATATCAGACTTGTATGGGAGTTCCACTTAACTCAGAAGTAATACGAAGAATAGAAATTAATTGACAGAAAGGTTTTATGTTTTCAAAAATGCCCATGTGTTTTTCAAATTATATCTTTCATGATGTTTATGACTGTCTCTCTAACTATTTTATTTATATACAAACTTTATTTTGCATTTCTTTGCATACCAGTATATCTATATTAAACCCCCTCCCTTCCAGGTTCTGAGGCTCAATCTAGGGGTCCCAATAAGCAGTAGATTTTCTCTAGGCAGAAGTGCAGTGTCCCGTGGTGAGCCTTCTAAGTTTCAGAAGTCCTAGGTACTTCAGTCATTTATCATGAGTATGTTTTGGTTTACTGGGGGCCTTGTCCCAGTTTTCAGACAGTTGGGTTTTTGCATATAGTAGAGATTTCACAGACTGAGTCAGATATCGTTTGGATGTTTTTTTAATTGGAGCTTTCATTATGATTTGAATTCAGACTTAATGACCATGTTTCCATTTCAGTATATATTTCCACATTATTTTTTTTATGAACAGTGTATGTGATTACAAGTTAGAAGGACCTCTGGGCATTCATGGTTCGGGATGCTCGTCACAACTAGGGCCCCGGTTTGGGTCATGACTGACCACAATTCATTTCATAAGGCAAGGTACTCTAGCTACAAGCCATCACATCGCCATCATTAGTAAACATTTGAACTCTTGACCTATTAGTTCGTTCATGTTCATTCATGCAATACATATAACATTTAAGGACTTTGGCTCACTTAGACAATTCAACATTATACATGACCACATGGTCCCCATGGTAGACTTTATTACCCAACAATTTTAATAGGCCAATACTTTCATTCAATTCATCATACAATTTAATTTGTGGTCCTCCAGACCCACACAAGCCATTAGTATGTCATTAGCAACATCATATCACATTTTCACCACACTTGGTTCCATACACAATTCAAGTTCAATTTTAGGGAATTGAATACCCTATTCTTAGCCATCAAACCAACATGGTCATAGTTTAACAAATTATATGGCTAACCACACCAACACAATACCAATTTACAAACATTTATACAAAATAGGTCATTGCCTCATTTAAGCCAAAAGTTAACCCATTACATACTTAACAGGGTTCATATCAACCATTTCCAAGCATTCATTACTATTACAACTCAATAAATGCCCAACAAGTCCTTAACCAGCCATCTACAAGTATTCATATCCATTTAGACATTATCATGACTCATTCATGTCCATTAGGTCAATTTAATAAATACACATTTGACCTTCACAAAACTATTTAACCATTGATCATTTCAATAGGCCACTTTCCTTGATTTAACACATCATTACTATAATTTATGGTCACCAAGACCCATATAACCATTTACAATTCATTAGCAAGTTTTTATCACATTTAGGCTCAACACACAGAACAAATTAATTTTAATTATTTGGGTTTCAGTCCGTTATTAGTTATTGGCCCAACAATATCATCAAATAAACAACACATGACTCACAATAACTTTAAAATACCATTTATCAATCATTCATGCTCATTAGGTCATTTCCCTAACTCAACA
>JAPEIP010000008.1:53633673-53670092 GCA_026120095.1 Capsicum chinense | reverse complement strand
AATTCAGTTTCATGATAGAAGTTTAAATATTTCAGACCAACTATATCCTTTCTTAGAAGACACATCATGTTCGTGTTATTACATACCTTTAAGCTTCAACATTCCTACACATTATTCAAGGACGAATGATACTAAGGAGGAGATAATACAATACCCCATATTTCGGGCAAGAACGAAAACCATTATTTCTATGCGTACATAAACCAAAAGCCATAAATCCTATGAAAAATTAGCATATTAATCAATTATGTAGTGTGGGAACCTATTTGAGTATGAATTGAGATCATAGAGGTCCCCTAACTTAGGACGAATTGAAAGATTTCCTATTGTTAGAGTTTGAGTAAGAGTTGAAACTTGGGTCAACTTCAATCAACCATAACTCTTTGTATATAACAAATTAGAGGGCCTACTATATATAAAATGAAATCTGTTTTCAGGTTTTTAATGGTAAAAGTGGTATTTTCCACTCCCCTATTAAGCCATAAGATGGGATTAAATCCCTCAAACACCGAAATAAGGTCATTCTCTCTTAAAATCACCAAGAACACTTCTTAGGGTTTCAACCCAAATATAAAAATATCTTAAGATTTCACTGTAGATTTTACATAATTCTTCGAGATTTGGAATCTCCATTGCTAGGGCTACAAGAAGCACCCATCAATTATTCGAATAGCATCCCTGATGCACAATTTTATTAAAGAGTCATAAATTAAGGTAAGTGGGGTTTTCCTTATAATTTATGGGCAAACAAACCTACTTTAATTCATGCTAAAAATTTAGAAATCATGATTTAATAGAATAAGTTTGAATCTTACCATTACTACCATGTTTTAGAAGCTTTAATTAATATTGTTTGGTCTTTAGGCCTTCTCCCGAAGTGATTTGAATCCTATGTATATGTATGTATGTGTTTTAATGTGATGTTTGAATTGAGAGCATGACTCACATGAAATCCCTCTTTTGATATAATTTATTCCATTTTTCCTATGATATGGATTATTTTCAAATGCATCTTGAAAAGCATGATACAAAATGTATTGATTTATACTATCACACGAAGATGATTTTTGAATCAAAAAAAGGATTGTTTGTATTGATAAATATTGAATATAAAAATCTAATGGAAGGAGTTGCATGATTTGCCAAAGATTTCAGGACCACCACATTGTTATTGAAAGAATGAGTATCCTTGTATAGTTTTGACTTGTGCTTTTAGAACATGAAATCTCTTATACTATTTGTATGTTTGGGTAGTCTAAATTGAATATTTAATGAAAGAATCATGTATGATGAATTATGTCTCAGAAATTGGACTTAAAAGTCTTGGTGTGATGATACCAACACAGATAATGCCATGTTAATTCAGAATAGAATAGATTGCATGTTTGAAATCAGATTTTCAGATTTTGAACCTAAAGTGATGCATGTTTTAGAATAGGCTAAAATTGGGCATAAAGAGAGCTTAGGTGGTTCCTCAAAGAATGCACAAGTTAAGACAACTCATTGCCCAAAACCATGATTTGTCGATTTGTGCATATTATTTTACGTTGGCATGGGGCCCTATGGCATATTAGACTCAGACACTCCAACCTTTGTGGGAAACTTGTGTTTGGAGCTTCCCCGCAAAGTCAATGGCATATTCCATATAGCCCGTGGAATATCAAACTCTTATATGAGTGCCACCTAACTCAGAAGTAATACGAAGAATAGAAATTCATTGACTGAAAGGTTTTATGTTTTCAAAATGCCTATGTGTTTTTCAAATTATATCTTTCATGATGTTTATGACTATCTCTCAACTATTTGATTTATATACAAGCTTTATTTTGGATTTCTTCGCATACCAGTATATCTATATTGACCTCTCTCCCTTCCAGGTTCTGAGGATCAACCTAGGGGTCCCGATAAGCAGTAGATTTTCTCTAGGCAGAAGTGCAGAGTCCCGGGGTGAGCCTTCTATTTTTTAGAAGTTCTAGATACTTCAGTCATTTATCATTAGTATGTTTTGATTTACTGGGGGCCTTACCCCAGTTTTCAGACTGTTGGGTTTTTGCATGTAGTAGAGATTTCGCAGACTGAGTTAGATATGGTTCGGATGTTTTTTTAATTGGAGCTTTCATTATGATTTGAATTCAAATTTAATGACCATGTTTCAATTTTAGTATATATTTCGGTATTATTTGTTTTATGAACAGTGTATGTGATTATAAGTTAGAAGGGCGTTTAGACCTTCATGGTTAGGGATGGTCGTCACAACTAGGGCCCCGATTTGGCTCATGATAGACTACAAGTTGTTTCATAAGGCAAGGGACTCTATCCATAAGACATCACATCGCCACTATTAGTCAACATTTGAAATCTTGACCTATGAGTTCATTCATGTTCATTCATGCAATTCATATAACATTTAAGGACTTTGGCTCACTGAGACAATACAACATTATACATGACTACAAGGTCCGCATGGTAGACATTATTACCCAACTATTTTAATAGGACAATATTGTTTGGTCTTTACGCCTTCCCCCGAAGTGATTGGAAATCCTATGTATATGTATGTATATATTTTAATGTAATGTTTCATTTGAGAGCATATCTCACATGAAATCCCTCTTTTGATATGATTTATCCCATTTTTCATATGATGTGGATTGTTTTGAAATGCATCTTGAAAAGCATGATACAAAATGTATTGATTTATACTATCACATAAATATAATTTTTGAATCAAAAGAGAGGGTTGTTTGTATTGATAAATATTGAATATAAATATATAATGGAAGAGTTGCATGATTTGACAAAGATGTCCGGACCACCACATTGTTATTGAAAGAATGATAATCCTTGCAAAGTTTTGACTTGTGCCTTCGGAACATGAAATCTCTTATACTATTTGCATGTTTGGGTGGTCTGAATTTAATTTTTGATGAAAGAATCATGCATGATGAATTATGGCTCAGAAATAGGACTTGCAAGTCTTGGTGTGACAACACTAACACAGATAATGCCATGTTAATTCAGAATAGAATAGAATGCATATTTGAAATTAGATTTTCAGATTTTTAAATTAGAGTGATGCATATTTCAGAACAGGCTATAATTGGGCATAAAGAGATCTTAGGTGGTTCCTCGAAGAATGCACAAGTTCAGATAAGTCATTGCCCAAAACCATGATTTACCGATCTGGGTATATTATTTTTTGCTGGCCTAGTGCCTTTTGGCGTATTAGACTCAGATACTCCAGCCTTTGTGGGGTACTTATGTTGGGAGCTTCCCCGCCGATTCAATGGAAGATTCCATATAGCCCATGGAATATCAGACTTGTATGGGAGTTCCACTTAACTCAGAAGTAATACGAAGAATAGAAATTAATTGACAGAAAGGTTTTATGTTTTCAAAAATGCCCATGTGTTTTTCAAATTATATCTTTCATGATGTTTATGACTGTCTCTCTAACTATTTTATTTATATACAAACTTTATTTTGCATTTCTTTGCATACCAGTATATCTATATTAAACCCCCTCCCTTCCAGGTTCTGAGGCTCAATCTAGGGGTCCCAATAAGCAGTAGATTTTCTCTAGGCAGAAGTGCAGTGTCCCGTGGTGAGCCTTCTAAGTTTCAGAAGTCCTAGGTACTTCAGTCATTTATCATGAGTATGTTTTGGTTTACTGGGGGCCTTGTCCCAGTTTTCAGACAGTTGGGTTTTTGCATATAGTAGAGATTTCACAGACTGAGTCAGATATCGTTTGGATGTTTTTTTAATTGGAGCTTTCATTATGATTTGAATTCAGACTTAATGACCATGTTTCCATTTCAGTATATATTTCCACATTATTTTTTTTATGAACAGTGTATGTGATTACAAGTTAGAAGGACCTCTGGGCATTCATGGTTCGGGATGCTCGTCACAACTAGGGCCCCGGTTTGGGTCATGACTGACCACAATTCATTTCATAAGGCAAGGTACTCTAGCTACAAGCCATCACATCGCCATCATTAGTAAACATTTGAACTCTTGACCTATTAGTTCGTTCATGTTCATTCATGCAATACATATAACATTTAAGGACTTTGGCTCACTTAGACAATTCAACATTATACATGACCACATGGTCCCCATGGTAGACTTTATTACCCAACAATTTTAATAGGCCAATACTTTCATTCAATTCATCATACAATTTAATTTGTGGTCCTCCAGACCCACACAAGCCATTAGTATGTCATTAGCAACATCATATCACATTTTCACCACACTTGGTTCCATACACAATTCAAGTTCAATTTTAGGGAATTGAATACCCTATTCTTAGCCATCAAACCAACATGGTCATAGTTTAACAAATTATATGGCTAACCACACCAACACAATACCAATTTACAAACATTTATACAAAATAGGTCATTGCCTCATTTAAGCCAAAAGTTAACCCATTACATACTTAACAGGGTTCATATCAACCATTTCCAAGCATTCATTACTATTACAACTCAATAAATGCCCAACAAGTCCTTAACCAGCCATCTACAAGTATTCATATCCATTTAGACATTATCATGACTCATTCATGTCCATTAGGTCAATTTAATAAATACACATTTGACCTTCACAAAACTATTTAACCATTGATCATTTCAATAGGCCACTTTCCTTGATTTAACACATCATTACTATAATTTATGGTCACCAAGACCCATATAACCATTTACAATTCATTAGCAAGTTTTTATCACATTTAGGCTCAACACACAGAACAAATTAATTTTAATTATTTGGGTTTCAGTCCGTTATTAGTTATTGGCCCAACAATATCATCAAATAAACAACACATGACTCACAATAACTTTAAAATACCATTTATCAATCATTCATGCTCATTAGGTCATTTCCCTAACTCAACACATCATCATGTGACAACGTATTTCACTTAAATATTTTCACAAACACCTTGTGTACATACCTCTATCAAGACTATATTCAATGCAACAATCATCAAAATTCATGTTTATCAAGACTCATTGCTTATAATACAAACAACAAGCACCCACATGTGCAAAGAATCAAAAATAACATGTATAAACACCAGTCTAAGCAATAATCAATATTGTTCATCATTAGGCTATAAAACCCTTTTGACTTGATTTCAAAACCACCATGTACACTTACTAATCCAAGTATGAAATACATGGGTTTTGAGTTATTTTGAGAGTTTAAGAGAACAATCCTTAAACAAGAGGGTAAACCAAAAATCCTAACTCCTTCTTTCCACTAGATGAGCTCCCTCCAAACCCTAGCCTCTAATCATGGTTCAAGAAGCTTTTTAGAGTGTTTGGAATGTTTTGAGTCTAATAAATGAGTACTTAGGAGGCTACCATGCCTTATATAGTGCAAGGAATTAGGGTTTTAGGAAATGGAAATGACCAAATGATCCTTAATAAGAAGCTGGAAGGTACACTTGTGCAGGGGTACGACCCCCTGTACAGTTCACATGGCAATCGTGATCTTAGGTATGAGTGGTACCCTAAATCATACCCTAGCCTTCTCCTAGGTCAACCACACTATTATAGGTATGAAAGCATACCCTTGAGTCTTATCCAAAGGGTACGACTTATGACCTAACTCGAATAGTCAACCCATAACCAAAATATCCACTAGGTTTGAGGCCTCTCTCTTCACGATTGAGTTGCATACAACTCGTATGCATTGGTTATGATTAAGGAAAAGTCAAGTCATATAGAAGCTAGTATACTACCTTACAATTTTATTTAGGATATGAAAGGGGAGAAGGGGAAGGGTATGTGTCATGACAAAGGATATGACTCAAGACCATCAACCGTACCCACCCAGAGATACCAAAGTTGTTGTCTTTTCAAGAGTTCAAGTCTAGGTTATTCAATTTCCCCCCTTGAGCCATGTGTCCTTGAATGAGGGACGAGGCAAGCATAAACATAAGTTAATACATCAAAATTCATCAAGGCAACCTTTACACAAGTTAGAGTCAACATGAAAAGAGGATACAACACAACATATATCATGATCATCATCAACCAATAAAAATTTTCTTCAAGGACACATTCGTGGGTGTGTCATTATCCCCCACTTAGGATTATTCATCCACGAATGATGGTAAATACAAGCTCATTCTCAAGTTAATACATTAGTACTCATCAAAACAATCTTTACACAATTGAGGACAAGGCACAGAACAAGGGTACAATTAAACACATATGATGGTCATTATCAATCAACCATATTGTTCCATTCGCTAGGGAATACAATTCCATCATTTATCAAGGCCACGTGGCTCCTTCAAAGTTTAGGGACTAGAGCCCATTTACAAAAGGGACTTGAACCCAAGACATACACCACATCCAAGATATTAACACATGCCTCAATCACAAGCTTCCAGAGTAGGAAATAAATGCGGATACCTGGACTTTATGTCCTCATCCACCTCCCAAGTAGCTTCCTCATACATTTAGTTCCTCCATATAACCTTCACCGAAGCCACCTATTTCGTTTGTAACCTGTAAACTTTTTGATTTAAGATCCTCACCAAGACCTTCTCATAGAATAGAGAGTTTGAAATACCACAATCTTTCGAGGGGACAACTAAGGAAGGATCTCCCTCACATTTCCACATCATAGACACATAGAAAACCGAGTGATTGGTATCCATATTAGTGGGAAAATCCAACACATACGTAACATTGCCAACCCTCTTAACAATCAAGTAAGGACTAACATAGTGAGG
The DNA here is from genome assembly GCA_026120095.1 of Capsicum chinense. Classification (NCBI taxonomy): domain Eukaryota; kingdom Viridiplantae; phylum Streptophyta; class Magnoliopsida; order Solanales; family Solanaceae; genus Capsicum; species Capsicum chinense. The sequence continues at coordinate 53,663,335 of JAPEIP010000008.1, read as the reverse complement.
ACTAAGCTTACCCTATTTCCAAACTACATCACTCCATTTATGGAAGGCACTTTTAACCAAACCTAATTTCCAACAAGCCACATGTCCGCATAGGAATTTTGTCGGTTTTGAGAAAATTTCAACTTCTCAGAAATTACCTTCACCTTTACTAAGGCTTGGTGACCTAAATCAAGGTCAAGAAACTTACCCCTATTAACTTCACATCATCAAGTGGAAGGATGACATCCCTTACTATATGATGCCAAAATGGCACTCTATAGTCTCTCCCATATAAGGACTTCTACACTTTCTTATTTCAAGACATCACCATGCTTCTTGAGCCACTACACATCACAAGAAGGGTCATGGAGGAACTAAAACACGAGAACTACTCACGCCTTTCATGGGAAGACCCTTAGCAGAGACACGACACCATAGGCATGGGGCGCTTTATAGTAACCACCTTGGTCAAAAATAAGACTTATACTGACACAATATTCCAAAAGAGGAGTCCATACTCCAAAAGATACACCATCGTATATTTTTTGGGGATCCACCTTGATCTCTTTACTAGGGATATGTAACATGAACAAGAAAAGCCAGGACTTCTAACCCAAACTCACCCTTAGAGAACCTGACATACCAATAATGATTCCTTATAGTTCACAACACGGCATGAAGGTAATCTACATGACCCACTTCCTACTTAGAATATACTAAGATATCATCAAAGAAGACAAAGACAAACAAATCCAAGAATAGATTAAAGACCTTATTCATCTAGACCATGAATATCACTGAGGCATAGGTCAACCTAAAGGACATGATAAGAAACTCAATAACCATGGGAATGGATTCTAGATAAGGCTCTTTTGAGTTAGGACCTTTAACAAAGACCAAGTGATACAAACACCCCTTTGAAATCACATTTTTGGGCCTTGAGGCAGGAAAAATGATCTTCTCTTAGGCACTTTATAAAACAAGGAACAATCTTTCCATACAATGATCGGCTATTAGGGAAATTAAACAAGACCTTACAGGTCTGGCAATCCAAGGAAGCATAGAAAAAGTTCAACTGATCCATGTCTAGGATAACATCTAAATCAATCATGTACCACTCTACCAAGTCTACAGGAGTGTCTTTACCACTAACCGATACAACACTCCCCCTATAGACTCTTATGAAAATAATAGAGTCTTCCACTAGGGTAAAAACAAAAAAAGAAACCGACAGACTCTCGAAACAACAATCAAGATAGGTAACCACATACGGGGTCACATAAAAAATATAGACCCTAAATCTAGCAAACAATACACGTCACAATAAAAATATCTCATTATACCCACATCAGTATTAGAAGATGCCTCTGACTCCCGATGGATATCAAGAGCATTGAGATAGTCCCGACTAATATCAAAGCTAGAAGTGGCACCCCTGCACACAAGAGCTAGAGAAATGGTAACCAACATCCTTTGTCTCACCCAAGCAGAATCCATTATAGGACACTACAATTGCATATGGTCTAATCGACCACAACCGAGTTAAAGATATGTTTAGATAGGACCTCGATTATAATAAGTACCAAACCTATACAAGTTTATAACATAAAGTAAAATGACTATGAAAGGTTGGTCTTTTGGATAATGGAATCTCACCACTTCAAGATTGATGCACGAACCTCCTCAAACACCTGATATCTATGTAGAAAAAAAATACTCCAGCGCCTACATCGTATGGCGACGTAGCGTCCGAAGATGGTTAGTGGTTGGAGTGATAGCATGTAACTCAAGGATAATCATAAAATAATATCATCAGTCAACATCAAAGAAATATATAATGCTCAATAACATTCATACAATTATCCTCACACATAGATATATCACATGCCAATCACGTTATCAAGACTTAAAGACATTCTCAAATACTTCAATCATATGAGACAAGGTAGAGGACTCTGACATACCATGCTTAGGTTCATTCCATCCTTATTAATCATAGGACTTTAACCATATTCACTTATCATTTGGCACAATACTTCATCCATGGTTACACTTCATCAAGCAAGGGACTATAACCACAAAGTTTTCTATTTAAAAAAGGACTCTACCCATATACCACAATAACTTAGGCGTGGAACACTGATCAAATGATCACATATTCAACTAGGAATAGAAATCTAATCACATGCTCACACATTCATTTAGTCATGTTACTTTAATCATATAATTACATATTTTACTAGGCATAGATCTCTAATCATATATTTAACTGAGCATGGAACTCTAATCACATAATCACATATTTAACCAGGTATGGAACTATAATAACATTATTACATGTTTAACAAGTCATGGAACTCTAATCACATTCATACATATCCAAGTGGTCATGGAACTCCAATCGTGTGCTTACACATTCAAGTGGGCATGGAACTTTAATCACATAATCACATATTTAACCAGGAATGGAACTCTAATCACATAATTATATATTTATCCCTGCATGGAACTCTAATTACATACATACATATTCAAGTGCACATGAAATTCCAATCGTATGCTTACATATTTAAGTGGGAATGGAACTCTAATCGCATGCTTACACATTCAAGTGGGCATGGAACTCTGATCATATGCTTACATATTCAATGAGGTATTTTGACCCTAAGTCATTAGATGAGGGACTTTGACTACAAATCATTTCATAAGGCAAGGGAATCTAGCCACAAGCCATGACATCACCATCATTTATCGATATTTGAACTCTTGACCCATCAGGTCATGCATTTTTATTCATACAATTTATATCACATTTAACAGCCTTGGCTCACTTAGCCAATTCAATATTATACATTACCATACGGTCCCCATTGGAGAATTTATTGCTCAACCATTTCAATAGGCCGATGCCTTTATTCAATACATCATAAAATTCAATTTGTTGTCCTAAAGACCCACACAAGCCATTCATATGTCATTAGTAATATCATATCATATTATCTCCACACTTTGTTCCATACATAATTCAAGTTCAAGTGTAGGGTCTTTTCACTTAAACATTTTCACAAACACCTTGTGTACATACCTCAATCAAGGCTATATTCAAAGAAATAATTATCAACATTAGGGTTTCTTAATACTAATTGGTTAGAATACAATCAACAAGAATGCACATGTGTAAAACATCAACAATAACATGTATAAACACAAGTCTAAGCAACAATTAACATTATTCATCCTAAGGCGATAAAACCCTTTTGATTTGAATTTAAAACCACTATGTACACTTATTAATCCAAGTGTAAAATATATGAGTTTGGATTTATTTAGATAGGTGAAGAGATACACGCCTTAAACAAGAGGACAAACCAACAATCTTGACTCTTTCTTTCCACAAGATGAGCTCTCTCTAAACCCTAGCCTCCAATCTTGGTTCAATAAGTTTTTTAGATTATTTAGAATATTTGAGTCTTGTAAATAAAGATTAGGAGGCTACCATGAAATATATAGTTCAAGGAATTAGTGTTTTAGGAAAGGAAAATGACCAAAATATCCGTAATGAAAAGCTAGAAAGTACACTTGTGCAAGGGTATGACTCCCTTATACGGTTAACTTGGTAATTATGACCTAGGGTATGAGTGGTACCCTAACTTATACCCTAGGATTATCCTAGGTCAAACACACTATTATATGTACTAAAGGGAAACTTTGAGTTGTATTTAAAGGGTAATATACATGACCTAACTCATATAGACCATGGGTAACCAAAATAGTACACTAGGTTTGGGGCTTCTCTCTTTACGATTGAGTTGTATATGACTCATTTGCATTTATTACAATTGAGGAAAGGTCAAGTCATATATAAAATAGTATACTACCTTATTATTTGTTCTAGGATATAAGAGGGGAGGAGGGGAAGGGTACGACTTAAGACCTTTAACCATACCTACCCTAGAGACCCCAAAAGTTGTTGTTCTTTTAAGGTTTTAAGTCTAGGTGCTTCAATTCATCCCCACTTGAACCATATGTACACTAATGAGGGGCAATTCAAGCATAAACACAAGTTAACACATCAACATGCATCAAGGAAACCTTTACACAAGTTGAAAACAACACGCAATGAGGATACAACACAACACATATCATGATCATCACTAAACAACCAAAAGGTTTTGCAAGGCCACATTCTTAGGATTTTCAAAATAGAGGAATTGAAGGTCAACACAGCTTCTAAAGATGCAAAGATTTGCAAATTATAAATGACAATTCAATATCTTTCTAATAAGGACCCAAGTGTCTTCGAAGAGCATAGAATTGAGAATGTTGAACTAAAGAAGAGAGATTCAACTATAAATAATGACATTCTTAGCTTGAATGTAAAGATAAAGTAGCTAACCAATGAATTATCACAAGGTCATACTATAAAAAATAATAAGATGCCTCTACTTCTCCAGACCCTCTTCCCAAGTCCTTCACCTATTTAAATTTTTGTATTTCTTTTGGATTTTTCTATGTAAAATTTAAATTTTTCACTTAAATAATACCTAACTTTTACATATAAATGAATTCTTATTTGTGTGTTTCATATGGCTCTTTTTTAATTTAATAGTTGATCTTCGTGTTAGTGTTTCCCAATGGCCATGACTTAACTAACTTGTGCTTATTTTACTCTTGATTTACTGTTATCACTTTTCAATGATGCTATATTGAATTCATGTGTTAAGGAATAGGTACCAGATATAGGTATTGAAGTCCAAATATAGGCACGTGTAGAATAGTTGTGAAGCATGATGACATATTGCCAGTATGAAGAATTTTGGTATATGGTGATAGAGGGAAGCATAGTGCATAGTGATAAGGGAAACATTCATCGTTAGTAGTGGTTATTACTTTGATTGAACGAAGTGAATTATCTTTTATGCCTAAAAATCTATTGTTGGTTTGTTATTATCAAAAAAGGGGAAAATTACTATGTTTTTTTTATGATGATCAACAGACAGCAAGGGACCAGGTCTCTGGGTCTTCATGAAAACATACAATTGTCATATGTCATGCATAATTTTGTTTGTTAGTGTAACAAACTGCATAGGTGAGTTGTGTACCAAGCAAGACACCTGGCCTAATAGAAATTCTACCCTAATCATTATCTATGTATAAAAAGAAAAGAATTCTTCTCGATTCAAAGTTTTTGCAATCTGATTATTGAAAAGGAAAATCAGTGAAAACATAAATATTGCTCAAGTTCCAAGCTTCTATGTGTTGATAGAATGTTTATTCTTGAGTCAAGTCTTGGTATGTAATTCAATTTCTCGTCTTACAAGAGTAAAACTTTTCTTGTGCTTGTTGTGTACTTAGGTAGAGTTATGTGAGTTGATATTGGTTAGATTTAATCAATGTTGAGGAGATATCTTAACATAGTTGTCAAGAAGAGTTTGTAATAATGTTTTTACATACTAGTGGAGCTTAGAGTTAGGTTCCAAATGGAGTCAGTAATCATGAGTTTGATAATAGTAGATTCTTGAGTGGTTGTGAGGGCAATCTGTGGCTTTTCCTTCCTTGAGCAAAGAGGTTTCCATGTTAAATCTTTGTGTTCTTTAATTTTCTGCAAAGTGTTATTTCCTTACTGCTTTACTATTTTATTGCATGTGTCTGACTTTAAGGGATGTGGGTCTTTATAAAGTGGTGCACCCCTCACATTTTATCAACTTGGTCATGCAAATCTAAATTGAAATAATTTGAAAACTAAACTGAAATTATGGGAGTTAACATTTAACTGACATGCCTTAATTTGAACTAATTAGGGTCCAACTGGTAACCCTAGTTAGAAGGGTGTTAGTACCTTGCTAAGGGAACCAATACTGGATCTGTTGATCCACTAATAAAGGACTAGGGTGTGACCCTATGCTGGAAGGTGCCCTTAAGAGTATATTAACCTTAGACTTATAGGAAGACCTCTCATATCCTATGCAGGATACATAATTCTTGAACCTAGGGTCTGTTACTAAATATCTTACCCTAAACTGGCAGGTAAACCTTTATCCCTAGGTTCGATCGGTGCTAAGTTCTATTCCCTACTAAACTGACTATGATATTTATAAAAGTTTAATATGATTCACAACTGATAAATTCTCAACAAGATAATTATCTTAATATAATAATACAAATAGAATCTCAATAACTTGTAACCTGGCATCTGAAGTATGCATAACTATCTAGGTACCAGGTGCATAACCCACCATCACTAAGATATGCATTAAATGTGATAGTGTAAATATAAATGCATGATAAGTAAATTCCATGACTCAACTGAAAAATTCTATAATTTCATCAATATAGAGGGATATCATGATAGGGGTACTGAGGAATGCTTAAATTCATGAGAAAACACACATTCATGGTGAAACTTGATAATTTAATTGGAGAATTATGAAATTCATACTTTTCATAGAACCCTAAATAGAAGGGAAATTAAACTTAAAATTGGAGACCTTTGGGACTCAATGGGTGAGTGGCGCCCATTGATGAATATTCCACATACATAAATGTAGAGGCTTAAAGAAATCTTCTTAAGAATTAGACATTCTTGATGAACCCTAGTTTCTTTTTGGGAGAAGAAAAATCTATTTTTTTGGTTTCTTTGAGTGAAATTATAATTAATCATGTAATTGGGGATTTGGGGCTTATATACTACCCTATGGGAAGCCTAAACAATGTGGTTTAGGCTTTTAAATGAGTGGAAAAAAACTCAAATATTCCTAGAAAAATGTTCAAGAATAACCCACGTCCAGTTATTACGACTCACTTCACCACTCGTTACAACCAGTCACGAGGTGTTATCTGAGTTGTAACCTGGAACCTTAAGGTTTGGGTCCTTTTTGGTCTGACTAATATTTCCCCCTCTAACAACTCATTATGTTTGACTATGAGTCGTATGCTGGACGCGTAACCACTAGCGGTGATTCTTGGATCATATGCTAGTTAGGCTACAAGTCCACTTAACTAATCATAAGGTCTAACCATGAGTCATATGTTGGACTAGTAACCAAGGGATTGGGTTCTTGGTTGAACAATGTTATGATTACGAGTCTCTCCTTATGACCGACCCATAGTCACTAGTTGCGGCTTATAAGGTAGACTCGTAATCACTGGGAAAAACTTAGGAGTATCACTGGAGTAACTACAAAGTACCCATGATGACTCATCTCGTGTGGTAATGACTCATTACATGATTTTCTATCACGACAGTGTGTCAAGATCTTAAGGGAAATTTTATACATCTTTTCACTATGACATCGGATTGCGGAAAGACTTGAAGCATTGGAAACCTAAATTCATACCCTATTTTTTATGAGGTCTAAAGCTTGAACATTTGGGGTCTTAGATAAACCATCCCTTTAGTTGTATTTGTACTCCAGATCAAGAATAATATCCATAGAGAATACCAACACCCACGTCTATAAATCATTCTGATACCATATCTATTATGTCATGCCAATCAGTGTTCCTATAGGCTATGTCAATAATCATATTCATAAGTTATATCAATAATCATATCTATAAGCCATATCATTAATCATATTTATAAGCCATATTACGGATCATATCTATAGGACTTATTATTAATAATATCTATAGACCATAATATTAATCATATTCATAATCCATACTAATAATCATATATATATATAAGCCATATCAGTAGTCATATTATTAACCATATCAAGAATTAGCATCAATCTTTCAATGTCCAACTAACATACTCATTAAATAAGTTCAATCTCATTGAGTCCCAAACTAAGTAAAGGTTATTGGACTAGTGTAGTTGTCATTGCCATATATCTATGGTAACACGAGCTGGTGCACTGGGCAAGATTTTTAAGGCCTACAGCAACGAGTTTCATACTATTGTTATAGGCCCATTTTCAAGTAGTGGCTATAATCATAAAAAAACTACTGCAGTAGAACCCGATGATAATAAGTACAAGATATTTGTTAAACCCTCTCTAGTTACCCTTTACCCTAAGAAACAGCCAGAATAACCCCAACCTCATAGATATAAGATTCCAAAGTTGATGAGTTGGCAAATTGTGACTTATTTGCATTAAAAATAGGAAGAAAATATTGTCCTAAATACCAAATTGAAGCAGTTTTAATGTTTATTTAGCTTTAAAAATGGCCAAAAGCCCTTCCAACCTTTACCCCAAATCCCAACTATACACTTATATTTTGAGGGGGTCCTATGACTCCCTTGAACTATTTTAAAATAGAATTATTACCCTCTCTCCCTTCCCCTGAACTATTTTAAAGTGGAATATCTACCCGTCTAAAAGCCCATACCCAGATTTTATTTTAAGTTGTGGTCTACATGCACTGCCATGTGTGATTCCACATAATTCTACGTCATATTACTTTTTTTACCATAAAAAATTAATTCCACATCATGTGTCATTTAATTCTTCTTCTTCTTCTATTTTTTATCTTCTTCTTTAAGGGCTTCTTCTTCTTCTTCCTCTTCAATGGCATAATGAATCATATGGAATTCACATTATAGGTAATCTTATCAAAATTGAATTAACAATTAATGTCCAAAAATATTTGATTTTCACTAAATTCGACATTGTTTCAACATTCAAAATTCGATATCCATCGACGCCGAATAATGACGGTACCAACAAAATTCAAAATTCTGACGACTTTGTCTTTTTTGATGAATTTCAACATTCTTAATGTTAATCAATTTTTGGGGAGCTAAGGAATGATTCTAACCCAAAAATTAATTTAAATTTTTCAATCTAAATTGATTCAACATTCTCACGTAGTTCGAGTTCTTGGATGCCATTGAAGTAGTAGTAGTAGTAGTAGTAGTAGTAGTAGTAGAAGAAGAAGAAGAAGAAGAAGAAGAACAAGAAGAAGAAGAAGAAGAAGAAGAAGAAGAAGAAGAAAAACAAGAGGAAGAAGAAGAAGAAGAAGAAGAAGAAGAAGAAATACCATTGATAAGTTCTTGGATGCCATTGAAGAAGAAGAAGAAAAAAAAACTGAAGAAGAAGAAGAAGAAGAAGAAGAAGAAGAAGAAGGAAAACTGAAGAAGAAGAAGAATGGAAGAAGAAGAAGAAGAAAAAGAAGAAATGAAAAAGAACTAAAAATAATAATTAAAATTTTATATATTTATTTAAAAAAATATTAAAAGTAAATGTTTAATAAATTATTTTCGTTCTCACTCTCTTTTAAAGAGATTGAAACACACTCTCTTTCCATGTCAGTGTCGGGGAGCTAATAATTTCATTTTAAAATAGTTCAGGAGGGTCATAGGACCCTCGCAAAGTATAAGTGTGTAGTCGGGATTGGGTGTAAAGGTTGGGGGGCTTTTGACCATTTTCTCTTTTTAGGGTGAAGACCTAAAAAGCATCAAGATAGCATATAGGAAAAAAATAGGCAAAAAGATGGAAGAATAAAGAAAAAACTAAAAAAATACATGAAAAAGTTGATTCAGCGCAAAAAGAAAATGACCAATGCCAACCCTGAGTCTTCGTCACCGAAATTAACCAAAAAGGGGCTAAGAAAAGCTCGACAAATTGGCGACACCATTGATAATTTGGCAGAATACCAATCAAATACACACAGAGGAGTTAAGTATTATGATGAATAAGCGATCCATAAGAAAATTAATGCATCGCTGATCCACTAAGCATTGGAATATACTCAGCATATTTTTCAACTAGTGGCATTTTTATAAATTTAGTATCCCAATTTCCCTGAAGCTATATACATTGATTTGTCGATAGAAACCATACCTTTTTATCAATTTTTGAGACTCTAAACTTATAGTTGATAATCCATAATGAGAATTTATCTTTTAAGCTGTACATTTGGAATTATCTCTCATAGTAATCTTAATCTATGGATCATATGGGAGAAATATATGGTATATTTGTTTCTTGTTTTATCATGAGTAGCTAAATTTCTATACTTGGATTTATGTGTATGTGAGTGTTTATTGGTGTATGGTTAGTTGTGACTAATCTAGTAACTGATTATTTTGTTATGATTTTAGCCAGATACTTATATATTCATCCATGGGTTAGGGTTGCAAACCCAACCAATTTTTAGATCTCATACTTTTCTTGAAAATGGAAAGAGAGTGATAAGGTTTGACTAACATAACTTGAGTCTCTAACTCATGTGTTAGTGATGCTATAAATATGTCATTTTACATTGAGGCAGTAGGTTGGTTAATGTCAAAGACATCCGTGTGTTTGAAACAAACGCTTATGAAATATGGCAATAGATCAAGTGATTATTATTCATACACACACCTAACCTAGTCATAATTAACTTTTATATCTACAGAAATCACGACCAACCCATACATGAAATTGACCTGGTAGAAGAATAGCCCCAAGTACCGTCATATCTATTGATTACAAGATTAACTATTTCCATTAGTAATCTTTTAAACTAATTGATTAATTAAAATTGAATTTGTTTCTCCACCCCCCTCCCCCCGTATTGACTTTACTTGCATTATTTTTATCATATTATGCATAACTTAATATTTTTGTATAAAACTTCAAGGTAAACTACAGTCTCATTCCCTGAGGAATCAACCCTTACTCATATTGGGTAAAAATACTTGGCAACGTCTGCTACACCAAATTAGAGTGTAAACAGAGTGTTATCAGAATGGTGTTGTTGTTAGGAAATGAAATGTAGCATTCATTATAGTTAGTATTATAAGATACTTAGGGTAACCTTTGTATGAATTTACCTTATTCATTGTCTTTGTATTCCTCATGTGATAACATATGCATAAACTAAAAAATGAGCCTTTATGGTAGCGATGTCAGTTTCTTTGATAGCCTTGAATGTTATTTCGGTTATTAATATCACCTCAGTGATTCCATGATAGATAGTTTTATATTATTTCTACCTATAAAATGTTTATCGATGTCTAATATGTGTGTATGATGTTATATCTCTTTCAAAAAATAAACTCATTGGTGGACAATCCCACGAGGACGCAAGCAATCACCATATAAAATAAATTATTTACCTCAAAAGTCCATCTAGTTGAGACCATTTCCCTATTCTCTAAATGTTAATGTTTTTTGTGACTAAGAGAGTCACCTACAAGATCCATCACTTCGTAGGTAGAGTTGACCGATGTATTCTTAGATACTTCCCACCATCCTGAATATTGAAATTGAGAGAAAAAATAACTAATTTTCATCAAGTGAGTAGTAAGCCTCTACATGATATATGGGAAAGATTTAAAAAGAAGTTAATTCAATTTCTAAATTATGAGATATGTAATAAATTACTCCTGTAAATCTTTTACAGGTCACTTGATCAATTCAATAAAATTGTTGCGGACAATGCAGTCGATGGTATCACCATGGTTAAGTAATTTGCAATAAAATAGACATTATTGGATGTGGTGACCAAGAAGAGTATGGGATGGTTGAGGTTCTATTTAGGTTATGAATTATGCTATATGGGTTGTAGTGAGAATATACAAATTAGGAGGTCTAGTCATAGTCATCTCTATAGGGAAACCAAATATTTCTGGTCATATGATGACTCAACCCAATTAGTTGTTATAAGTGATTACGATTCGTATAGTGAGAGTCATAGCATCAACAGTTTAGGACCCCTAAATTTTTGCTCAGACAACGAGTCGTAGTGGCTGACTACGAGTCATTGGGTATGACTTGTAGCCAGGCCACTATGTACCTGTAATATCCTACAATTTTGAGCTAATCTATGAACTTCTGTTCTTACATGTATAAGCTATAATATAAGTGATTCCCAAGTGAATATAAGTTTCATGATCTTTATCCTAGTGTGTGAAGTTCTCTGAAGGTTAAAAGTTTTCATAGCAATCACTTAGAGCCAAGTTAAGCAAGATCATTTGATTGGTCCAAAATTTGATATTAGATTCTACAATGGTCTACTTTAAACATGTATAACTATTGGTAAACGTGGAATTTTTCAGATCAAGATCTACCAATTTATAGATAGTTGAATTATCTTTCCAAATATAGCAATTTCGTCAAAATTCAACACCCGAACGAAAAGTTACAGTTATTTTTGTGAGAGGCAGTAAGTCAAGGTGATATGCCCATGCCGCCCAGGTTATTGTACCGGGATAGGCTCGACGCCACACGCTCTACTCCCCTGGGATAAAGGGGGCAGTGCCTTGTGCATTCACCAACTGTTTGAAACTCATTAAGGGTCAAGGGGAACTTTTGTCCTTCCCCTCAACCCCCAAACATCCAAGGGATGATTTAAATCATCCAATAGGTCATTATTTGCCTATCTTATTCAAGATTAACTCTCAAGAAATCCTCATACTTTCCTGTGAACAAGGTTTGAGGTTTTAATCTAAAGAACACAAGGATTCAAGCTTAACATTCATGATTTCTTCAATAATCCATCGAATTAAGGTATGTGGGAGTTTATCCATGGGTCCTCTTTCAACCATGGAGCCCAAAAAACCTTTTCTTTATATTAAAGAATAAACTTTTATCATTATGATATATTATATGCTTAAGAATATTGAATTTCATGTTTCCATGGTGATTTCAATAAAATTCAGACCCTTTATGATTCCATTCAAGATTTGATTTCTTCATGCTATGGATTTTGTTTCCTATGTCATACTCAAGTAAATTTTATATTAATGAAGTGAATGCTGATGTTTTGAATATCCTCATTCTTTATTCAAGTAAATTCAATGACAGATCCTAAATAAATGATGTTTAGTAATATTCCTATGTCTTAAATTCATGCCATCCACATGTTTGATGAAATTCCCATATCATATTAAGTCAATTTCAAGATGTATCCCTACGTTATGAATTTTTCCAAGTAACTTTATTATTCCCTCATGTTTAAGACATTCTTATGTTCATGTTATGAACTTTACATGTTTTGATTAAATACCCTTGTCCTATTTCAAACAAATTACATGTGAATTCCCCAATTCATGATTTTAGTCATGTAATCATGCTATGCTCCTATGTTTAAGATATTTCCATGTCTAAGTTTATTATCTCTATGTGTTTGGCGAATTACCTCTTGTTAAAGTATTAATCTCCACGTGCTTGATAGAATACCCATGTAAATTAAATAGGGTAATCATGACACGTTATTATGTATTTTCATTCATGTACAAGCCCATAACCTACAAGTGTTTGATAAAATATCTCTATGCATGAATTATGAACAAGTGGACTTTGTTATGCTTTCAAGATCATGTTATGCTTTACTTTTCATTCTATAGAATCCTGGGGGTATCTAATACACCATAATCTAGTTGTGTACTTAGAATTTTAGTAGCTACAGAATAGTCAGTGATGTCACGTACAGTACTGCTTAGTCAATTATCGAACTCAGTGTATTCATTTAGTTAACAGAACTCAGTCCAGTTCAGTCAGTTAGCACGATTTGTAATAGTTCAGTCCAGCTTAGTACAGTTTAAAAATTAGTTCAATGTCTATTCAGGTGGGAGTAGGATTCAGTACCGAGTGAACATAAGTATGGGGACTCACCTTCCCATAAAGGGTGTAATCCTTAAAAGTAGTCCTTAGATTCCAGAACTACATAGCCAGCATAGGTTGAGACATCAACCTGCTAGTTGAGGGTTGATGAGGTATCTTACATGCTAGTTGAGGGTACCACCATTCTCATTTAAAGAACCTTCCAGATGAGGGTGACTCAAAAACTTGTCTTTACCCATGGCACAATACTGACACCTTTCCAACTGGGGTTACAGGTTAGACCCCAATCAGTTCAGAGAGGGACATGTGGGTTAGATGATTACCTCCCATAGTTATAGTTTCAACTTCAAAATCGGGATGGAACTTAGTTTTTTTCCATAAATTAGGACTGTCAGAAATAGTCACCTAGCTCAGTATAGAACTTAGATTAGTTCTACAAAATCAGAACTATTAGAAATAGTCACCCAGTTATTAGTAACTCAGTTATCAGTAATCACAGCTATCAGTTACTCAGTTATCAAAACTCAGTATTTAGTCTTAGTTACAGTCTCAGTTACTATCTTAGTTATAGTCTCAGTTACAGTCTTAGTTACAGTCTCAGTTATAATCTTAGTTACCATCTTAGTTATAATTTTAGTTATAGTCTCAGTTACTATCTTAGTTATAGTCAAAGTTATAGTCTCAGTTACTATCTTAGTTATAATCTTAGTCACAGTCTCAATCCAGTTATCATATCTGTAACTTTGTTTAGCTTCAATTTTGCTTGACCGTAGCATATATTTATCAGTATTTCAGTACCTCAATTTATATGCTATTTTAGAATCATATTATATAATTGATCTTGCATTCTCCGATAATACAATTTTCATGAATTCATGCTTAGTTATCTTATGTTACTCAATTAGTCCCTTCCTCATATACATAATAACATACAGTTTTAGTCTAGTTATTCAGACTAAGTATAGTTCATTCTTACATGCCCAGTATTCAGCTATCAGTACTTCAGTTAATCAGATAAGTTAGTATGTTTCTTAATTTATGCTTAGTGTTATTGTATATTCCAATCCTCAATTTATTTTTGTCTCTATCACGTAGTTAAAGAGTAAGTATTTATGCAGTATCTATGTTCTACCATATCCCAGTTTCAGTTATACTTATATCATTAAAGTGAGGTTTACAAAAACTAAGTGTAGAGATTTACCATCTTATCAGAGAATGTTATCACTCATGCTTTATGATATTTCTGTTTTTAGTTTATTCTAGCCAATTGGTGAGTCTACTTACACTTAGCATGCATATTTTATGATTATTTATGAAATCAGTTTTACTTATTGCATTTGACCCTTCATACTCAATAAGTTCTAGAAGTACAGATCCATATATATGTTTGTATGGCTAGATTATTTCATCATGTAAGTACCAGTTATAGCCCACACATCATGATCAGATAGTTGCAAATTCTAGGAAGCAAGATATGAGTTCTCCTACTTCGAGAACTCTAAAAAGTTCAAGTTCATGTATAGTTCATTTACTTTCCTGTGTATTGATTAGTGATAGTTGGAGGCATGTCCTAGCTATCTATAGTCAGTATAGCAGAGGCTTTATAGATGTCAGTCAGAGTCAGTCATATGATTCTAATTTCATTATTCAGATTTATCAGATTGAAAAGCTTTGTCAGTATTGTATCTATTTTAGATTTTTAATATGATTATGTTACTGCGCAGCAGAATAACTATTCATTATGTTATAATTCAGTTGCTTAACAGTATTTTAGTTTATGGGTTAGCTTGGGGTCACTTGTAGTTCCAAGCACCATAAGATGACTAGGGGTATATGAAGCCGTGTCTAGTAGAGTCTTGCAGAATGGTACAGAGATATCTGTACTTTTCTTTAAGAGGCTATAAGGCATTTATGAAATATTTCCCTTATTTTAAGTCTTATATCGTGTAGTAGAAGTATTATCTAAGAAATTTATATAGATCCCCATCTTGCTTTATTCATGCTAACTCTGCCTTAGTTTTAAGGCAATAGAAATAGTAAAGCTTAAGTACTTACAGATAGTGTTTCCTCAGCCAGTCCCTAGAGACAGTTATAGGATTGAATATTGACTCAAAAAGTACCCCAACAGTTCTCTTATGTCTTTAATTTTGAAATATTTCATTCATGTTCATGAAAATTATGCATTAAGAGAAAGTCAAATGTGCTTTCAGATCCCTTCTCAGAATCCTTTTTTTAGTATGTGATCTAGTAAACCCAAAAGTTTAGAAGTAGTAGAGTTGGGATGGCATTATCTAGATTGAGCAGATTTTATATTCAAGGGGATTGTTGTACAAAAGGTGAATTAGTAGGTTTGAACAGTGTATGGAAGAATTTATGTTTGTTGGTTTAAGATTAAGTATGATAGTATGGATGAGTTTATAATTCATGTGTATTATTTTTCCCCAAACTCTAGAGTAAAGTGATTGCAATTCAGTTTAGAGTTCAGTAAAGTGGTCACAAACTTAATATGATGGCTTAAAGCTAAGAGGGAGATGATAGAACAAGTAACCAAGTCAGGCTCTCAAATTCCAGTAGTAGTGCCAGTATGTGTAGAGAAGTAGTAGCAGAGAATGATTCCTAACCTATTCTTATCTCAGTGCAAAGTTTATCAGCCATCATGACATCTACTCATATCTTACATATCAGCTCCATCATCACAGCTCATATTCATGCACTTTATAGAAAAACCATGTATGCTTTCAGTTCTAGTATGAGGAGTTCCAGTTCACTCAGCAGTACGAATCATGTTCTATGAAATCATGAACTCCAAACTCAGTTCATGCAACTCATGACTTAAGTAATCATGTTTCACAGTATGTTCAGTTCCAAGTGCTCATGATACACCTCTACTAATCAATGAAAGTTAGTTTGTCATGTATGTCCTCAGTTCAGACCTCTCTAATTTAGTTTGTCATGAATGCCACTGCATGCATTCAAGAAATAAGTTCAGTTCATGATATTAAGTTCATGCATCATGTTTCAAAATTATTTATAGAATCATGTTTCAAGTCATGCATGTTCAGAATATGATCCAAGTTACCTTCGTACAGTATCTCAGTCTAATCGTTCTCATTCGAGGACGAATGTTTCCAAGGGGAAGAAAATGTAATACTCCACATTTTTGGGCTAGTCTATGAACCGTCGTTCTTATGTGTATCAACTATAATCCAAGTGACTCCCATGTAAATTAAAGTTTCATAATATTTATCCTAGTGTTCTAAGTGCTCTTGAGGTTAAAAATGTTCATAGGAATCCCCTAAAGCTATGTTAAGCTAAGTTCATTTGATTCCTCCAAAATTTGATATTCGATTCTACCGGGGTCTAGTTTAAATATGTATAAATTTTTTTACACATTTAATTTTTTAGATCAAGACCTACCAAATTGTAGATAATTGAATTAGCTTTCCAATGTACCAATTTTGCCAAAATCTAATACCCGAACAAAAAAATATAGCCATTTTTGTGAGAGACAATAAGCCGAGATGATATTCCCGCTCCACCTGGGTTATTGCACCGGGATAGGTGGGGCACCATCGGCTCTACTTTCCTAAGCTAAAGGGTCAAGGGGCACTTTGGTCCGTTTTCCTCAACCCCCAAACATCCAAGGGATGATTTAAAGCATCCAATAGGGCATTATTTACCCATCTTCTGCAAGATTTACTCTAAATAAAACATCACACTTTCCCATGAAAAAGGTTCAAGATTTTACTCTCGAGAACACAAGAATTCAAGCTTCAAATTCATGATTTCTTCAATAATCCATCGAATTAAAGTATGTGGGAGTTCAATAATTAAATTCTGAGCATAAACTGTATACCAAGTTTGTAATTTAAATCTGAACATGAAACTGAATAAGCTTAAGGAGAACTATTACCTTGACCTAGGTCTGAGTTTGAGGGGAAAAGGTGATGATACTTAGTACGCATGTTTGCTTCTGCTTCCCAAGTAGCTCCCTCAATGGACTGGTTCTGCCATAGAACTTTGACTAGAAAGACTTCTTTGTTCCTCAGTCTGTGAGTTTGATAGTCAAGAATTTCAATAGGACTTTCTTCATAAGAGAGGTTGTTCTGAATAGGGACTATAATTGTTAGGTCACCTATGCACTTCTTGAGAAAAGAGACATGGAATACTAGATGAATTGACGCTATATTTGAAGGCAATTTGATCTCATAGGCTACCTTACCAAAATGACTGAGAATTTTGAAGGGACCGATATATTAGGGACTAAGCGTTCCCTTCTTGCTGAATCTCTTTACTCTCTTCATAGGAGAGATCCTTAGATATATAAAGTCATTAATCTCGAACTCAAGATCCTTTAATGAACATGCATGAATAGGAATATGAGAATATGACTGAGTCTCTAACATATGATATGGACTAAGTATCATGAACTAAGTATCTGAGAAATTACATACTTATCTTACGGCGGAGATTTGAGCTTGAGGGTCCACCTATGAGTACCCACTACTCCAAGATAGTTTTCTTACATTAAGAGGGAATGACATGTTTACGTAATGAAAGTTCAGGGGATTATAGTGTATCTCCCCCTTGGGACACTACATCCCTCATAGAATACTGACTTGGCTGAGATATTGAGGAAAGACTGGAATGATACACAGGGCACCTACAAATGGAATCACGACTGAATATCTGAGATCTGAGACTGTGTCAGAAAACATGAACTGAACTAAACACGCAACTACTTGATTGGTCTATCTTAGGATGGTTACATCCATGAAACTTTGAATAGTGTAACTATGTGGACAGAATGGAAAAATATGTGAACTTGTCTATCTAACTATCAGACTAAAGTACTGGTTATTCAAACTAATTCCTACTGACTGACTCATCTGATGTACTGATTAACTGATGGCTGAGTACTGGGTATGTAAGACTGAACTATATATTGTCTGAATAACTGGACTGAGAATATAGAGTTTTTATAAACATGACAAAGGGACTAACTGAGTAACATAAGATAGCTGAGCATGAATTCATAAAATACTTGTATTATATAAGAATACAAGACCAAGAATATAACATGATTCAGAAACATTCTATAAGCTGAGGTACTAAAATACTGATAATATGCGTAACTGATAACTACACGCTATGGTCAAGCAAACCTAAAATTGGACTGTGGTACTGATCTAATTTCTGAACTGAGGCTAAGGCTGACACTTTATCTAAGAATGTTGTAGAGACTGCAACTAAATTTGTAATTGACTCATACTAAGACTGAATGCTCGTTTCTGATACTTAAGGTTTCGACTGGTACTAAAGTACTAAATTTTGATGGCTAAGTAATTGATAACTAAAAGCGATGGTCCTGTAGGACTATCTAAGTCCTTTACTGAATACCGATTACTGAACTGATACTGTAACTGAGGCCTGAGGGATGGAACATCGAACCCATGGATTCAATGAGGGATTTAAACTAAGGGTATATAAAACATAACCTGAGTTTGGATGATCACTATGAGTGGAACATAAGTTATGTGGGCTGAGCATACTGTAAAGCACGACATAAGTACATGAGTCGTGAGCTGCATGACGTAAGTCTAAAGGTTCTATATTCATGGGACATGATCCATACTATTGAGTAAACTAGAAATCCTTATACTAAAAACTGGTAACGCATATGATTCTATGGAAGGTACGTAAATGTAAGTTGTGTTCACGGAATATGATTCATACCGCGGGGTAAACTAGGAATCCTTATAATGGGAACTAAAATCATACAGGATTTTCACTAATTTGCATAAACTTGTATGATGATCATAGAATCGACAGGTAGGACATGAATAGATATCATGATACTTGATGGGTTTTGCAGATCTGTAATACAATTCTGAGATGGTCTGCATAATTATGTCCACTAGGGTAATAGATAAGGATAACATCTATGAAGACTATGATGAACATGTCCAAGTACTACTTGAACACATGGTTCATCAAGTCCATGAAGGATGCTGGGTCATTGGAAAGACCAAAGGACATGACTAAGAATTCAAAGTGGCTGTACCGAGTTTGAGAAGCTGTCCTTGGAATGTCGCATTCTCTAAATCTAGGTTGATGATAGCTTGATTTGAGGTCTATCTTAGAGAAATAGCTGGCACCCTGAAGCTGGCCAAACAAGTCATTGATTTTGGGAAGTGGATACTTGTTTGTAATCGTGACTTTATTGAGCTGATGGTAGTATATACAAATTCTAAGGGAACCATCTATCTTACACACAAATAAGACTGGTGTGCCCCACGAAGACACACTGGGTCTAATGAAACCCTTATCTAGGATATCCTTCAATTGATCTTTCAATTCTATGAGTTCTGCTGGTGCTATTCTGTATGGTAGAAAAGATATGGGCTGAGTATCTAGAAGAAGGTCTATGCCGAAGTCTATTTCCCTTTCAGGAGGAATTTCAAGAAGATCTTTGGGAAAGACATTAGAATATTCATCCAGTACTGGGATAGATCCGAGACTGGGAGTTTTAGAAATAGAGTCCTTAACTCAAACAAAATGATAGACAAATCCCTTAGATATCATTTTCTGTGCCCGAAGGTAGGAAATAAGCTGACCTATAAAAACTGAAGTACTACCCTTCCACTCTAGGATGGGTTCATTCAGGAACTAAAACTAGAAAACTCTATTTTGGAATTCGACTATGGCATAGAAGGAATGAAGCCAATCCATGCTGAGAATGACATCGAAATTAGTCATCTCTAATTAGACTAAGTCAGCTGAAGTGACTTTATAAGATACCATAATTGGACAGTTTTGTATACCCTTGGGGTATGATAATTTTACCTACTAGGGTGGATACTAGGGCTCTGCTAGAATTTTGGGACCGACTCTAAAATCAACTGCTATATAAGGAGTAACAAAATACAAAGAAGATCCTGGATCTAACAAGACGTAAACATGTACCTGAAAGATCTATAACATACCAATAACCAATCAGGAGAATTTGTCTGATCTTATTAGGACTGGAGAGCATAGAGTCTATTTAGGTGTTGCCCACTGGCAGCACTGGAGGTGGAACCCTGCTGATTTGGGCGACCGAACATATCTGAGGAACGTTTATGCTGACCTTGAAAACCTGACTAGGGACAATCTGTAAATCTGTGGACTAGATTGCCATATTTAAAACAGACCTCGTTGCAAGCTCTGTAAATACCCTGGTGGTTCTTACCATAAGTATAACAAAGGGGATGGGTTCGAGCACTGCTAACATTGCCTTGAGGGTTAGGGCCTGCCCCCTATCCCTGTTGTCGTCTTTGAATTTTGGTACTGGAGCACTAGCTAAAGAAGGGGCTGGGAAAACAGCCTGTTGATTGCTCTTAGCTACTATTGACTAATATAAAGTTAGGGATTTGGTTCTGAATTCGCCATAAAAGGCATGCTCATCCAAGGAATCTGCCTAAATGGGCGAAGGTACTGACTGATTTCTGATTCTCCTTTTGTTAGCCCTTTTTGGGAGACATATTTAGTAAATGAAATGGAAAAAAAATTAGACTGGGAGTCTACATTTGAGTTATTCTCACTGGCACAACATTAATACTGAAAGAAGGGAAACTAATCCTAAAATATCTCATAGCCTCCTGTTCATAAGTGTGGTGCACAACACACCCATGCACAAGACTCTACTTGATGTGGCTTTTCAGACTTTCTAGGACACTGTTGAACCTTAGGCTCTGATACCAAGCTTGTAACACCCAGAATCTAGTACCCAAAATGCTACACGGTGCTCATGACCTCAAAGGACCATAACCTAACCCATGACTAATATCTGTACCTGAAAATTGCATAATATATTGTATAAATATTGAAATAAAGGCTGTAAGGCCATAAGTTTCAAAACTGAGACATAATATCTATTAAAAATATAACATCTTGGTGGGGTCTAAAATACCCCAAACGACTAAAATAACTCTCTAAACATGCTAGTCTGAAATCCTTTAAACTATCTGAATAAGGAGTTAATGGGATATGTCCGCAACTAACTCCAACTACTGAAATAAATTAATTAATGATATAATAAAGTAATGGTCATTTCCTCAAAGGATGAGGACTCACTGCTAACTCTGACTGTTGAGACTGGAATACTACTAATGCTCTAGATCTCGTGCTTCTGAACCTATGGTATAAAATAGCATAGCATAAATGCGTCTGTACATTTGAATGTACTGGTATGCATGTGAGATAACTTGAATGCAAAGGGTTCACATGCATGAACTATACTAACTAACTGAATAACATGAACATGATAATACATGTATGAATACATAATAACTATAACTAAGTTCGTGATAACATGATTACTGAATCTGAGTATAGAAAACATGAGATACTAATAGCTGATGTAATTAATACTGAATAACTGTATCTAACAGTCTAGGTTCTGATGGAACTAGTTCAGTTTTATACTGTTCTGAGTTGACTCTATCTCAAAGTCCTAAATTATGTAGAACTATCTGACTATCTGAGTTCTATTACTGAGACTGAATGACTGTATCTGACAGTCCTGATTCTGTAACTAAAATTGTGGGAAGTAGTCATCTAACCGACATGCCCCTAATAAAGCAATATAGGTGAGTTGGGGTCCAATCTGAAACCCCAATTTGAAGGGTTTCAATACCACGACACTACTAAGGACAAGTTGTGGGTGACCTTCATCTGATAGTGTCCCCAAAAGAGAATGGTGAGACCCTTATCTGAAAATGTTTATTGATCTCAACAACCCTCATTTGATAGTGTTGATGTCTCAACCTATGCTGACTACATAGTTCTGGAATGCAAAGATGACTTCTAAGAATCACACCCTCATCTGACAGTGTGTGTTCCCATCCTTGGGTTCACTCGGTGCTAATTCCTACTCCCATCTAAGTAGACACTAAACATGGATTACTGAACTAAACTAGACTAAATTAACTGAGTTCTGTTGACTAATGGAATACTACTGAGATTACAGAATTTTTGAGATTTTTGAGATTACTGAGTTTACTGAGACTTCCTGAGTCACATAACTAACTGAATTTTTATAAACATGGCTTGACTAAAAGTATCTTGAAAACATGACACGAGCTCAAGGCACACAGCTAAATTCTTCGGTACAAGTACCCCCAGGACTCGATAGCATAAAACTAACAAAGCATGACTTTCTTGAATACCTGACCAATATCATAATTCATAATATAATAAGTTAAAGATTTCATGAAGTAGACGCTCTAAAGCACCACAAGGGTTACACATATATCCATAATTCATTGACTAAGGCATTTCATCAAACACTTGACATGCATAATCTTGTACATGATTGGGGATTTAATATTTCATACTAGTATGGCACTTTCCTTTACATAGGCATTTAATGAAACACATGGGGAGCATTTTTTGGTTAGACAATCCTCAACACATCTAATAATCATGGATACATCAATCAACGTGTAAATTTAAGGGTTTATCATGATTATTATGCAAATCACCACATCCTAGGGTCAATCATTGGAGTATGTAATTTAAAACATGAATTAAAACCCCACAACATCATGAACATGAATTTCAATTAAATTTAAATCATTAACATTCATAAATTCATAAATCTTGGATTTTGAAAAGAGATTTTTGAGCTTCATAGGAGAAAGGGACCCAAGAATCAACACATGACATACCTGGGTTGTGAGTTTCTTGAAGTTCTTGGACTTGAAGAACTGAATTTCCTAGTTTCTTGAAGAAGGATTTGGATCTTGTTCGTGGGGATTATCTTTGAGAGAAAACACAAATTTGATGTTGTAGATGGATAATGAACTTATGAGCCTTAGTCTGATATAATTAGGGGTTAAAATGGGTGGAAAAAAACTAAATACCCTTTTAAAAAACACTTTAAAATAACTGAATGAACTATGCGATAGTGGGTGCAATGGTCAATCACTGGGTCAATGGTCTGTCGGTCCTGATCGTTGCACCTTGGCAGAATAGGGGTTCGCTGTCTCTACTGTAACGGTTTAGATGACGGTCCATCGCTACCTCGATAGTCTATCGGCCTAAGTCGTCTCCCCTAGGCAGAAGGTGGTCGCACTACCTCCACTATGATGGTTTAGGCGATGGACCATTGCTAGCTCAACAGTCCGTCGGCCCTCATCATCGCACCTTGGTAGTTTTGACAGCTTTCTATAAAACGGCCATAACTTTCTACCCCGATACCGGATTTGGAAGAAGTTGTTACATTGGAGAGCTAATTCATTTTTAAAAATTCCACATATATAAATATGGATTCAACCTTCAAAGTAAGTTTTTGACATACTTGGGATGATTTCAAGCTAGTTAGAAGTATGGGGTATTACACCCTCACACTCTCTCTCTCTGTCTTTTATTTAGTCCTATTAAATTGAGGACAATGAAAACTTTTATTGGGGTAGGGTATTTTATGGATATTTTGATTTGGTTATATAATATTGGTGCTTTCCATTCATGTTGGATACTATTTTTGACATTTAGTTCTAGATAATTTATTATATTTATTTTTTATACTCCTTTTATTTTATTCTTATTCGGGTTGTTATATGCAGATGATATTGCCTTGAATTTTACATTTATCTGTTGTTGCTTTGGATGTGACTTGATGCATAATGTATGGTGCTCATTTCTTTTTATTTTATTCTTATTTTGATTTTGCTAAAAGTTTATCTCCTTGCAAATAAAAGCTCTTTTTTGGATGCTTTCTCAAAAGGGAAGTGTACTAGCAATAGAACACTTTGACTCAAATGGTACACTTGGGTAGATATTCCACATGATTTGTTATTGTATTTAATATTCACTGTGATATATATACGAACTTTTTCAAAACATGCCCATTTTTTAAATTTTGTCCATTTGTCTAGTTAAGCAAGTTAGGCTTTCATTTTTATGAAAACCCTTATCCGACTTTAGCTACTTGGGTACTTTCTTTGATACGTCTTACAACATTCAAGAAAGAGTGTCTCAAGTATGCAATTGAGCTCTATGTGGTGAAAATGTTTGATTTGATCTCGTGAATTGAGTCCATCTAGAACTTTCGCAATTGCTCAGTTTTAAAAGCATGGAGTTTGCAATATTGGACAAATGATATTTCCTATCAAATAAGAGCAAACTGCCATTTTTAGACCAAATTTAGCCATACCTTGGCAAGGTAAGTTGTTAACTTTGACCCTTATTGAACCTTGGAACCTAATTTCTTGAATAACCTTGTTACATGCCAAAATCATCTTCTCTTATATCCCTCTCTTGAACAAAACCTTCTCAAATCATCTAGGTAAGGTTAAATACCAACTTAGGTCAAATGTTTAAGTTGGGGGTGGATGAGACCCCATACCTAGAAAGTAATTAATATTCCATAAATGAGGGAACCACTAGAATCCTCTTCTAAATATCCTTGTATCACTGATATATATCCTAACAATCCTACTCTTACTCCCATAGTCCTATCTCTACCAGCTATACCTATAGGTCCCATTCCCCATCCATTCACTACTCCAGGGTCCTCTAGAGCCTTCTTTACTCAGGCTGATATTATTTAAATAGAAAAATAGCATATTCTAGTGATACTAGTTCCTTTAGGTTAAAGAGAGAGGTGTATTCCATGATTCCTAATATGTTGTGAACTATTTTAGAGCTAATATATGAAAATGTAAGGAGTATTAGAGATATTCTCAGTCATTCTAGAAAGAATTTAGATGAATTGAGCACCCTTCATCGGCCAGTTTCTTTTGCGGTTGTGATAGAGACGCAGGGTGAGATGGAATCCCTTTGGAGGCATATTAATGAGCTTTGCTTTATAGATGTTATCCATTTATGGGGAGCATAATTTCATACACTATCACTAGTTCCCACTCTTATTTTTTAGATTGCCCTAGTAAAGAAAGAGTGAGGAGATGAGTCTGATTGTGCCTCAGATGATGTTATGGATAGTACAAAGATAGATTGGTACTTGAAGTAGATAGGACAAATTTGGATATAGGTATATTCACAAGTAGTTGCACAGTCTCTAAGCCATATGACTAAGGATGCTATACTTGTTTCCAATATGGAGAGGTTGGTACATAAGACTACATACATTGGGACATCCTGTTCAATTATTGATGTTGTGCTAAATTTGTCCCTATAAATAGATGGAGCTGAGATAGATGTCTAAATAGTTGCCACTTTAGTGAGTCAATCGCCACCTGAGGTTCATCCATATTCAGAGGTACCCTCAAATACACACACACATACTGTATTATTTAGTCCTATTGAATTAAGGACAATGCATACCTTTTAGTTAGGGTGGCATGTTTTATGGATATTTTTTTTTGGTTCGGTAATATTGGTGCTTGCAATACATGTTGGATACTATTTATATCATTCTATTCTAGATACTTTATTATTTTTATTTTTTATAATCCTTTTATTTTATTCTTCTTCGAGTTGTTATATTTAGATGATGTTGCCTTGGATTCCATATTATTAATTAATGCTTTGGATTTGACTAAATGCATAATGTGTGGTGCTCATTCCTTTTTTTTTATTCTTATTTTTATTTTATTAATATATTATCTCCTAGCAAATAAAAGCTCTTTTTAGCATGCATTCTCAAGAGGTAAGTGTACTAGCAATAGAACACTTTAACTTAAATGCTACACTTGGGTAGATATTCCACATACTTTCTTATTGTATTTAATCTTCATTGTGATATCTCAAAACATTCCCATTGGTCTATTTATTCTATTAAGGCTCTCATTTTTATTAAAACTCTTATCCCACTTTGGCTACATGATTACTTTCCTTTATATGTGTCACAACAATCAAGAAAGAGTGTCTCTAGTATGCAGTTGAGTTCCATATGGAGCAAAGGTTTCATTTGATCTTGTTCATTGAATCCACCTAAAACTTTTCCGATTGTTTAGTTTCAAATGCAAGGAATGTGAAATATTCAACACATGATATTGGGCCATCAAATAAGAGCAAACTACCATTGTTAGACTAAATTTAGCTACATCTTGGTGAGGTGATTAATTTGACCTTTATTAAACCTTGGAACCCTTTTCTCTTGAATAACCTCATTACAAGCCAAAATCCTTTTCACTATATCACTATCTTGAACTAAACTTTCTCAAATCATCTAGTTAAGGTTAAAGACCAATTTAGGCCAAAAGCCTAAGTTGAGGTGGAGGAGACCTCAGATCATGCAAGTAATTGGTAGTTCATAAATAAGGGAACCACTAGCATCTTCTAATAAATATCCTTGTATCATTAATATATATATATACAAAAAATTCCTAAGGTATTATAGCTTGTTTTTTTTGTAAATATGTGTAGTTGTTATAATTTTGAAAGGAGAGGAAGGGGAGAATTTCTAGAAAGACTTTGAAATTATTGGTCCTAGAAATTGTGAAAAGATGTAGCCTTGGGAAGTAAAATTATTGAGGTCTCTCTAGATGCTTTATTGAGGTAGATTAACTAAAATTTAAACCATTTGTATCATACCCTTTACATACGGTACAAAAAGAGCTAAGACCTAGGTGATCTTCAAAATTGGTTGCTTCAAAGTGGTGAAGTGGAACTTATAGGCAAGCATATGGTATAGTACTTGTATCCATGATCCTTCTATGAAGAGCGAGAGATTTTTACTTTTCCCTAGGTTTGCTGCTAATATTCTTTTGAGAGAAGATACTTCTTTGTGTGAGGGCATTTAATTGTCATGTTTAGCGCTATTAAAACTCGGTTAACGTGTATGAGCACGTACTTAGCTTGGTAATATTTAACAGACATTAGATGCCTATTGTTGAAAATTTGAGAGCATGATAGGCAAAGTATGGATGCTGGGTTCCTAATTTGTAAGGGCAAAGTTTTTTTTCAAAGAGGAATGTGTTTAGGCTCCCAAGTTTTACTATTTGTAGACATTGGTTTTTCTATTATAATTTCATTGTCTTACTTAAGGACGAGCAAAGGTTTAAGTTGGGGGTGCTGATGAGTTAGTAAATTGAGACTCTTTTGTCCTAAAAATAGGAAGAAAAGTTTGTCTTTAATGCTAAAATAAAGCGGTTTTAATGTTGAACTGGTTTATTTTAGTATAAAGGCCTAGAAGGTATCAAGATAGCATAAAGGAACCAAAAAAGGCAAAAAGGGGAAGAATAAAGAAAGAATTTAATAAATATAGGGAAAAGATGATTAATCACAATGCCAAAGCTAATAGAAGATTCCCAACCCTGAGTCTCCATCAACAAAATTGACCAAAAAGAGGCCAAGGAAAGCTAGACAAAATAATGACGCCATTAAAGATTTGGCTCATCAGCGTTCAAATTGACACACTAGGCGAAGCATCACCAAAATGAACAGAATCCAACCTAAGTATTTGAGAAATATGAAAAATTAGAGTCAAGAGAAAATCGCCACATTGTTGATCCACTTGGTGATGGAATATACTCAGTTGATATGTCAAGTAGTGGCATTTCTCTAAATTTAATAGCCTTATTTCCCTGATGCTATATAAGTTTTTTGGTTAGTAGAAACCCTAATTTTTATTAATTTTTGAGACTCTACTTATAGTTGATATTCTATTATGATAATTTAGCTCTTTAAATTGTAGATTTGGAATTATTTCTCAAAGTAATCTTAATATATTGATCATATGGAAGATAGATATGGTATATCTATTTCTTGTTTAGTCACGAGTAATTAAATTTCTATACTTGGGGTTATGTGTATGTGAGTGTTGAGTAGTGTATGGGTAGTTGTGATTACTCTAGTAATTGATTGGTTATTATGATTTTAGCTAGATTTTGTATTCATCCATGGTTAGGGTTGCAAACCCAGCCCATTCTTAGATCTTTTACTTTTCTTGAAAAATAATGTGAGAGTGAGAAGTTTTGACTAGCATAAGTTGAGTCTCTAACTCATGTGTTAGTGATTCTAGAAATAGGTCATTATATGCTGAGGAAATAGGTTTGTTAATGTCAAAGACATGCGTGTTCAAAAGAAACACTTATGAAATATGGAAATAGATCAAGAGATTATTGTCCATATGTATACCTAGCCTAGTCATATTAACTTTCATACTTAGATATCATAACCTACCTATGCATGAAATTGACCTCGTAGAAGCATAGCTCCAAGTACCCTCAGATCTAGTGATTACGAGCTTAACTATTTCCATTGGTAATATTTCAAAATAATTAATTAATCAAAACTGAACTTTTTACTCCAAGCCCCTCCCCTAATTTACTTTACTTGCATTATTTTTATTGCATTACACATAACTCAGTGTCATTTATAACACTTTAAGGTGAACTGTGGGCTCATTCCCTGATGAATCGACACCGACTCTTGTTAGGTAATAATACTTGACAACGTTTGCTACACCAGATTAAAGTGTAAGGTAAGCATTATCAAAGATTAAGCTTCATGAAGGCAATTTCTAGGAACACCGTAGGAACCCAACATAGGAATACGCTTAACACTTCAAAATGCTCAACTTACACCATCATTTCATTGCAAGGCGATCATTGTCAAAATATACCTAAAATGAGTCGAGATTGAATCCTTGAGTAGTGCAAGCTAGCTTTCAACACCTATGAGTAATGAGAGTTAACTATGTGTTAACCCATAATGCGAAATTAAAACAAAACATGAAAGTAAGTTGGTGGAGGGGGTTAAATGTCGAGACTTGTTGAACACAATCACCAAATTACACTAATATGAGGTTGAACAATTGTTAGGTTTATCAAACCAAGAGGGATCTTTCGGTTATGTTCACCTAAGTAGTGTTCATTCATGGGTAACCAAGAGTTAGTCTATGTTTTGGCTAAGGGTTTTTGGTAGGCCTGATTAGGGTCTTAGTTTTAACCTTTAGATAAAATACTAAATTTCACTCATGGATTTTTCCAAATACCTCATGAGAGTGAAAAGATTACCAATCCATGACCTCAAACATAATGTCCTTATCTCTAAGATGATGCTTATGGACATAGCCAATTTAACTAATACTCTTATTTCTAAGACAGTGCTAACAAAGAAGCTAATTCAAGGTATTGTTTGCACTCACTCTTCAACCATATCTCTCTTTCAAGGATGATATGGGATCCAAGGCAATTGGGATTTTCACCCACAATTCACCATTCAACTATAGAGTA
>JAPEIP010000008.1:53600579-53633573 GCA_026120095.1 Capsicum chinense | reverse complement strand
CATTGCTAGCTCAACAGTCCGTCGGCCCTCATCATCGCACCTTGGTAGTTTTGACAGCTTTCTATAAAACGGCCATAACTTTCTACCCCGATACCGGATTTGGAAGAAGTTGTTACATTGGAGAGCTAATTCATTTTTAAAAATTCCACATATATAAATATGGATTCAACCTTCAAAGTAAGTTTTTGACATACTTGGGATGATTTCAAGCTAGTTAGAAGTATGGGGTATTACACCCTCACACTCTCTCTCTCTGTCTTTTATTTAGTCCTATTAAATTGAGGACAATGAAAACTTTTATTGGGGTAGGGTATTTTATGGATATTTTGATTTGGTTATATAATATTGGTGCTTTCCATTCATGTTGGATACTATTTTTGACATTTAGTTCTAGATAATTTATTATATTTATTTTTTATACTCCTTTTATTTTATTCTTATTCGGGTTGTTATATGCAGATGATATTGCCTTGAATTTTACATTTATCTGTTGTTGCTTTGGATGTGACTTGATGCATAATGTATGGTGCTCATTTCTTTTTATTTTATTCTTATTTTGATTTTGCTAAAAGTTTATCTCCTTGCAAATAAAAGCTCTTTTTTGGATGCTTTCTCAAAAGGGAAGTGTACTAGCAATAGAACACTTTGACTCAAATGGTACACTTGGGTAGATATTCCACATGATTTGTTATTGTATTTAATATTCACTGTGATATATATACGAACTTTTTCAAAACATGCCCATTTTTTAAATTTTGTCCATTTGTCTAGTTAAGCAAGTTAGGCTTTCATTTTTATGAAAACCCTTATCCGACTTTAGCTACTTGGGTACTTTCTTTGATACGTCTTACAACATTCAAGAAAGAGTGTCTCAAGTATGCAATTGAGCTCTATGTGGTGAAAATGTTTGATTTGATCTCGTGAATTGAGTCCATCTAGAACTTTCGCAATTGCTCAGTTTTAAAAGCATGGAGTTTGCAATATTGGACAAATGATATTTCCTATCAAATAAGAGCAAACTGCCATTTTTAGACCAAATTTAGCCATACCTTGGCAAGGTAAGTTGTTAACTTTGACCCTTATTGAACCTTGGAACCTAATTTCTTGAATAACCTTGTTACATGCCAAAATCATCTTCTCTTATATCCCTCTCTTGAACAAAACCTTCTCAAATCATCTAGGTAAGGTTAAATACCAACTTAGGTCAAATGTTTAAGTTGGGGGTGGATGAGACCCCATACCTAGAAAGTAATTAATATTCCATAAATGAGGGAACCACTAGAATCCTCTTCTAAATATCCTTGTATCACTGATATATATCCTAACAATCCTACTCTTACTCCCATAGTCCTATCTCTACCAGCTATACCTATAGGTCCCATTCCCCATCCATTCACTACTCCAGGGTCCTCTAGAGCCTTCTTTACTCAGGCTGATATTATTTAAATAGAAAAATAGCATATTCTAGTGATACTAGTTCCTTTAGGTTAAAGAGAGAGGTGTATTCCATGATTCCTAATATGTTGTGAACTATTTTAGAGCTAATATATGAAAATGTAAGGAGTATTAGAGATATTCTCAGTCATTCTAGAAAGAATTTAGATGAATTGAGCACCCTTCATCGGCCAGTTTCTTTTGCGGTTGTGATAGAGACGCAGGGTGAGATGGAATCCCTTTGGAGGCATATTAATGAGCTTTGCTTTATAGATGTTATCCATTTATGGGGAGCATAATTTCATACACTATCACTAGTTCCCACTCTTATTTTTTAGATTGCCCTAGTAAAGAAAGAGTGAGGAGATGAGTCTGATTGTGCCTCAGATGATGTTATGGATAGTACAAAGATAGATTGGTACTTGAAGTAGATAGGACAAATTTGGATATAGGTATATTCACAAGTAGTTGCACAGTCTCTAAGCCATATGACTAAGGATGCTATACTTGTTTCCAATATGGAGAGGTTGGTACATAAGACTACATACATTGGGACATCCTGTTCAATTATTGATGTTGTGCTAAATTTGTCCCTATAAATAGATGGAGCTGAGATAGATGTCTAAATAGTTGCCACTTTAGTGAGTCAATCGCCACCTGAGGTTCATCCATATTCAGAGGTACCCTCAAATACACACACACATACTGTATTATTTAGTCCTATTGAATTAAGGACAATGCATACCTTTTAGTTAGGGTGGCATGTTTTATGGATATTTTTTTTTGGTTCGGTAATATTGGTGCTTGCAATACATGTTGGATACTATTTATATCATTCTATTCTAGATACTTTATTATTTTTATTTTTTATAATCCTTTTATTTTATTCTTCTTCGAGTTGTTATATTTAGATGATGTTGCCTTGGATTCCATATTATTAATTAATGCTTTGGATTTGACTAAATGCATAATGTGTGGTGCTCATTCCTTTTTTTTTATTCTTATTTTTATTTTATTAATATATTATCTCCTAGCAAATAAAAGCTCTTTTTAGCATGCATTCTCAAGAGGTAAGTGTACTAGCAATAGAACACTTTAACTTAAATGCTACACTTGGGTAGATATTCCACATACTTTCTTATTGTATTTAATCTTCATTGTGATATCTCAAAACATTCCCATTGGTCTATTTATTCTATTAAGGCTCTCATTTTTATTAAAACTCTTATCCCACTTTGGCTACATGATTACTTTCCTTTATATGTGTCACAACAATCAAGAAAGAGTGTCTCTAGTATGCAGTTGAGTTCCATATGGAGCAAAGGTTTCATTTGATCTTGTTCATTGAATCCACCTAAAACTTTTCCGATTGTTTAGTTTCAAATGCAAGGAATGTGAAATATTCAACACATGATATTGGGCCATCAAATAAGAGCAAACTACCATTGTTAGACTAAATTTAGCTACATCTTGGTGAGGTGATTAATTTGACCTTTATTAAACCTTGGAACCCTTTTCTCTTGAATAACCTCATTACAAGCCAAAATCCTTTTCACTATATCACTATCTTGAACTAAACTTTCTCAAATCATCTAGTTAAGGTTAAAGACCAATTTAGGCCAAAAGCCTAAGTTGAGGTGGAGGAGACCTCAGATCATGCAAGTAATTGGTAGTTCATAAATAAGGGAACCACTAGCATCTTCTAATAAATATCCTTGTATCATTAATATATATATATACAAAAAATTCCTAAGGTATTATAGCTTGTTTTTTTTGTAAATATGTGTAGTTGTTATAATTTTGAAAGGAGAGGAAGGGGAGAATTTCTAGAAAGACTTTGAAATTATTGGTCCTAGAAATTGTGAAAAGATGTAGCCTTGGGAAGTAAAATTATTGAGGTCTCTCTAGATGCTTTATTGAGGTAGATTAACTAAAATTTAAACCATTTGTATCATACCCTTTACATACGGTACAAAAAGAGCTAAGACCTAGGTGATCTTCAAAATTGGTTGCTTCAAAGTGGTGAAGTGGAACTTATAGGCAAGCATATGGTATAGTACTTGTATCCATGATCCTTCTATGAAGAGCGAGAGATTTTTACTTTTCCCTAGGTTTGCTGCTAATATTCTTTTGAGAGAAGATACTTCTTTGTGTGAGGGCATTTAATTGTCATGTTTAGCGCTATTAAAACTCGGTTAACGTGTATGAGCACGTACTTAGCTTGGTAATATTTAACAGACATTAGATGCCTATTGTTGAAAATTTGAGAGCATGATAGGCAAAGTATGGATGCTGGGTTCCTAATTTGTAAGGGCAAAGTTTTTTTTCAAAGAGGAATGTGTTTAGGCTCCCAAGTTTTACTATTTGTAGACATTGGTTTTTCTATTATAATTTCATTGTCTTACTTAAGGACGAGCAAAGGTTTAAGTTGGGGGTGCTGATGAGTTAGTAAATTGAGACTCTTTTGTCCTAAAAATAGGAAGAAAAGTTTGTCTTTAATGCTAAAATAAAGCGGTTTTAATGTTGAACTGGTTTATTTTAGTATAAAGGCCTAGAAGGTATCAAGATAGCATAAAGGAACCAAAAAAGGCAAAAAGGGGAAGAATAAAGAAAGAATTTAATAAATATAGGGAAAAGATGATTAATCACAATGCCAAAGCTAATAGAAGATTCCCAACCCTGAGTCTCCATCAACAAAATTGACCAAAAAGAGGCCAAGGAAAGCTAGACAAAATAATGACGCCATTAAAGATTTGGCTCATCAGCGTTCAAATTGACACACTAGGCGAAGCATCACCAAAATGAACAGAATCCAACCTAAGTATTTGAGAAATATGAAAAATTAGAGTCAAGAGAAAATCGCCACATTGTTGATCCACTTGGTGATGGAATATACTCAGTTGATATGTCAAGTAGTGGCATTTCTCTAAATTTAATAGCCTTATTTCCCTGATGCTATATAAGTTTTTTGGTTAGTAGAAACCCTAATTTTTATTAATTTTTGAGACTCTACTTATAGTTGATATTCTATTATGATAATTTAGCTCTTTAAATTGTAGATTTGGAATTATTTCTCAAAGTAATCTTAATATATTGATCATATGGAAGATAGATATGGTATATCTATTTCTTGTTTAGTCACGAGTAATTAAATTTCTATACTTGGGGTTATGTGTATGTGAGTGTTGAGTAGTGTATGGGTAGTTGTGATTACTCTAGTAATTGATTGGTTATTATGATTTTAGCTAGATTTTGTATTCATCCATGGTTAGGGTTGCAAACCCAGCCCATTCTTAGATCTTTTACTTTTCTTGAAAAATAATGTGAGAGTGAGAAGTTTTGACTAGCATAAGTTGAGTCTCTAACTCATGTGTTAGTGATTCTAGAAATAGGTCATTATATGCTGAGGAAATAGGTTTGTTAATGTCAAAGACATGCGTGTTCAAAAGAAACACTTATGAAATATGGAAATAGATCAAGAGATTATTGTCCATATGTATACCTAGCCTAGTCATATTAACTTTCATACTTAGATATCATAACCTACCTATGCATGAAATTGACCTCGTAGAAGCATAGCTCCAAGTACCCTCAGATCTAGTGATTACGAGCTTAACTATTTCCATTGGTAATATTTCAAAATAATTAATTAATCAAAACTGAACTTTTTACTCCAAGCCCCTCCCCTAATTTACTTTACTTGCATTATTTTTATTGCATTACACATAACTCAGTGTCATTTATAACACTTTAAGGTGAACTGTGGGCTCATTCCCTGATGAATCGACACCGACTCTTGTTAGGTAATAATACTTGACAACGTTTGCTACACCAGATTAAAGTGTAAGGTAAGCATTATCAAAGATTAAGCTTCATGAAGGCAATTTCTAGGAACACCGTAGGAACCCAACATAGGAATACGCTTAACACTTCAAAATGCTCAACTTACACCATCATTTCATTGCAAGGCGATCATTGTCAAAATATACCTAAAATGAGTCGAGATTGAATCCTTGAGTAGTGCAAGCTAGCTTTCAACACCTATGAGTAATGAGAGTTAACTATGTGTTAACCCATAATGCGAAATTAAAACAAAACATGAAAGTAAGTTGGTGGAGGGGGTTAAATGTCGAGACTTGTTGAACACAATCACCAAATTACACTAATATGAGGTTGAACAATTGTTAGGTTTATCAAACCAAGAGGGATCTTTCGGTTATGTTCACCTAAGTAGTGTTCATTCATGGGTAACCAAGAGTTAGTCTATGTTTTGGCTAAGGGTTTTTGGTAGGCCTGATTAGGGTCTTAGTTTTAACCTTTAGATAAAATACTAAATTTCACTCATGGATTTTTCCAAATACCTCATGAGAGTGAAAAGATTACCAATCCATGACCTCAAACATAATGTCCTTATCTCTAAGATGATGCTTATGGACATAGCCAATTTAACTAATACTCTTATTTCTAAGACAGTGCTAACAAAGAAGCTAATTCAAGGTATTGTTTGCACTCACTCTTCAACCATATCTCTCTTTCAAGGATGATATGGGATCCAAGGCAATTGGGATTTTCACCCACAATTCACCATTCAACTATAGAGTAAAAGAAAAACCCATCACTATTAATAAATTTTTTGGCTAGCAATCAAAACCCACACACAATGTACTACCTAATCAAACATAACCCCAAGATATTGATTTAGCTACTCATGAAATTAAAGATAGGAGATATACCCAAATTGGCATGCATTTGATCCGTAATAATCCAAAATGAGAGTAACCTCAAACTTCAATCTCAACTTACAATCAAAATCTTTTGGAATCAAATTAACAAATTGTTCTCTACTAAAAAATTAGAGTGTTTTTGCTTTAAAAACTGAAAATTAAATGAAAGATGCTCCAATTATGTAATAGTTTAGCCTTTTGTGATTTGGGATTCAGCTCTATGAAATTTCTATTCTACCCCTAAAACTTTTATGACCTATCGCAATCTCTATCTCTTGATTGTTGAGGTTTGACTTGACCTCTGATCATGATCGAGACCCTTAGAGTGTGATTTTGGCATCTAAGGGTCGCCTCTAGGGCCTGATCTTCAGTTCCCCGACTTTTTTTTCTCATGTTACTTCTCCTCCAACTTTGTCTCAACTCATATTGATTAAATTACTTGTAAGATCAAAAATACTAGAGTTTAATGAACTTTCATCAAGGATTTGCCTCAGGTAAACACTTAATTTATCATAGTGTGCTCAAATATGGATTTTAATTAATAAAAAATATACCACTCATCCACACCCCCAAATTAAAACTTTGTTGTCCTTAAGAAACACTACTTCATACTCAATAATACTACTCAACTTATAATCCCATTCTTACAACTAAATGATAACCAATGTTTCAAAACTTTATTAGCACTAACAATTAGCGAACAAAGATGGGAAGAACTATTCATGCAACTTCCCTCAAAATCAATCACATTTTAAAGGATACAAAAGACTTTTATGAACAATAAAGCAACAACTACTAACTCTCA
This sequence comes from Capsicum chinense, assembly GCA_026120095.1. Taxonomy (NCBI): domain Eukaryota; kingdom Viridiplantae; phylum Streptophyta; class Magnoliopsida; order Solanales; family Solanaceae; genus Capsicum; species Capsicum chinense. The sequence continues at coordinate 53,626,610 of JAPEIP010000008.1, read as the reverse complement.
ATAGATGACTCGCTATAAATAGTGACTTAACTACACTCCTTTGCCTAATTTTTGGAACATGACAACTTCACCAACATTTACTAATTTACTTGTCTCCTCACAAAAGGAAAGTCCCAAACACACCATAATTTATATCATGTAATAAGGGAAAAATGTCCAACCGCTCACTCTCACAAAAAATTTCTCAATACATGCAAGTGTCATGCCATATGCTTACCCTTATTTTCAATCACTACTAACTCAAAAATACTTGGTTGAAGATCTCGAAGGACTTTTTCAAGCTTGTAATGAAAATTCAAGGAAGGGTAGGATAAAATTTTTAGATAAAAGTGACTACACCCTCCTTGAACTCCACATAAAACACTATTAAATCAAACTTTGGGTCATGGACCACTTCATTCATTCCTAATTCACACATGTATTATCCTTTACCATATTGGTTCACCCATCTTTTGAAAGCATTTCCTTCTCATTTCTTTTCTTTGTGTAACCTTATGTGTTTCCTTCTTTTGTAGGTATATTTATTTCTCTTATTTATTATTCTTCATTACTTTACTTATAGGAAAACACTTACGAAACTATGGTGCAACATCACCTCTTCCGAAATTGACTACCCCAACTTTGGATTTTAGCCTCAAGTTGCATTTTTAAGTTAAAAGAGGGTAGTGTTCAAATGAGGTATAAAGTTAAAATGGTTCAAGTCTTGTAATGTTATTGTCAAAGAAAGGTTAAAAGGCTCAAAAGAGGAGACTAGGGATTCCATTATAGCACAGGTAGGCTTTTTAGGCTAAAGTGGTTTTCCATAATTACTAAGAAGGCCTAAGATAATTCCTCAAACCATGTGTAAGAACAACAAGAAAGGTTATAGATGACACAAGTACGCATGAGAATCAATCAACTAAGCTCAATGCCTATAGCATGAAAACTTTTCTAGGAGGATCAATTGCAACTCTTATTTAAGGAAAAAGGAGTTAATTACTACACATTACCTACTAAAGAATTTGGAGTCACAGAAAGAGGTAAACTTTTGTTAAAAATTTATTCACGTCCACGCCTTTGATTTTTATAATTTTTTTAGCTGAAGAGGGGCTGATTGCTTTGCATTTCACCATGCAAGATTCACTATTGTTGCCAGCAAATAAAGTTGTCATCTCATAATTAGGCTCTCACCAGCACAAGTTGTATGGCTACTCAGACTTCACAATATGAATAATGGCAATCCCAAATCTGTAAAGCCACGGGTACTCTGACTTCTCCTGCATCTATAGCTTAAAACTTCAAACACGATAATTTTCCCTTAAGAATTTCATCACTCAGTCTATAGTAGGGAATGTCTCATCCAACATCAATGTCCAAAAAAGAAAAACAAAGTAGAAATGAAAAACAAAAGTGATTAATCCACAAATCATAGGCACCATAAGATTGCCCAATATTACAACCCAACCCAAATAAATAAAATATAAAGCAAATCATCCAAATAAAATATAGAGAATCTAAATATTACATACCCAATAATAAAATATGAACTAAACATGGAAAAGGATGCCCCCAACTAAAGATATTGCAGTGTCCTTACTGCATATTGTGAATACATAAAAAGAGTTTAAGGGGCTCCCTGAAACCGCGTCAAATATTGGTATCACTCGCAGTCTTTTTCTCATCATCATCAGAATGTGGATCATCATCAAAATCTACTTTGGGGAAGGAAGTCTATCACTAGCTTCAAATCTTTCAACAAGCTCTTCACCCTTATCCATAGGTGAGTGAAAATATTTTCTCCTTTTTTCTCCTTCTTCCTCATCTTGTTAGAATAATCCCACAACTCCTGATTCGATTATGCCAAGAAATATTAGGTCTTCTCATGCCTCAAAATAGTGGGCCTATGCTTCTAATCTACCAAAAAGCTCTCATAGTCAATCTGTGCAATGTAGGAGTGGTGAGCGGTGGAAAGCTCTCCTATACTTGAGGGAAATCTTGATATATTCTCCTTACCACTCATATCTTACTTGAGAGCTCCTTAAATGGCCCAGCTGTGTATGGCCTACAAAAGTTAATATCATCATCCACCGACTTGACCAAGTCAATTTTTCTTATTTTGCACTTTAAAAGAGGACCCTTAACACGTATCTTCATGGATAAATTGATTTCTTCATATCCCCTCAGTACTCCTCAACCTCATCCCTTTTGCACAAATTTCTGATCAAAGATGGAAGCATGGGTATTGGACCGCATCTATTCTTATAGTATCTAATATTAGAAATGATAAATTGACCAACATTCAAAGGAATGTTGTCCTAAAGGTAGGCTACTATCTGAACTCGTATAATAAGAACATAAGTCATATTGATGGACAATGAAACATGGCTTCAAATGATAGTCAACCAGATCTAAGCCTTAGTTATGAACTTATTCAATATTATCCCCATTTTTGTGTCGGCCCATGGTACTTCTCTCACTGGGCATAGTTTTTTAACCAACCAGCTTCTTAGAGCATAGTCCTTGGCCTAATAATCTCTCATGTTAACATTTGGCAGCCCATATACATCATTGATTTATTCATCCCCAAAACAAACTTTCTTGCCTTGTATCCTAATAACTGCATCCAAGGTAGACACTATGCTGAGATTTGCATAGAATTCCCTAACCCAATATTCATTAGTGTGGCACGAATCTGGGGTAAAACATATTTATTCAGTGGTCAATAGTCTCCCATAAAAGGCTGGGAGCTTCTCGGGTATATTTTCTAAAGATATACCCCACTCAGGGAGAAACTTCCTCCTAAAGAGGTCCTCATTATAAATTGTTTGACATTCGGGGGCCACAAATCAAATATGATCATATGCTACCATCTTTAGCTTTAAAGACCTGAAAACCATACAAAGCATTAGCAATTCATATCATCATGTAAAAACAATGCTATGTGACTTAGTTAAACTAACAAAATGGTTCTCGGTTCAAATTTAGGCTTAAAATAAGAATTCAGGAGTTTTGGACAAACCTTCCAGAAAACTCTCAGATGTTGCGATCATGGGGTATGATATCATTATTAATACTACTATGATTATAGTTTTATGGAAGCAATTCACTGTTGTAAGCACAGCCTAGTGAGCGTGATCGCGGTACCTAAGTCTGCAAGCCTAGAAATATTCATGACCCAAAATGCCAATTTTCCATACCAATTTGTGTTCCTAACAAGTAAATGACATTAAAAATAGGAAATACAATACCTAAACACCCAACCATGCCTTTTAAACATGGAAAAAAACATCAAGGAATTTATTTAGGCATTTAACCAAAAACTCTGTATGCACCTATGATTTATCCTAATTATGAATAATTTTAGGTACTCAAGACTTCCTCAATGTGTGCACACCAAACAATAGCTACCACACCATATATTATCAATTAGAAACTAACTCATCAATTTAGGATATTGTCCTAAACATGCATCTAAGGTGCACATTTATGCATAAAAAGATTAGAGGACATACCTAATACTTGAATGCAAATAGGGAACTCTAGCACTCTTACAATGGTGAAGACTTAATGATTTTTGGGTAACTGAAGGAAGGTGACTATGGTAACAATTTTGAAAATGGTTCCTATTTTAAAACTGCCCAATCGTTATTGCGGTTAGGGTATTACGATCACACTAAGGCATAAATAGCGATTGCAATCAGCTTTCGTGATTGTAGCACCTGAGATATGGTTGGGTAAACTTGAGTCTTAGGTTGCGACTGCAATCTAAGTGTCACAATTGCAACACCTGAGACCAGGTTCACATCCATTATTTTATAGAAGTTCCACCTCCATTTAATTCCATTTCACCAATGAACTTTCAATTTCTCAAATTCTCCTTCAGAGTGAGACAATTTTATGGATTAACAAAAACCATACACAATAACTACTCTAACAATTAAATTGCAAAGAATACGGTCAAAATTTATGGCCATGATGAGTTTCCTCCCATTCACCACTTAATGTTTAACATTGAGGATCAACGTTCAGCTATCATAAAGTTGGATCCTTGAGATATGGTGACCCAAGATCTATTTCCTTATCCACAACATCAATGACAAATACGACTTATGACTCTATTGGGTACTTTTCTCGCACATATCAAAAAAGACTTCATTATTATGTACCCAGAACTTTATATCTCCATACTCAATATCAACTATAGCTCTACTAGTTGCTAAAAATAAACTCCCTAATATAATTGGCATTTCACAATTAATATCCTAATTGAGGACTATAAAGTTCGTCGGAAGGATGAACTGGTCGACCTTAACCAACACATCAAATAATACGCTTACCAATATTTTAATTAAATAATATGCCATCAAGAATTTCATGGTGGTAGGTGTAGGAATACCCGACCCTATCCTTTTAATACACAACATATGGCATCAAGTTGATACTAGTAACAAGGTCAGACAATGCTTTTTTAAATTCATATATGCTAATAGTGCAAGGGATTATAAATTTACCTGGGTCTTTCTTTTCTCTGCCATGGCATTTGACATGATATCACTACAACTATGCATCACTTTAATCATCTGACAATCCATAAGTCACTGTTTGGACATCAAGTTTTTCATGGACTTAGCATACCACGGGATCTCTTAAAGAGCTTTTAACAGTGGGATATTGATCGAGCGATTGCTAAGATTTACAAAGAACTTGGTGAACTTGGCTTTGCCATAGTTTTTCTATAACCTTTGTGGAAAGAGTGGAGGGATTTTTATTTAGGGCAATGGAACACTATGAGGTTCATCTAGCTTTTACTCATCACCATCTATCCTATTAAGAGTCTTCTCCTTATCACCCTTCTTTTCAACTATCATCAATTCCTTATCACTCATTTTATGAGACTTTGTGGTACCATCATTTGGATTTTTAGAACACTTTCTCTTTGGACTTGATTTTTTATCATGAGTCTTTTCATCGATCTCAACCACATTTTTACCAAGATTTCTACTACTCCTAGTGATGATTTGAAACTTTTTGAACTTTGTCCCTTGTGAATTTCTTGAGTTTTGAACTCTTTTCTCATCATACAATACACCATAAGTCGTATGGTATGGTAACTAGTGTAGGGACCCTAGTCATATATTGGCCAGTGTATTGTTGGCCAAATTTGTTCCCAGCTATGAGAGATTCCATATGATTCATATAGCTATGTGATGAGAGGATAGGGTCCAACCAAATGTTGTCCAGTGTATAGCCCTTGGTATTTTATGTTGGTCACGACTAGACCATCTATGTCATATGGACTAGTGATAAGTTGTGCAAAAGAGTCCTAAGTTTGACAAAATATGGTGTCCAACCTTCTATTCTGGTGAAGACTTAAGGGTACCACTCATATGATGTGGTGATGAGTTAGAGGGTGAACTCGTTCCCACCTGTAAGTTTTCTACAGCTTTTAAGTTGAGGGTATTTTTTACATTTGCTGCCACAATAACTTAAGACCCCACATCTTATACCACTTATTAGGCATTCATTCAACACTCTATAATATTAAAACACTCTCTAAACTCTCTCTAAAAACCTCTTACAAAGATTGGGCTAGATTTTCTTTAAGGTGGTCATCTAGAGGCTTAAGGATAAAAATCTCTCCATGAATCTTCATAACTCAGGTATGTGACTCTTTCTTCATTGTTATTTCACAAAAATCATATGTTTTAAACATTGTCCATGAGTCATTAATTATGGTTTTTAAAATCGTGGTTAAGGGTCTGTATGCATAATGTTGAGTATTGTTTTCTTATGGTTTAAATTATGATTGTACATGTTTTGATATGGTTAATCGCATATCAGTGCATGGAAATTGCGGTTTAATGAATGGGTCATGGTTAACCTAACTTGATGGAATTTTGATTGAATAATGGTTTGATAATGGTATGCCCTAAACCTATTTGTGAAATAATATGTAAGAATGGTGTGGTTACATGTTTAATGGTGTTTTGAACCAAAGCATTGGCCTAATAATGTAAGTGGTTGATAAATGCTTTTATAAAAGCCTTGTTGTCCATAAATTTATTTGAATTGATAAATTGGTTTGAGTCCCTAAAATATTAAATTAAATTGATATTTTTGTTTAGATAATGGGTTCGACTCCCAAAGTTAATTAATAATAGTTATGGTATATTGTATGCTTGCAAGTGGGATTGGTATGATGATACCAATGGGATGTAATTTTAAGTAATTGGATTAATGGTTGTGTATGTGTAAAGAATATTTTAATTGTGCTTTAAAGCTGGATGTGTAGCTGGGCCGTGAAAGTGCTGTCCAAAGAACTAACACTAGAAACCGCACTAGTAGATGAGGGTGTCTATATGACTAGGAGGTTCTAGTCTCCTTAATGAATATATAAATTGGAGGTTAAAGTCCCTCATATTTTATACATTGGTTCTTAAGTCACCTTGACTATGATGGGAGTTCGAGTCCTCCATAAAGGCATACACGGATATGGATATTCTCTTATTCATGCAGCTACATGTATTGGGGCCCTTCCAGCTAGGGAAGATATGGACCCGCCTTATTTATGCCGATTATGCTACACAACCCAAGTTAAGGTTTTAAATGCATGTTAAACCTGGTTCCTTATCCCCAACAAAATATATATAAATGTATGTGATTGCATAAGATGATTTGACTTAGTTTTGAATGATGGAATTATTTTCTTCCTCTATCCCTGAGTTACATCCTAGTGCTCCAACCTCTAACTGTCTCTGGATGATGTATCCCCATGTGATGCAGGTATCAAAACTTCTTCTATTTTTTCTATGTAGTGATCAAGTTCTCAAGTTAGTTCGTGAGTAGATATTAAAGTTATAAACCTCCATACTTCAAAAGATTTCATTTTATGATATTTATTAGTTATGTCTTAGACATTTTTTTGATATTATTTTGGCTACTATCGAGGGTATTTCCTGATATTTTAGTGATTTTAGATTTTATAGATGCTTTGTTGGATTACTGTGGACTTAGGTGTGTTGTTTTGGTGGATTGGCCTATTCATGGATAGTTTTCCAATTATCGGTGATTGGCTTAGACATTTTATGAGTAAATATTAGTTCTAGTTTATACTATCTTGTAATATGTTTGGAATTTATCCAACACTTATGGTTGTATAGCTGACTAGGTTAGGTGAAGAGGATGATCTCCAGTCCATGTGGGATTTAAGATACCCGTCAAGGATAGGCCTTGGTTTGGGTCATGAAAAAGTTGATATCAGAGCCTAGGTTCACGATCAATTGGGCGTCCACAAAGTCATGTCAAGTAGAGTCTCTCTTATATGTGTGTAGTGTGCCATACTTATAAAAGGGAGGCTATAATAAATTTAGAAATGTTTTCCTTTCTTGTTGTCTTACTTCGAGCTATAGAATCTGGAGTCTTGGATTTTATTAATTCCTATTCGCTCACTTTTTTAGATCATTCCTCCCCGACGATCTGAAGCGAGTGGAGACTCTTCTATTCCACTTAGGGACACTATTTATAGGACATACCCTACTTATGGGGTTCAGACCCAATTTAGGTGTCCAATTCTTTATTGTCCTCCTGGAGTTCCACCGGTTCCCTCCAATCTTTCTTGAGCCATTCAGGTCCATATGATGAACACTTAGTTTTATTAGTCTATTTTTATTTTAGCACAGTTGGTAGCTTCTCAGTCTGAGCATGGCTTTTCTATTAGTCCATCTTCTAATGCCACAAGGATTGGCTAATTTATGAGGTTGAATCCTCTTGTGTTAACTGGTGTTAAGGTTGAGAAGGATTCTCAAGCTTTTACTAATGAAATGGAGAAAAGATTCTAGATTATGCATGCATTAGATGTTGAAAGTGTGGAGTTTTCTATCTACCAATTAAAAGATATGGCATACCAGTAATACAAAGAGTGTGAATAGAAGAAGGGAAAGGATAATGACTCTGTATTATGGGATGGCTTCTCTAGTGCCTTTTTGGACCACTACTTCCGTCAAGAGTTGAGGCAGGTGAGAGCTAAGGGATTTGTGAATCAGAGACAAGTTAGGATATTTTTCAAGGAGTATGCCTTGTAATTCCATCAGTTGTATAGGTATGCTCCTGAGTTGGTGTCTAGCATAAGAGCTAGAATATGTAAATTTGCTTCCAAGTTATCTCATAAGTTTATTCTGGAGAGTAAGTATGCCTTGTTGGATAAGGATATGGATATTTCTCGACTTATTATTTGTATGCAACAGGTTGAGAAAGAAAAGAAAAAGTAGGCTAAGATTGGTGAGAGGTAGAGTAAGAAATTTTAATTTTCTGATCAAGGAGGAGCGCATCAATAGAATGGTATAGATGGAGGAAAGAGGCCTAAGAAGTAGTAAAGAAGTCTTGGTTCTTTATCTATGGATAGTACTCCATACCCAAAGCTATCGAGTGCTTGTTTCTCTTAGCATGGTGGAGGGTATAGGGCACAAGGTACCCAATCTCAGACTAGTGGGGCTCAGTGTGCTCTATTATATTCTTCTTGTAGATTTTTATCAGCCGCACCGTGGGCAATGTTAGAAGGGGAGAAATTGATGTTTTAATTATTGTTAGATTGGCATGAATAGAGTGATTATCCATCTAATATTGCTACTAAGGTCAATATCATTCATGTTTTCTCTTTATCAGCTCCTGCACCAAAGGGTATTGCTTCTGCTTATGGTACTGGCACTAGCTAGAATCTCTTATATGCTCTTACTTCTCATCAGGACTTTGAGGCATCTCTTATTATTGTTACTAGTATGCTAAAACTCTTATCCTGTAATATGTACTATTTGCTTGAACCAAAGTCCATTCTCTCTTATGTGACCCTATTTGTTGTTGTGCATTTTGATTTTGATCCTTAGTGTATTTCGAACTCATTTTTGATTTCTACCCTAGTGGGTGACTCTATGGTGGCTAGAAGAGTCTATAGGGGTTGTGTAGTACTGTGGGAGGTAGCGAGACTCTAGTGGATCTATTTGAATTATATATGGTTAATTTTAATATCATATTGGGGATTGATTAGATGCACTCATACTATGCTTCTTTAGATTGTCGGACCTGTAAGGTCATCTTTAAATTCTCAAATAAGCTGGATATTAAGTGGGAGGGTGGTTTCCTATCTCCTAAGAGAAGGTTTATATCATATCCTAGTGCTTATATCTGGTCTGGCTAAAAGATTTTAACTCGAAGGGTCCTTCTTTACAATTTCTCATGATAGTGAATGAATTTACCAAGATCTTCCCTGGTGACCTTCCTGGTATTCATCCCAATAGAGAGATTGATATTTGTATTTATTTTGTTTTGGACACCCATCCTAGTTTTATTCCCCAATATAGCATGGCTCTATCTAAGTGGAAGGAACTCAAGGAGTAGTTGAGGGACCTCTTAGACAAGGGTTTCATCCATCCTAGTGTGTCCCTGTGGGTTGCACCTATCTTGTTTGTGTGAAGGAAGGATGATTCCCTTTAGATGTGTATTGATTACAGATAGTTGAACAAGGTGAGATTAAAGAATAAATACCCTCTTTCGAGAATTTATAATCTCTTTGATCAGCTTCATGGTGACAAATTCTTTTCTAAGATCAATCTTCTGTCCAGGTATCATTAGTTAAATATTAGGGAGGTAGATATCCTAAATATAGTTTTTTATACCTGGATGAGCATTTTGTGGTTTTAGTGATGTCATTTATCTTGAATAATGCCCCTGCGGCTTATGCAAAGTAGTTTCTTCAGGAAGTTGTAAAGTTGCATGGTGCGCCTCTCTCAATATTTTGGACTGCAGTACTAAGTTTTCATTGCACTTTTGGTGCTCATTTCAGCATGGATTGGGGACCAAAGTAAGGCTTAGTACAACCTTTCACCCACAGTTGAATGGACTAGTAGAAATAACTACTTAGACTTTGGAAAATATGTTGCTAGCTTGTGTGATCGACTTTGGTTGTACTTGGTTCAACCACTTACCTCTCATTGAATTTCCCTACAACAATATTTACCATTCTAGGATTGGTATGGCTTCATTTTAGGCATTTCATAGAAGGAGGTGTAGATCTTATATTGGATGGTTTGAGGTTGGTGAAGCAGAGATGTTGGTCCCATTTTTGGTTCACCAAGCAATAGAGAAGGTGTAAATGATTTCGAATAGGCTAAAGACCGCCCAAAGTCACCAAAATCCATATATATACATAAGGAGAAGGGACTTGGAGATTGGGTGTTCTTGAAGGTATCTCCTATGAAGGAAGTAATATATTTCGATAAGAGAGGGAAGCTTAGTCCTTGATATGTTGGCCCGTACTTATTTTTGAGAAAGGTTGGAAGTGTTGCATATGAGTTAAGACTTTACCTCTAGCATGAGTTCCATTCATCCAGTATTCTATGTGTCTATGTTACAAAAATACGTGGGTGGTCCTTCATTGGTTGTTCCCTTGGAAAACATTGGAATTTCGAATTCCTTTTCCTATTACGAGGTCCTAGTGAGGATCTTGGATTGGCAAGTTCATCGATTATGAATGAAAGACGTGGCTTCAGTAAAGTTTCTATGGTGGAACCAAAAGTCCAAGGAAGCTACTTAGGAAGCCGAGAAGGACATAAATTCCAAGTATCCGTTCCTATTCCTAATTTTGTAAATTCATGCTTAAGGTATGTGTTTATCTTAACATCATTTTTTTCTACCTTTGTTAAAGAAAAAAGGTGGTTTTTTTGGCATCTTTGTTTTCTAACATGGTTAAAGGTAAAAGAAAAGGCTTGTAGAGTAGAAATCGTACTTGTAATAACTTGTCCCATTATTCGAGGATGAATAATTCTAAATAGGTGAGACTGAAATGACCCTAACTTTGGCCCTAGCTAATTTTTTTGAGTTTGGAACACTCTGCTCATCATAAGACTCACACCATAAGTTGTGTGGTCTGGTGAGTGGTCTAGGGACCTTAGTCATATATTGGTTAGTGTGTTGTTAGCTAAATTCTATCCTGGCTATGATACATTCCATACGAGTTGTATGGTTATGTGACGAGCGGGTAGGGTCTAATCATATGTTGTCCAGTACTTAGCCCTTGGTGTTCTATATTGGTCATGACTAGACCATACGAATCGTATGTTCTAGTGATGAGTTAAGCAAGGAAGTCATAAGTTGGAAATAATGTGGTGTCCAACCTTCTACTCTAGTAATGACTTGAGGGTACCACTCGTATGATATGGTGACGAGTTAGAGGGTGAACTCGTACCCACCTGCGAGTTTCGTACAGCTTTTAAGCTGTGGGTATTTTGAACATTTCCCACCCTAAGACCTTAAGACACCATATCTTATAACATTTATTGGGCATTCATTATACACTTTAAAATATTAAAACACTCTCTAAACTCTCTCTAAAGACCTCTTAAGAAGATTGGGCTAGGGTTTGTTCAAGGTAGTAATTTAGAGGCTTAAGAATAAAAATCTCTTCGTGAAACTTCGTAACTCAGGCATGTGACTCTTATTTCATTGTTAGTTCACAAAAATCAAGTGTTTTAAACATTGTTCATGAGCCATTAAGGGTTGTTTTGAAAACTATGGTTGAGGGTTTGTATGTATAATGTTGAGTATTATTTTCACATGGTTTAAATTATAATTATAAATATTTTGAAAATGGTTTTGCACATGTGGGTGTATGGGAATTATGGTTTAATTAATGGGTCATGGTTAACCCTAACTTGAGGATTTTTGGCTTGAATAATGGTTTGATAAAGGTATGCCCTTAACCTGTTCGTGAAATTGCCTAGGAGAATAATTGGTTACATGTTGAATTATGTTTTGAACCAAATCATAGGCCTAGTAATGTAAGTGGTTGGTAAATGGTTTTATGAAAGCCTTGTTCGCCATAAAATGGTTTGATTTCCTAAATGAGTTTGAGTCCTTAAAATGTTGAATTGAACTAATGTCTTTGTTTAGACAATGGGTCAGAGTCCCAAAGTTGATTAATAATGGTTATGGCATATTGTACACTTGGAAGTGGGGTTGGTATAACTATACCAATAGGATGCCTTTGGTAAGTAATTGGATTAATGTTTGTGTATGTGTAAAGAATGTGTTGATCGGGCTTTAAAGCAGGATGTGTATCTGGGCAGTGAAAGTGGAGTCCAAAAAACTAACATTAGAAACCGCGCTAGCCAGTGCAGGTGCCTATATGACTACGAGGTTTGAGTCCCCCAAATAAATATATGAATGGGAGTTTTGAGTCCCTCATATTGTAAATAATGATTCTTAAGTCACCTTGACTATGCCAGGAGGTTTGAATCCTCCATAAAGGCATACACGGATATAGATATTCTCTTGTTTATGCAGTTTCACGCACTGGGATTGCTAGGAGAGAGTTGGGCCCATATAGCCGACGGGTGCATTATTTTATGACGGTTATGCTACTCATCCCAGGTTATGGTTTTAAATGTATGCTAAGCCCACTTTTATAACCCAACATGATATATATATATATATGTGTGTGTGTGTGTGTGTGTGTGTGTGTATGTATGTGATTGCATAAGATAGTTTGAATTGATTTTGAATGATGGCATTATTTTATTCCTCTATTCCTGAGTTACATGCTAGCACTCCAAATGCTAACCATCTTTGGATGCTATATCCCCATGCGATACCGGTACTAGAACATCTTCTACTTTTCTTGTGTAGTGATTAGGTGCTCAAGTTAGTTCATGAGTTTACATTAAAGTGGTGATCTTTCATTTGATAGTATTTATTACTTATGTATTAGACATTGCTTAAACTTTGTTTTTGGCTACTGTCGAGGGCATGTCAAAATATTTTAGTGATTTCGGATTTTTAGAGGCTTTGTTGGATTATTGTTGACTTAGGTGTGTTGTTTTGGTGGATGGTATCAGTGATGGACGGTTGTCTAGTTTCCAGTGATTGGCTTAGACATTTCATAAATAAATATTAGTCCTAGTTTATCCTATCTTGCTATATGTTTAGAATTTATTTGACACTTGAGGTTGTTGAGCTGACTTTGTTAGGTGAAGGGTGTAATCTCCAGTCTATATGGGACTTGAGATACCCTTCACGGCTAGGACCTGGTTCAGGTCGTGACATAATTACCATAACATAGGCATCATTCTTATGGTTGACCTATGTGTGGCAGGAAAGCCCCCTAAATAGTATGCTAAGAACTTTCTTATCTCTTCATTGAGTGTCTTGTCTTCATCTTCGTCATAAATTTTAGTACCTTGAAGAGGAAATAACATTGACCCCTTTAGTAGGTGCTCTCATCACGTATTTGGTGAGAAGATCTAATTGGGTCATACTTTTGCCATATTTTCATCTCTTTCCTCATCTTTCTTTCTTTGCTCTTTATTGACATAAGATGTGGCGGGGGACCCTATGGAAACTTTAGCGTCTTGCGTGTGCCATCCCCAGTTTTACTTAGTGACTTGCTCAATTATATTTGCCGCAACACCATATGAAAACTTCACAAGAGAACCACTTGATGCATTGTCCACCACGGCCTTGTTTAGTTTGTCCAATGCCCTATAAACAATTTAGAGGAGCATCTTATTTAGGTCATTGCATAAGTTTTTCATTGAATCTTTTCCACATCTTATATAAGGTCTCACCACTAAGTTGACAAGAAATTATGATTTCGTCTCTTAGTTGTAGCATTATTGATGTAGAAAAATATCTATCCAAAAAAATAGAGTGCTTTTGCTCTCAAAACTGAAAATTGAATGAAAAATGCTCCAATTGTGCAAGGATTTAGCCTTTTCTGATTTGGGATTCAGCTCTGTGAAATTCTTATTCTACCCTAGAAAATTTTTTTCGCTACTACGATCACCATCTCTTGATTGCATTCACGACTACCAAAAACATGGTAGTCATCTTGTAATCACCGCAGTTTGACTTGACATCTGATCATGATCACAACCGTTAGACTGTGATTGTGGCATCTAAGGGTCACCTCCAGGGCCTTATCTTTAGTTCTCCTACTATTTTTGCTCACTTTACATCTCTTCTAGCTTTGTCTCGACTTATTTTCATTTAATTACCTGCAAGATCACAAATTCTTATAATTAATGTTGTTCGATCAAGGATTTACCTCATGGAAGCACTTAATTCATCATAGTGTTCTCGAATGTGGATGTTAATGTATGATAAATTATCCACTCATTAGCACTCGCGGACAGCTTTCTCCTCTTAATAGTATCATGTTTCGTCAATGAGGTATGTTATGGCGTATTTATCATAGCAATTAGAATTTTGTTAGATTTATATAATATGAATAGTTATATTTGAAGTTCTTATGCATTAGTCTTTTGACCACAATTTTTGGAAGGACATAAATGATAAACACCTAGTTAGGGATTATTAATATGGTAAGTTATATTTGTACCCTATAGATGTGTAATTTGTGGGATGGAATGAGTCATATCCATTGAGAATCTTGACTATTTGAATGAATACCATGGTTCATAAGTGTTGCTAGGGTTTAGGTATGGTAAAAAGTGGGAGTAGTAGTAAGCTAGGATATGATAAAGGTTGGTCTTAGTAAATAGATAGTTACATCTTCCATTGAGAAAGGTTAAAAATATAAATATGGAGTAGGGGTTAAAAATAACCTAAGAGAGTTTAAGAAACCTATGTGTGAAATTAAATGGGTATGATGGTTTAAGAGACAACCTAGTGGTAGGGTATATGGAAAATAGGTAAGTTGATAGGAGTCATCGAATAGTCGGAGTAAGGTTGTAAGGTCAAGTATGAAATTTCCAATAAAGCACTTAGGTAAAAATAAGAGTATTATCTAAGAAATATGGATAAGAGTTGTGAATAGACAAGATTGGTATGACATCTTGGAGCAGCCACTGTGGATTGGTAGAAGTTTTGGCGTAAATGACTTTAAAAATGTATGTACCTATGAATGTATATGGAATTAAGATTATTGTCTTATAATTATATATGAAATAGTGATTGTGATTTCTTTTGGGAAATTCTTGTGATTATTGGAGGCATTTAATATTCATATATTTTGATGTCATGAAGGTAAGATTATGAGGGTGTTCATGGGTTGATGATCATAGAAGTGATATTGGTATTGATCATGATGTTCATGATATGGAAAATGTTGTTAATAATATTAAGAATAAAATGAGATGACGTGCACATCTTTCAAACATGTATTCATTCATATTCTTTGACATTCTATTATGTTTTATATGTTGTTGTTGATTTCTTGAGCGGATCGGTTTAGTGGTAGTGTTCATGGAATATAGTAGCATATCATGAATCCAAGGTAAACCCTAATTCAAGTTTAATGTTGATTGTTCTAAATGTATAGTTATGGGAGCATAAAATGTTCTAAATGTATAGTTATGGGAGCATATTATACGATGTTTTCCCTCCCCTCATGGTTGTTATCATTCTAATTCTTGGTGATGGTAAATCCTATAGATCATTGTAATGGTTAATTACCAATAAGATCTTGTCTAATGTGGGTTAGGAGTTGCAAAAACTAGGATAATAAGTTAGTTAAGGGTAAAAAGGTTTAAGTTGGAGTAGGTAGTCAACGTTCAAAGATATACAAAAACATTAAATGGCAGGTAGGACACTAAAAGGTTAAAAGTGTGGTGTTAATTAATTAATAACTTGAAATTTAAAAACCATAACTTTACTTGATACTATGATTTCTCCCTATTGGTTATTAATTTTATTTGTTTCTAACCCTGATTGACCGATGATGCCTACCAGTATGTATGGTTATAGTAATGTTACGGTTACTATATCTCCAATTAGGGCTATGTCCATGGTGAAGGTATTTTTGGGGGTGTTATAGCAGCAATGAAAACCACTCAAAAGCAGTTTCGGCCCTCTTTATTTAGCATGAATGTTGTGTCATGGATTCTCTTGTTCCTTTTTTAGTTCTCTTATACCTATTTTGGATAGTTTTGGGGGATTCACATTTGATTATATTATATATTTATTTAAAGTATCAAATGTATTAAACGAGAACTATATATGTAAGATAACATTTTACATTGTTGTACACAAATTTTTCAACTTCTACTTAAAGATAAATTTTTGGGTAATAATGTCCTTCTATCGGGGGTTGGTGTTATGTAGGTGCCTGCATGATTTATGGATTACGTTGTGAAAGTAAGCTTTTAGTTCATTTTATGTCGCATGTGAACCTCATTAAGAGGGTGAGCATAATTCTATTTTATACCCATGTATGCAAGATTAAGTATAATTATGATTGAAGATGAGTGACTCTTTTGTTTTGAGGTCACATGATTGAGAAAAGATAGATGAAATGTTGATCTCCTAATTAGATCTTAAAGTGGTTTCTTATGAAAATTTAATAAATGAAGCTATTTGCATTAAGAACTTGTTATCAGTAGTCGTTGTAGTCTTATCTAAAGTACTTTTTTTTCAATTTATGTAATTTGTTGTACAGTCTATGTCATGAGTGTATATGTTACTTGAGGATGAGAAGAATTAGTTATGGATATTTGAGATGAGATTTAAAGTCATACTTTTATAAGATTATTTGCCTTGCATTTCTTCTATTTTTAGTATCATATTAGCTTACATGATGTGAATTACACTTGTATATCATATATTGTTTATATAGGAGCGTCTTAAGGTATTTGAATCATAAAAAGAAGAAAAATAGAACCAAAGAATAAAACAAAACAAGGGAAGGATCAACACTGTAAAACATCATAAAATGAGCGGAAAATAGACAAAGAGGTTAAGCCTTGCGCCACTACTGTAACTCAAGGAAGTGGTGTAAATTAATTTTATTTTCTTGAAGTTTTTAATGCCTAAACTTATTCCACCCCTTGATTTAAGTGAGTGGCATGAATTTGAGTAGTAGATAAGTTTATTCCTTATGAAACTGCTTTGTTTTTTGGCAGTGGCATGAGTGAATGATATCACTCAATTACACCCTTAAAAAGTGTACTCGGTAATTTTAAATATACTTAATTAGACCTTATGGTTGGGGTCGATCCACAGGGAATGAATTTGCAATGTTCATCATAGAATGTAGTTAATTCACATAATGTTTGCATGTATTGATTTTACTAAAAGTAAAATGGGTGAATTTTTGTAACCACTTGCAAATGTTGTTATCAATTTAGAGATATAAATTGTACAAGAAGATTCTTCAAAGATGTAACAAATATTAACGATAACTAAGGGTGTACTATCATGGGAATAGAATTCATGCATGGGTATATTATATTTTTCTCAATTCAATTAGAGTTGTGGGTAGGAAATTTCAATGCCAATTTCTCAATTGGAAATCAAGTTTAATGTGGGGTTTTCTCAAACCCCAATGTATGTTCTATCATAATCAATCCAAATTCTCAAATAGGTAATCTTATATCTAAGGATCACCATCAATGACATCAATCAAGTCTTTATTAACTAATACTTCTCACACTTATCCATTTTTCAAGGAAAATAATATATATAAGATAAATTAGAGTTTTCAACCTCTAATATTCATGAAAACATGAAATATTAGGTAAAACTACAACACAATACATTAGGAAGCAAAATAATTACTACCTGTTAACTTATCACAATCCAAACATCACACACCTTTAAGTTAGAGAATTTTTCCAAGTATAATAGAAGGTAAAAAATTATACCAAAACTTGAAATGTCAAAAATCAACAAAAAAGCTAATCCCAAAACTTGAGGGTTTGATTACAACTCTTCAGATCTCAAAATATTTAAAAAGTTAGGGTTTGAAAATTATAAAATCAAATTTATATAACCTAGAAATTTAGATCAAAACAATTATAAAATTATCATTGTGTAGGTTCAGTGAGATGAATCAAGTTTACCTCAAATTTATGACACTTTCCTATGCTAATACACCTTGGCCTTAGCCAAATTGTCTGGAGATGTTCCATACCTGATCCATGCTTCACAAAACTTAAGAACTCTTAGTTGTTGGGAACTAAGCTCTGGTGGTGTAGAGGCTGCTTTGGCGAATCTTTGATGGCTTTGGCGGTATGCAAAACTACTTTGGCAAGGGAGCTCTTTTATTTGACCTTTCATCCACCTTATTGACTTTATTTTTTCTCTCTTTCTCCAAGTGTAATCTCTTGGCTTCAACCCTAAAAATCATAGAAATTAATTTTCAAACTAGATCAAAATGGCATTGAGGATGTTATTTTATTACTTTATTAGGACAAATGAGCCAAAAAAATGTCATCTCATCAACACCTCCCTCCTAACTTAAACTTTTATTCACACTCAAGAAAATCAATGCTCACAAAACAAAACAACAATTCCAAAAAATAAAATTACTTGAGAGCTCAAACACATGTATCTTTGCAAAAATGTCAGTTCCCTTATGACTTTGAAAATTATTGGCATAAGTATCCCTGATCAAACACTCAAACTATGAAATACATGCCATAAAATTTGACTATTTGCTATAGACCTAAGCACATTCTCATAGATATCAACCAAGGTCAATCGATGTACTCTATATGTACAATTGAGTGCCCTCATAACAAATACATCTATTTTCTCATGATTCGAGCAATTTGACAATCAAGGGATCAATAAGAATTACTCTCGCTCCTAAAGAATATCATGCACATAAGTATTATACCATATGCATGCCCATATTTTCTATCTTAGCAGAGTTAGGCATGCAAAGTGGGAGGTCACAAAGGTCTTTTATTGGATTGTAATGTAAGAAGTAGGTAAGGTAGGATAGCATATGATTGTAGTGACTCTACCTTCTTGAAGAACTAGATGAGATCTTAAATCAATTCCTCCTAAATTCTCACTCCATATAACATTCTTTGGACTATTTATAACAATACTATTTGTTGTACACTTGCCAACGTCCTTGTCATCCTTTTCAAAGTAAAAATAACTCATTTGTGTACATTATAAATGTAGTTTAAACTCTCTTTTTTATTTATTCTAATTTTTTAAATCTATTCTCAATGTATACTAAGATGAACTAGAGAAGGAAATACATTGTCCTAAATTTTATAAGCTTCTAATCATAAACCCTACTCAACAATTACTCCACACCAACTTTGATTTTATCCTAAAATGGTTCAAGGCCTTACCTATATGCTTCAAGGTGGGTTTGGTTAAATAGAGGGTATCATGCGAGAACAATTTATGGCTTGTAACATAGTTATCCAAGAACGAGGCTACAACACACAATTTGGGTAAGGCTTGGTCACTCAACTAACAATGAGGAATGCTACATAGTTAATTTCAAAGGCTCACTCTTGATTGATGGTCTAAGCTCATTTATCCAACGTCATAATACCCTATGTTTAGCAGTAGACCAATAAGGCATGTTCTAGATGAACAAGATAATTTTGAAGCCTCACCACACATGGCACTCATTTCGACACTCAGTGCAACACTTCCAGTTCCCTAATTGACATACCATTTATTGCATATATCGAGGAGTGTATTCAAATTGGTAATACAAGATACAAGTATTCACAACTTTAAGTGCCTAACCACTTCAACTCAAGCAAAAACAACTTTTTAAAAATGGGCACATGTTTATAAAGATTGGTCAATTCATAACCAATTCGTCAAATTCAAGTTCCATACATGTGCCCATATTTTAAATCTCACAAAAATTAGGTAGGCAAAGTTAGATATCACAATGTCCTTTTTTGGCTTGTAATATTGGCTAAGATTAAGGTAGGACAACATATGATTTTAGTGAATACCTTATTGAATCACTACATAAGACCATAACTCTATTCTTCATAAATTCTCACACAATTTTACATATTGTGGACTATTTACAACAATTCTACTAGTTTTTCACTTTCCAAGTTCCTCGTCTCATCCTTTTCAAAGTAAAAATAACTCATTTACTTTCTAAATCTATAGTTTCAACTCCCTTTTTTGAAAGTTCATTTTTTATTTTTTTATGTGTTCACAAAGGATACTAGAATGAACTAGAAAAGGAAGTAAATAGTTCCTAGTTCTATAAACTTCTAATCATAAAGTCTACCAAGCTATTACTCTGACCCAAACTTATAATTTTAGCCTAAGTTGGTTCAAGGGCTCATATACATGCTTCAAGGTACTTTTGGTTCAAAAAGAGTTATCATGATATAAAGAGTTATGACTTGTAACATAGTTTTCCAAGAATGAGGCTACAAGGCACAATATGGGCAAAGCTTTATCCCTCAGCTCACAGTAGGGAAGGCTATAGACTGAGTTTCATTGACTCACTCTCGATTGATGGCCTAATGTCATTTATCTAATACAACACCCAATTTTAGTGATAAACAAACAAGGAAAGTTCTAGATGGTCTCATTACACAAGATTAATCTGAAGCCTTACCACATAAAGCACTCAGCTACATACTCGATGCAACACTTCCAATTTATAAATTGACATACCACATTTATTACACATATAAAGAAAGATCATTAAGTACTTAATAAAAAATGTAAGTATTCAAAACAATGAGTTCTTAACCACTTCAACTCAATCAAAAAAAACTTAAAAAATAGGCACATTTTTTAAAAAATGGGTCAAGTCACAACCAATATGTCAAATTCATGTTTCATGCATGTTAAAATATCCACAAGAGTATGCTTTGAGTCAAAGTTTTATATTTCTAGAACACCTTTTAACTGAGAACCATACAAAACAAGCTTTACTAAAAAAACAAACAGCTAAAATTCTATGAAATAAAATCAAAAGAAAATATGAAATACAACACACACTCAATCGAAGATCCAAATGCCATGCACACATAAGATCAAAACCAAATAAAAATACTATAACCTTAATGAACGTAGTTTCAAAATAATCTCCAATGAAAATCAAAATATCAGTATAATATAAAACCAATGATAAACCCTGCCCTAACTTAAGTAAATAATTTATCCTCAATTAGGACTAACAGAGTAGAATAGAATGAATGGAGGGGTCCTCTTATGGCATTTCTAATATTGAGTGTGTGTGTTTATGGCCCATAAAAGTATCCCCAAACTAGAAATTAGTGCCTATCCTAGAACTATATATGGTGTGTGGGGATGGATCAAGTGTCAAAGTTGGCCTCTCAAAAGAATCCACTAGATAGTTATCAGTCAGATGGTTCCACTATTAGATCCTTAAAGTCCTTAAAATTATAGAAATAGCTAATATGACAGCAATTGCAACCTATACACACTCAAAACCAATATCCTTCTTCATAGTCTCAGAGAAATACTCATTATCAACATCCTTTGATCTAGGTGGAACCAAATTAAGGACATTATCCTTATTAATAATAGTTTGGGATGGTGCAGTCCATAAATAAGAAATATCCAGGAAATAGAGCTAGTCTACATGAGTTCACTAGCTAGCAACCTCAATATGCACAGTTGTCTAATTTATATCCTATTTACCCATTTTTCGTTGAAAGCTGGAAACATTAATATTCTCGATATAAACCCATAACGTCTTTCTAAATAATTATATTATCATATGAATAGGTTCTAAGGCTACCTTAATAGTATCCTGAATCATCTTGGGAACTTGTTTCTCTAATCTTGTTGACCTCACATTAGTAGAGAAGGCTAAATAACCTATTTGAATCACTGTGATTAATACCAATAGAGAACTGCACTATCCCATAGTTTTGTATGGTTTGGAGCAAGTAGTACTGGTTGAGGTGGTTGTGAGGATGGATTAGTGGGAGGAACTAAGGGGGGAGCTGCTACTAAAAAAGGGTAGCAACATATACCTCTAGTGTAATGTCTATTGAAACATTATTCTTTGACTCGGTCTCAAGTAAATTCTATCTCAACATATTAATATCAAAAGAAAAAGATAGAGTGTGCCCGTTGTTTGTCTTGGTTCTAAATAGAACTATTACCCTTCAACAAAGGTTTGTAACCAAATAAGGTAATATAAGCAATGTTTTAGTTTCTTAACTCTTATGGAAATTATGAGCATAAATAACCATCCCTACATTTAATCTCTCCATAGAATTATAGATCTAATCAACACAGATTTTATATTTCAATTAACTGATTCATTATGAGATGGCATCAAGTTACTACTAATAAAGCGTAACAAATACTAGCTTGGATATTAATATATTTTTTCTTAATTGCAACTTTAGATGCAATGCATGGTGGAGAATAATCATTTGTTATGGGTGCTAGCCACTATTTTTTATCAACAAGGTTGGTTGTTAATCAAACCGCTAGATAATGACTACTAATGTTAGAACAACCCAAAACTTTATTAATTATGGCCTAGAAAATCGCACCATCTTTTATATCTTGTTTTTTGTTGTTCTTCCTTGGTGTGGGTAGAAATTTGTTTTAATCCTCATAGAATAGCCTAACCGAATTTAGGACATACGTAGATGGAGGCTTTATGAAATGCTTAATGTTGTCCAGCCTGATCGCTTCGAAAATGTGAGGGTATCTATCTATTATCCCATCTATAGATTACTTTTTCTCTTACAAAAGAATATGTTCACCCTATTTAGCCTATTCATGAAATAAGGAGAAACACAACGTTAAGGATGAGCTTAACTCTAGATGAGGCATTAGAGAATGAAATAGAGTATTTATCCCACCATCCCTTTCTTTAGACTTGGAGGATTTAAACTGGTATCTAGGATGAAAAGTTCTACAGTCAAAATTCAACCCCACATTAGCTTGCACAGGAGATTTTTTATGGACTTTTCAACAGCAAATTTGGCTTTTTTGTGTTGCCTTTTCGAGATTAGATCTCTTGTGAATTTCTACTCTTTTTTATTTTCTACCTTTAGACTGAGGATGAGCTTTTTTTTTGCCTGGAATGTTCTTTTATTTACCCATACCTACATATAAAATAAATCCAATTACCAAAGTAAGGTTAAAAAATAAGGTTCAGCGGTTGGTATCACCCAACTAATTTGGCGCATTGCCAAAGAGTATAGTGAACATAGGGGACCATCACCAAAGTTTAAAGATAAAGTGACTTATTTTAGGGTCAAACTTGAAATGCTGGGATGAGTGTTTAATGAATCACAAAATTGTTTGGCAATGCTTAATGGGGTTCGCCAAACTGATAAGGCCTTGCCAAATATAAACCATAGCTCCCCCAATCAACCTGTCTACTTTTTCAAGATGGGGAGCACTTTTGTCAACTCACCAATTCTTTTAGCACATCTCTAGAGTTCTTAACCTATTTCTAAAGTATACCTTTATCCCCAAGCCAACAATGGTAATTTTCTAAATATTTTTTATAATGGGTACTTAGACTTCCCCCGTATTAGAAACTAATTCCATAACAAAATGATGTTTTTCCATTAAGAATATCTAATACACTAAAACTACAACTCCTTTTTAAAGAAGTATCAGTGGTAGTTGTCAAATAGATAAACTAATATGGTTTGGGGTCAAATCGCATAGGGAGTGGGTGTTAATTGAGTAGTGTGTAGTTTAAATGATGATCAGATAACAATTTCAGTGAAATGTAGGGGTTGTATTGAAAAGTGAATAAATATTTGTTGTTGTGTTAAATTGTAGCCATTAATTTTATAGCATATCAATCAATGAGAGAAACAAAAATCGTATTTTGTTCACCTTAACGTTCCATCACTTTTGCGACATGTAAAATATGATTTTCCAACAATATATGCATTTATAAGCAAATCTATTTCAATTCTCCACCTAAGTGTTTTCCAACCTACTAAGATGATTTTTACTATAATTCTTTCAAACTTAAAGTGATGAGATACTAATTTGATTTACCCTCAAGAGACTAATCTTGTTAAAGTATTAACTTTATTCAGAGGTTAGAATCTCTTAATTGTTGTACTATACATTTTTCCTTATGTTAACCTCTTTACTCTAGCAAGTTAATTTTTATGACTTGTTATATTATTCGCAACCATTAGAACTTCGTTAGATTAAGGGCATAACAACATAATCACCATATTAATACAAAGTCAACAACACATAAACCCTAGAAGTAATTTTCTACCAAGGATCCTACAACCCCATTTATGGGGGTTTTAGCCACTTATGACAAGAAAAGAGATGAAACAGTTAAAGTTCACAATATAAGAAGAAAACATCACAAAGTAGAAATTCAGAATTCAAATCTATATTCGTAGAAAAGAATCTTGTATTTTACTTAAAAAAGTTGTTTCTTAGTGAAAAGATGCATTACAAAACATCCAAGTCTAGAAATACCTATTCTAAATCCTAGACCCGGTATTTATAGGCTCCGATAAAGTGGGAATATTATATTCTGATCCAGGTTGTTGTTTCATCCTTGATAGCTTATATGGCGGGTCATTGGAGTGGTGATGGTTTGTCACCTGAACCATTACCAGACACTATATTATGACATCTTTTGTTTAAGTGTTGAGAAGTATGGTAAAAGTCCATAGAGAACCTGACGGTCCCTCAACTATAACTTAGCTAGACTTAACCCTACTGAGTTACTCTAATTTAGTGCGACAGTGGGGAGATATCCTATCAGCTAGAACATCACCCTTCTTCAGCTGTTCTATCTTTCTATTTTAGCTTGACGCAAGGTTTAGCAGCCTATCAGGGCACTGACAGTCAGTAAAAGGCATCGTTATAGTATACTTCCAGCACAATGTTCTTTCCTTTTGTATCTTGGGGATTGATTCTCGAAAACAAACACAAACACATTAAAAACACCGGTAATTTTTGAAAACATGAAATTATCCATAGTTAAAGATGGTAAATATACTATCGCAAGATGGTACACTACCATATTTAACTTAGGATGCTTTCTTGTCCTCAAGCAACTTAAACAACACTATATCATACTAGCATCTAGATTCAAAAGAATAAGCAGCCATTGGATAGAAAAGTGGATCCACGACTAAGTTAGAAACCTATGCATGTGTTATTTATCAACCAATTTGTAAGGATACGTGCTTAGTATTACACTCCAAATAAATGTCATTACATACACTCACGATACCTAATCAAATAACTAGCATTAACAGGTATTATTCAAATGCCCTCACAATAAAGAAGTCCCTTTAACACACATAGAAATAAATCAGAGACTATAGTTCAAATATCTCACAATAATAACAAACTACAAACAATGCATATACAATATCATAAGCTTGTTTTTACCATTCTACAAGATTTTGTAGTTTGTTGACAAGGATCACTATGGGACTTTATTCTGCTTGTAATGTATGCTTGGATGTAGGTATGTTATATTTAAGAATAGTGACTAAGCCTTTATTGACATACATTATTCAACATCTAATTCTAATTCTACCCTTATTCTCCTCATTCCTTTAATAAATCCTTTTTTATTGAGTGCGGTACAATTCAAGGTTTTTCATATATTATCTATTTTATTTGTAAATTCTTCCTTAATTTTTCACAATTCTAGGGTCTTCTTTTATTCACTCTCATGCTCTTCATACCCTTCTTCACTCATCAAATCTTTCTACAGTAGGCACCCTCAACTTAGGCAATTTGTCTAAGTTGAGAGGAATGATGTCCAAGTAGGAGTTGAGAGGAATGATGTCCAAGTAGGGACCAAGGCCAAAATAATGGTTAAAAATAGAGAAGGGAAGGTTATCAGTTAGTGATAAAAGAAGTTATACAACTCAAAATATTTATCAAGGGGATTTATATGCATTATTCAAATAGATCATTTAGGTGAAGTGGCCTAAGTTTAAACAAATTATGTGATCCCATCCTATAAAACAAACTTATCACCTAATAAAATGGACTAGGCAAGTTATAAATGCATGTACAAAGTAAGAATATAGACAAAATCCTCACAAAAACATAGCATTAAATGATGCTCATGCTACCAATTATCTAATTCGTACTTGAGCTTAAGCATGCTTCACTCGATTTATAGAATACTAATGCCAAGTACAAATCCACAATTAACTAAATATTAAAATAGAACTATACGCAGAGCTATAATTTTTCAGAGGGTTCTTCTTTTTTTATATTCAAAATAACAACAACTATTTATTTACTCCCCTATTTTCTCAAGAAGAATATATACATTAAAACATCACAATAATAAAATTAGAA
>JAPEIP010000008.1:53571275-53600479 GCA_026120095.1 Capsicum chinense | reverse complement strand
GATGCTTTCTTGTCCTCAAGCAACTTAAACAACACTATATCATACTAGCATCTAGATTCAAAAGAATAAGCAGCCATTGGATAGAAAAGTGGATCCACGACTAAGTTAGAAACCTATGCATGTGTTATTTATCAACCAATTTGTAAGGATACGTGCTTAGTATTACACTCCAAATAAATGTCATTACATACACTCACGATACCTAATCAAATAACTAGCATTAACAGGTATTATTCAAATGCCCTCACAATAAAGAAGTCCCTTTAACACACATAGAAATAAATCAGAGACTATAGTTCAAATATCTCACAATAATAACAAACTACAAACAATGCATATACAATATCATAAGCTTGTTTTTACCATTCTACAAGATTTTGTAGTTTGTTGACAAGGATCACTATGGGACTTTATTCTGCTTGTAATGTATGCTTGGATGTAGGTATGTTATATTTAAGAATAGTGACTAAGCCTTTATTGACATACATTATTCAACATCTAATTCTAATTCTACCCTTATTCTCCTCATTCCTTTAATAAATCCTTTTTTATTGAGTGCGGTACAATTCAAGGTTTTTCATATATTATCTATTTTATTTGTAAATTCTTCCTTAATTTTTCACAATTCTAGGGTCTTCTTTTATTCACTCTCATGCTCTTCATACCCTTCTTCACTCATCAAATCTTTCTACAGTAGGCACCCTCAACTTAGGCAATTTGTCTAAGTTGAGAGGAATGATGTCCAAGTAGGAGTTGAGAGGAATGATGTCCAAGTAGGGACCAAGGCCAAAATAATGGTTAAAAATAGAGAAGGGAAGGTTATCAGTTAGTGATAAAAGAAGTTATACAACTCAAAATATTTATCAAGGGGATTTATATGCATTATTCAAATAGATCATTTAGGTGAAGTGGCCTAAGTTTAAACAAATTATGTGATCCCATCCTATAAAACAAACTTATCACCTAATAAAATGGACTAGGCAAGTTATAAATGCATGTACAAAGTAAGAATATAGACAAAATCCTCACAAAAACATAGCATTAAATGATGCTCATGCTACCAATTATCTAATTCGTACTTGAGCTTAAGCATGCTTCACTCGATTTATAGAATACTAATGCCAAGTACAAATCCACAATTAACTAAATATTAAAATAGAACTATACGCAGAGCTATAATTTTTCAGAGGGTTCTTCTTTTTTTATATTCAAAATAACAACAACTATTTATTTACTCCCCTATTTTCTCAAGAAGAATATATACATTAAAACATCACAATAATAAAATTAGAAGCACAAATCCTACACATTATGGTTTGATAATATAGCACAACATGGAAAAACATAGCTAATAAAACCTTTGAAAAGACACTTACAAGTACCCTACCCTACAAAAAAATGTGTTGTCCTCAATGCATCAAAATCAAAAGTACATGAGATGGAATACTTGTAAAGCCCTTGCAGTAAGTCTTTGGAGGACTAGCTGGTCTCGATTTCAGCAATAGCAACCCGAGCAGTAATTCGGGTGCTCAATTAGTGACATCACAACGCAAGGGAATAGGCATTAGTAAAACTAGTGGTGTGACACGACCTATGTGTGTTGGGCTAGTAGACACACATATCGCTTCATCCATCACTCTCTTTGTCCTAACTTCGCCATCCTTTTATGATTGCTCCGATGCTTTCCTTACAACTTTTTTTAATAAGTTTCATTTCTCTGCTTTCTCTTTTATGACCTTTTTTTCTCCACTCTCACTTATTGCTTTTCCCTTATAATTAAATAGTTTTGCCATTAAATCAATTATGTCTTTATCATTCTTAAATTCAACTACCAATGGGTCAAATATTCCTTTGATCAGATTCTCTTTCAAGTTGGCTATGTAAGGTTGAGCGTGTTTCAATTCAGCTGTGAACTTAGCTAAATCTAAAACTAAAAGTTATTGAAGCCAATTATTCACTCTCTCTTTTATATCATCCATATTGGCATGAAAATTATCATACAACTTCAAAGCCTCTATGGTTATTCTATCCACGAATTGTTTGAATTCCTTGGCTCATGTGTTCAACTACCTTTCTAACTTCTTTTATGCTTTGACCACCATTAAAAAATTCTCTAGTGTTAATTTATACTCTGAGTAAATAGGTGTTATAGATGCAGTGTGAGCTATCATAATAGTTAGAGGCACTATAGTAACTGTAAATACTATAGAAGTATCCTATGAATTAGCAATAATAAGAGGTAATGCAATACCTGTGGGGATATCTATTGCTTATAGAGTAGTGTGAGATTGAGTCCTAAATGATTATAACTTATGAACCCTCAACTCAAACTTTGTCTCATCTCACTTCTTCTCAATTTCTTGACTCTTCATTGCCTAATATACACCTAAGAATGTGGCCTTGCAAAAATTTTTGGCTGATTGGTGATGCTCATGCTATGTGTTGTGTTGTATACTTATTATGTGTTGTTTCTAACTTATGTACAGTTTACGTTGATGCATGATGATGTGTTAACTTGTATTTATGCTTCCCTCACCCTTCATTTGAGGACATATAGTCCAAGTGAGGGAGAATTGAATCACCTAAACTTGAACCATTAAAAGAACAACAACTTTTGGAGTGTCTGGGGTACGTACAATTGAAAGGCTTGACTCATACCCTTGGTCACAACTCGTACCCTTCCCTTCTTCCCCTCTCGTATCCTATATAGAATGCTAAGGTAGTTGTAATGCCCCAAGATCCCATCCCGAGACGTCACAGAGTGCTTAAGGCCATACGCAGCCTCAAGCTAACCCTATAAGCCTGTCATCACTTCTAGAACTCACTTTGACAATAGTCATGATAAAATAAGAGAGAATGACATATCATGAACATACTGGAATAAGATGAAAAAACTAGCCTGTACAATCAAAATACTAAAATTCTGCACATACTAACACTTTACTTTAGTCTGACCAAGCCTCTACTATATATGACAGAGGAGCTATTGGAACAGATCCTTAACTGACTCGTACTGAACTGAAAAAAAGTAATCATCTTCTAGTAAAATCATGAGGACTCACCAACTGTAGGAATGTAGATGGAGGTACTCAAAAATCACTGTCGCCATTGAGACTGAGCACCGGAACTTACATCACGAGGGAGTATAGAACACTAAAGAGTATGTGAATCAGTACTTGAGAATGTACTGAGTATGTGGGGGTGTAGGCAACATTTGAAATAATATCATAATTGTATAAGAAAATCATGCATGCTGACACTAATGACTCTCTTCGCTTGAATTACCTGAAACATAGTTTCCATAAATCATCAATAATAACACATGCTTCTTAAATCTCATAAACCATTGGACTCAACTCAAACTCTTTAACTCATGACTTAGAATAACTCAGTAACTCATAAAACTTGAATTATTATGGACTTGGGAGTTTCTTATAACCGACATAAGCCATGTGAGCTTACATGAAGTCCAACGTCTTGCCCATATTGGGCAGAACTATTCTATCCTTGCCATCAGAGTAGAACCTTAACTTTAGTGATCATCTTAGCCTATGGCCCTTAATCTTAATCCTATGGTAGCACATAGTTCTAGGGAAGTAGGATGTGCTAAACCCACACTTTCCGCTGGATGCTAAATACTACTCCCAGAATTAAGCTCAAAATGCATTAGGAAATCCACCTTAATCAACTTAAGGGTCTACCATGGAGACCAAATCATTAATATTTCTCATATTTAAATCAAAACAATTGTGGATTCCTAACTCGACTCATACTTAAACAATTTTTCTCAACATGAAGTGTACTTGCTCATTAACTCATATCAAATGTTAAAAACTTTAAGAAAATATCAAAGAACTTATTCTTGACTCTCAAGCTCAAATATCAATATATATTCAATAATCAAACTTCTCATAGAAAGCTTAAATCATAAAATTTATCTCAAATCATTCGGAAATCATCAATTCATAATAACAATATTCAACTCATGGCATAAGTTCTCAATTTAAGAAATAAAATGATGAAATAATCTTGTATATCAAACTTGAACAACTCAAACCTCATAAATCATTAATAAAGTAATTTGGGTGTTAACCCACTTGCAAATTCATGAAATTCAATAGTAGAAATTAAATCTTTGGGCACAAGAATGAAATAAGTGTTCTTGTTCAAACCCAACATACCTTAATCTTTGAAATTAGATGAACTATAGTGCTTGAGACTCTATCCGTACATGTAATAAATAATTCTTGAATACCACACTATGATGAACTTGGTTCTTGAATAAATCTTACAGATTTATGGATGATTTTTGGAATATTAATATTCTTGATTGAAACCCTTGATATATTTCTTAAGAGAATTGGAAAAGAATGAAGAAATTAGGTTTTGGATGAGGATTCTCAAATCCATAAAGGCTTACAAAACATGGGAAATGACCAAAATACCCTTGTAAAAATGTTCCTTAATTTCTAAAAAAAATAGATGATGACATTTATGACAAGTCATGAGATTGGTGATAAGTAATCGCGAAATGTCGTTACAAAAGGGTGGAATTTATGATTTTCTGGTTAAGGTTGACGAAATTAGTGATAACGCATGATAGCTTATCACACAATGGCATCACTGGGGGTGGAAATCTGCCTAAGGCTGACGACATTGGTGATAAGTCGTCATGCTTGTGACAGCTTGTCACGAGTGTCATCACTCAGTTTTACAGCTTGACATGCTGGAGTAAAATAGACATAACTCTTTGCTCTGATAGTAGATTTTGTCAAAAATAGTATCGTTGGAAATATAATTCGATTATCTATATTTTTGTAGGTCACGAACTCAATAATTCACAGTATAACGAGAGATATGCTCATTTGAAGTTGAATATGGAAATATCCTTCCCAAGAATTCAATCGATAAGGAATGTTTTGTTCACCTAATCTCTAGGATATCTTTGATGCCTTAATACACATCACCCATGATCAGAAAACAACCAAAACACTATAATTTATTTCTCATGAGCTTGAGTCATGGTTGCACTATTGGTTAGAATCTCGTGGTAATACAATATCTCCCCCTTGGAAATTTTCATCCTCGAATGTTGCGAGATGCCCTAAGAACAAGAGAAAAAAATGAGGAAGTATAGCTGGAACCAATCATTCAAAAGGCTTACTTCACTTTATACCTTCGGATACCATACAAATCGCACGAATTCGTGATGGAAGTAGACACACAGCTGAATCTTTAATAAGAAAAGGGAAGAATTAAGAAAGAATGGTACCTTCTGCTCGCTCCAAACTCATAGAAAAGAGGTGAGGATACTTGGCTTGCATATGTGCTTCTGCTTCCCAAGTAGCACCATCGACAGATTGATTTTGCCACAGAACCTTGACAATGGAAACTTTCTTATTTCTTAGTCTACGTACTTGATAATCTAGGATTTCAACCAGAACTTCAGCATACGAAAGGCTATCCTGAAGAAGAATGTCAAGTTCTAATGGTCGGATGCGTCTAGGGGTATTTTTGAGAAGTTAAAGGATAAGTTGACTTTATCTTTAGTTTTGACCTTGCTAGAGGGTAGT
This sequence comes from Capsicum chinense, assembly GCA_026120095.1. Taxonomy (NCBI): domain Eukaryota; kingdom Viridiplantae; phylum Streptophyta; class Magnoliopsida; order Solanales; family Solanaceae; genus Capsicum; species Capsicum chinense. Next base: position 53,594,906 of record JAPEIP010000008.1, on the reverse strand, counting down.
GATGGTTTCATAGTATAATGTGATGCTTCTTATGTTAGTCTTGGTTGTGTGTTGCTACAATATGGTAGGGTGGTGGCCTATACTTCTAGGCAATTGATGGTTTATGAGAAGAACTACCCTACTCATGATTTGGAGTTATTAGTGGTGGTATTTGCATTAAAGATTTGGTGTCTCTATATCTATGGAGTTCATGTTGATATATTTTTTGATCATAAGAGTCCATAGTAAATATTTACTCAGAATGAGTTAAATCTTAAGCAAAGGATGTGGCTTGTGTTATTGAAGGACTATGATATAAGCCTTCATTACCATCCAGATAAATCTAATGTAGTCACTAATGCTCTTAGCAGGTTATCCATGGAAATTTTAGCTCATATGGATTAGAATAAGCGGGAGTTGTTGAAGGATATTCACCATGTCACTAAACTTAAAGTTTGTCTAGTAGATTTGGAGAATGGTGGGGTATTTGTGCATCAGGCATCACAGTCTTCTCTTGTTGTTGAGATAAAGAAAAAATAAAATATTGGATCCAGATTTGATGAAGACTACGGGGAATGTGGGTCAGTAAAAGATTATTTATATTGTGATTGGTGGCGATGGTATCCTGAGGTACCAAGGCAAGGTATGTGTTCCTGATGTGGATGGATTAAGGAAAAGGATTTTTGTTGAAGCTTATGGATCTCGTTAAGCTATTCATCTCAGTTTCACAAAGTTGTATCATGATCTTAGGGAGTTCTATTAGTGGAATAATATGAAGCAAGATGTGTCTAAGTGTTTAAGTGTATGGTGTGTAATAAGTAAAAGTTTAGCACATGGGACCCGAGGGTTTGTACCAAGATATTGAGTTACCCAAATAGAAGTAGGAGGTAATTAATATATATTTTGTTACCGTTCTTCCTCTTTCACGGAATTAGTGTGATTCTATTTGGGTCATTGTGGATAGAATGACCAAGTCCACTCACTTCTTTTCGGTAATGACTAGTTATTCGGTAGAGATATGCTAAGTTGTACCTTACGGAGATTATGAATTTGCATGGTGCTCCGGTTTCTATTTTGGATCATGGTACTCCATTCTCATTTCACTTTTAGAAGTCGCTTCAAAAAGGTTTGGGAACTAAGGTGTGCTTTAGTACCGCTTTCCACTCGTAGTCGGATGGACAGGTGGAAAGCACCATTCAAAGATTGAAATATATTCTTTGTGCATTTGTGATTGATTATGGTGGTAGTTGGTATGATCATTTGCCTTTGATTGAATTCGCCTATAATAATAGTTACCATTCTAGCATTGGTATGGCTCCTTTTGAGGCATTGTATGGTAGGATATGTTCTTCTCCTATTGGGACGTACGAAGTTGGTGAGGGTATGTTTTTGCCCCTAATTTGGTTCACCAAGTCTTGGAAAGGGGTAGGTGATTCGTGATAGGTTTAACGTTGCTCAAATTTGCTAAAAGTCCTACGCGGATGTGAGGTATAGAGATTTGCGGTTCAATGTTGGCGATTGGGTATTCTTGATGATGTCTCCCATGAAGGTAGTAATACGATTTAGAAAGAAGGGGAAACTTAGCCCGTAATATGTTGGTCCATATTGGGCTGTGAATAGGGTCGGTAATGTTCTTATGAGTTAGAGTTGCACTCTAGTTTGAGTTCTATCTATGTTATATTCCATGGGTCTATGTTGCAAAAATGTATAGGTGATCCTTCATTGGTTGTTCCCTTGGAGGATATTTGTATTTTGGACTCCTTGTCCTATGAGGAGGTCCTGGAGAGGATCTTGGATCGATAAGTTCATCGGTTCCAATCGAAAGAAGCAGCTTCAGTTAAGGTTCTATAGAGGAACCAAAAGTCTGAGGAAACTACTTGAGAGGTAGAAGAGGAGATAAAGTCCAAGTATCCGCATTGGTTTTCCATTCCGGAATCTCATGGTTGAGGTATGTTTTGATCTTCTCATGTTTGTTGTATTTCTTTTTCTTCTAACTTGATTAAGCGTTAGTTTGACATGTGATAATGTGTTCACTCATACATATGCTTGGGTTGACCCATCATCAAGGAAGAATGATCCAAGTGGTGGAGAATTAAAATACCATGTCTTTTGACCCTTAGAAAAATTTCCTAAGTTGAGTATTCTGGACAACATATTACTTGAAGGTACAATTAGTATGCTAAGGTATGATCTAGGGTCCCCTCTCTCATAAGAGGATCATCATGGTTGGGTTGCATTCTGACCAAGGTATGGTTAGGCATCTCACTAGTCGTATGATAGGGTACGAGATGTATGTTACCAAGCTGTATGATGCCTTGAGCTTAGCCTAAGTGGATTCTATATAGGGTATGGGTTAGGGGGTACATCTCGTATGTTAGGATGTGAGTTAACCTTGTTTAGTCATATGTTGGGTAGTATGGAGGTCCAATATGAGGCCTAGAGTATGATATAAGGATACCACTCATACCCTAGGGTACTGTTTAAGAGATGGTCGTACCTGTAATACCCGTGCTTTTTCTTAGCTTGAAAATCATCTCGAAGATATTAGAACTTTATTTGAAATAAGAATTAATTCTCATAAACATAGTACTTCCATAATATTTACTTTCTATCACATATGAAATTGAATAAGCTTTCCATTGATATATAATTCGCCCAAATCCGACACCCGGGCGAAGAGTTAGAGCCTTTTTAGTGAGACAGTGTTTGACCTGTGCCTTCAGCACGTCGCAGAGATAGCTCAAATGGCAATTGTCAAATTCCAGTGTTGCTCCGTGATACTAGCGCGTCGCGCCAAACTTCCAGGTGGTAGAAAAGGTGGCAATGTGATAGCTCCGCATCATGCCATCGTGCAGTTTCCTAATTGTCAATTTCCAGTGACAAGGCGCGATAACACCGCATCGCACCAATGGCCCAACTTGGGAAATTTAACTGAAAATTTAAAGACTTGTTCAGGGTTAAAAGGGTCAACTTCCTACCCCTATATAATCCCTTTAACACGTGATTCAGCCACTTTTTACCCAAAACATATTAGTTTCTCTCAAGTTTATCTCAAGAACAAGCTAGGGTTTCGGGACTGTCAGATACAGTTAACTCAGATACAGTACGAAACGCAGATAGTTCCATCAGATTCAGAACTATTAGCTACAGTCACCCACGTTATCATTTATATTCAGATACAGTCATTCATGTTATCAGTTATGTCATGTAATCAGTATCCATACTCAGTAGTCATGCTACCACGATATCAGTATCATGTTATCACGTTGTCAGTTACAGTTGCGTATTTATTTATTCATTCTTACGTTCATGTTAGACTGTCAGTTAGTATTGATCATGCATGAAAACCCTTCATATATCCTTCCTCACATGTATACTTGGTAAATATGTACTTACGCATTTGCGCTATGGTTCTTTCTTTTTATGTTACACCATAGATTCAAAGACACGAGTTCCAGATCAGCAGTAGATTTAAGTTTCAGCAGTCAGAGTAGAAATGAGTCCTTATCCTTCGAGGACATAATGATTCTCTATTATCTCATTGATTACCTTATTAGTTGGATTTAGTTGGGGACATGTCCCATCAACTCCTTATTAAGATTTTTCAGACAGTAGAGGCTTTTAGACTAGATCCAGACTATCATGTTCAGACTTCGATATTTTCAGTTTTGTTTTGGGTATTCTATTACTCCACACAGATGTTATATCATTCATTTATGTTCATGATCAAACCTTATGGCCTTTCAGTGCATGTTTCTGCATTATTAAGTTATCTTATGTAGTATACAGGTATAGATATCAGTCATGGGTTAGCTTGTGGTCCCTCGGAGTCATGAGCACCGTGTAGCATTCTGGTTCATAAAATCGGGTCGTTACAGTACCTTCCTACGAGAAAGTTTGTAGCTTTTAAGCTGAGGGTATTCCATACATTTTCCAACCCCCTAATTTATAACATGTTATGGCCTCTCATAACACCTATTAGAGGATCAAAACATTCAAAAAACACTTTCTATCTAACTCTTGAAGATTGGATTCTAGGGTTTCTACTAGTGTTCATGTCACACCCTAATACTCAATGAGGCAGACAAATACTATAGGGACACATACTATAAAAATAAACTAGATGAGAAAATGAATCACTATACCAATGGAATAGCTGATAAGAAGTTGTAAATACAATACCAAACAATTAGCCAAACCGATACAGATGGCATGTGAATCTATGAATGTATATTAATGCTTTACAATATCTTAAAAGCCTATAATGAAATCCATGACTGTAAAACCATCAAAATATGTATGATAAAGACTTGGAGAGGTCCGAAATCAAATTGTAGCTTACCAACAGCTGCTAGTATCATGTACTTCTATTAGGGGATCTACTAGCTAAGAACATGTGCCTGCAACATGGAACGTTGGCCCCTCATAAGGGACGTCAGTACGAAGTAATGTACTGAATATGTAAGGCATGATATAACCATAGGTGAAATAAGAAATCAATGAAATCAGAGATCAGTATATAAATATATAGATAAAGATGAACGACCACCTTTACTTATACTTATGGAAGCCTATACGTTACATGTTATTCTTTACTTTACTTTTCTTTGTTTTATAATCTTTTTAATACATGTGATATATATGAAAAGCTAATCAGTGATAAAAGAGGATGACCCAAGCTAGGAATTATACCCGTGGGATACGTTCCTCATCAATACACAAATTGGGATCAACCCATTCTAGGCTTTCCTTTAACCCTAGGATACCACCCGATAATGGGATCAACCCATGCTAAGTATTCCTTCAACCCCTGAGAAACGACACATAAATCCATGAATTGGGATCGGCCCATGCTAGGCTTTTGCCCTTGAGCTACCACCCACATATAAGTATATTTACTTTACATCACTTCTTTAATCTTTGAGATTGTTATTTTGGTGGTTATAGTGTTAGCTTTGGGACAACTAACCGTATAGTAGGAGACATGTGATTATGGACTTAAGGTAGTAACAATGACATGAAAATCAACTGTAACACCAATATAATACTTAGGAGTTTATGTGACACAATACACGTTTGATAGCTCAAATTATTACACATATCAAGTGGAGACATTTAACTTATCAAGCCAAGAGATATGGACTTTATTCAGTGATATGACTATAAATACTTAGTAAATAATATCAAGTGAAAGAATTACATGAACATGGGACCGAATAAAGTGCACGGATACATTTAACATAGGACAAATGTACATCCCAAGTTAGGACATCTAAACTACTCAATGGAACAATTAAGGAGTGTGTGAGCTAAGATTGTAGAGATGGTAGTTATATCTAATGAAGGGAACATCTAAACATATGAGATAATGATTTGTATGATTAGATAAACCAATTGAGGCCCTTTAGAGCAAAGTAGGTTGATTGTGTGCCCAACAAATGAGCACACCTACCATGTGTATTCTACGACCTTATTCACTCATGTAAGGGAAACATGTAACAAGAGTTTAGGTTTTAATGATGAATTATTTTAAACCTTTCATGCTAATACTTGGTGGAGTAAGCACATATATCTAGTAATAAACTTATGTTGAAGTACTTTAACGTACTTAGGAATGGGAATGAGATCATTAGATACACAGGTTAATCACATACCATCACTATGTATCATTTTCTACTAAGAGCATTAAGAAGGTTTACTTTGTAACACAATATGCTATATTCATGCCAAATGAACAGAAAATCAAATAGCCTTACATAACTTGCCGCTCATTTGGTTATTACCATGAATTAACCTTCTTCCTTTTAGATTACTTTTCTACAATAAGGTAAGTTGTAAAATTAGTATTACTAGATAATTAACACTTTTCGGGAAACCTAGCCTCACAAAAATAGTAGCCAAACAGTAAGCCCCTAGTTAATAAATCAAGGGTGCTTCTTTTACGCCCTTCTGCTCTAATCACATCTATACGCCATACAACCATCTTATAAGGTTCCCTGACACTTATTTGGCTTCATGAAACATATAACATAGTGTACAAGAGTGTGGGGGCAGTAAGCTCATACAACATCTAATTGGTGGTGTACCACCAGAACCTTTAATATTTCTATCCTTAATGAGGTTCCATGACTTATCCACCTTTTCAAATATACTCCCCTTTGTTCTATTGATACAAAATAGTACCTCACGATTAGCCTATGATATGAACTCATGGATTACATAGCTATCGGCATGTGAGTTTCATCTATATTATACTTAAAATGCTCAAATAATCTCACAATTGAAGTTAAAGGGAGCACTTTGTGACTGTTGCAACATTGTTAAATTGCCAGACCATACCCTAAAGATTACACACTTCATTTCCACCTTAGTACAATCACTATATAAGGCCATCCAACTGCTACCCACAATAGTACACACAAAATAGCCTAAAATAGTCCCAAAATTCCTTTTAGCATAATAGAAGAATATTTTCAATCACCACCCTATGAGTTCTAGACAAAATACATACAAAATCCTTAATCAAAACTTACATAAGGAGGGACAAAATTGAGGCAGATCCTTACCTTAGAATTCTGGAATTTTATCCTCTTTAGGTTCTTCAAGACTTTAAGCTTCTTTCTTATTTTAACCAAAGAAGAATATAAATCTCTTAGAATTTAAGAAAAAGTTGGAATGCCAAGTTTGGAGAGGGCTTTCCAACACTTTTAAACACAAAGAACATGATTTCCACATTCTCGTAAGTAAGAATCTAACTAAACCATAAGTGTTCTCATTTACCTTGGCTTGCAAGGGGAGGGTTCCTTCAACAATCCTAGGAGATAAAAGAGGCAATTTTTTTAGGCTTGAGAGAAAATAGAGAGAGAGCTTATATAATTTTGTTTTGCAAGTAAGAATAAAGAGAAAATTAACTAATTTTGACCTTATAATTCCCCCTACTTGACCGCCTCTTTTTAGCCTATCCGTATCCATATATTGATAAAAAATAGTCCAAGTAGGTAATGCACCTACTTGTCTAGTTAAACTGCTCAAAATTCCAAGTAGGTGATGCACCTTCTTCGTTTATTTCTAATTAGATCACACCATATTGGGCCTTAAATATATTAGGTATTCGGTTGGACAATTGGGCCCTAAATGGATTAGGTGTTAGGCCGGTCACTCTTCCCTTTTTCTTTCACTCAATTTTGTCCTTAAACATGTGCAATAATATAGTCCTCAATTCAGTAGTATAAGTAGGTGATGCATCTACTGGTCACCTACTAGCTTAATTAAGTCAAGCAAGCACATCACTTATTTTACCTTTTCCAAAATCTTGATCCCTCTACTTAAATTAACACGTACCTTTAACTTTAAGTCGCAATACCTATCTCAACTTTAAATACTTTCATCGATGCTAAGCTGGTCTTATATGTTTCAAAATGTATCGGGTGTAACATCATCCCCTCCCCCCTTTGGATCATTCATCCTCGAATGAACGGTATAGCTAAGTCATTAGATATAATACATGAAATGAGAATTTGTTAAATAAAAACCCTTCTTTGACCATGTAATTTAATGATGACTATTTTAGTATAGCGTGATTTCCCTTATTTCCTCTATAAATAAGAAGAACACATAGAATTATGAAATTTAATATACCTAAATACACGACATGCAAATGACATATGAAATGAACAAATGCTAGTAGAAATTAAGATCATATAGGTGAGTATATGATCTATGATCCTCTCATTGATGTTTGGAATGAGGAGGGGGATTTAGAATATCTACCATCTCTTATTCCTAAGTATCTTATTCTATATTCTAGCTCTTCGACAATACTTTAATGAAGTTGTACCTTTTGTCCCTAACTTCCTACCCTAGCAATTAAGAATGGCTGTGGGGAATTGCTTGCATGATATATCCTTGGTCCTTTATTATCTTTATAGGAGCACAATAAAGGATGGATATCCCACAAATTTTTGTAAAATGGACACATGAAATCATAAGCTTCTTAGCTAGTTATCTATGTAATTTTATAAGGCCTGATATCGAGGCTCAACTTTCCTTTTATTCCATATTTTTATCTTATAAGAGAATATTTTAAGAGAAAATAGTTGTCAACATAAAAATAACATTTTTTCACACCTCTAAATAGGTTATTAGACTAGTCCACCTACTATGAGTAGTATCATACTAAATACACCCATATGCCTGTCCTTTTCTAGACATCATTCTCATTATATCCCAATGTAAGAAAACCTTATCCAAATATGTATTAACTCACATCGATAAGCATAGAGGGGATTATAATATGTGGATAAGTCGCATTGAATCTATAACACACAAGAAGCTTAACACGAAAGAGCACTTATTATATAATTACACAAACCTAAAAAGCTTATGACATATAGACAATTGAGTTATAGAAATATGTGATTGATGTGAAAGCGAGATATTAAAGCATGTAGAAAATGAGCATATGAACCATAAAGTAGCATGTGAGAAAATGAATTAGACATGAAACATATAGGTAGGTGAATTAAAATACCTATAATATGCAAGCAAGTGGAATAACACATTGGGAAAATGGAATAGATGAGCACATAATACAGAGGACTAAGTTATGATAACTTATGCAATATATAGACATATGGCCTATAAGATTGAAGCTATGTAATAAAGAGAACTATATAAAACACCAATCACAATGAGCAAGTGGACTAGAGCATGAATAACTAGACTAACACATGAATAATATACCAAGAAATTAGGATATGAGGAATGTAGCATATAAGCAAATAGTCTTATAAAAGTATAACATATAGGCAAGTTATAGGTGATAGTTAACACATGAGTACTAATTCCAATGCTAAGCACACGATCAAATTAATCTATAATGCAACTAAAATATGGACAAGTGATCTATGGTAAATAATTGGTGTAATAACTGACATGTAGGGAAAATTCCTTTGAAATAAATTAGCAATAAAAGAGGTTTCTATTAAGCAAAACATATCTATACGTAAGTATTCTATGACATATGTTATAAGTGAGAAAATAACCTACAAAAGACATATGACCTAAAAATAGACAAGCTATAAAACATTTAGCATGTATAATTATATAACAGACTAGATTCTTTTGAAACTAGGAGGTATCTTATGGGGTCACTCTACCCTAATAATTTGCAAGCATACTACCGCTAGCATTAAATAACTGGTGGGATAACTCTGCTCGTGTTCTTTACTCACCCTAAGACACATGCAATTGATTTCCTTATATTATATTTCTAACCTTCTGTGAATTCTCCTTATTAGTGTTTCATTCTGAGCCAATGTAAACACTAGTGCCATGATAGAAAAGAAATACATAATAGTTCATATGTAGAAATAGGAGGTCGAGGTCAACCTTATATTTGTTATTGACGTAGGACATCATTACAAACAATGTTTGGTACCATATGAAAGTTCAAATAAGAAAATTACTAATGAAATTTAAAGGCACTATAGCATTAAAGTCTTATTTATAGAAAGTTACGCGTAAATGTCAAGTACATGTAAAATTATATCATGATCCTAAAACATATGAGGTTGGTCATTTTGGTCTTAACTATATAGGTCTATCCATGCTAACTAATTTTTTCATAACAAGTGAAGGCTAAGAACTTGTGCCTTAACAAATGATGGTAATCCAATACCTTTAGTCGAGCAATTTAGATAAGTCGTGCATCAAGGAAATTGCAATATCAGGGAGTCAAGTGAACAAATGAGATATACTTCATGGACATTTTAATACGCCATCAAAACTCTATACATATGCATAACAAACTATCTCTTATTTTTGTAAGGACAATACACATGCATCCTTAAATGATAGGTTTAGGTCAAGTGAATATCTTCTGATCCCCTCTCTATTCTTTCATTTAACATGACTAGGCATCAAAACATGCATTCAGATTTAGTCATTTGAGTGTCACTCATACCTGCTTCATATCTAACAAATACCCTTTTTAATCAAAACTACTCACTTCATATATTTTAATATGTAAGATAGCCTAAATAATCACAACTTAGTCTTAACCAGTCAATATCCCTTTTTTGACCTTAAGTTGTAGTCGTATACTAATATTTTATATCCAAAACATAAAACCATAAGATCCAAGTTTACGTATACTCATATATAGAACAACAGGAAATGTTTAGCTTAGAGTTTTCTAACCACAAAAGGGATTGCCTGTTATTATTACCTATTTGCGATGGTCATACACACATACCATATAAAGAGATAATTACTAAAATATATAATGATATCTAGTAGGTCTTCAACTAACTAGGGGTATCCGTAATAATACTATCACATTGAAAGGTTCACCTTTCTGACCAAGCTACTAGCCTCTTTCAACTAATATAAAACTAGTTTAGCAGATTCTATTTTCAAAAAATGTGTAACTCTAAAACCTTATATATTTACTAACAAAGTAGTAGATTTCCTCTGTAGAATTTAATTTTATATATCGAAAGAATCATTGGGGGGGAATCTCAGACCCAAAACCGTTCATATCCTCTTAATAAGTTAAACTAGGAAACGTTGCAGCCAATCTTTATGACTAAGGTAACTATTATTATAAAAAATATTAAAAACCCTATTATATCTCACTCAAATGAACTAGGATAATACAAATAGTACAAATCCAACCTTATGTCTAAGTAACATAAAAACCTTTACAATGTTTTCTATTGTGGTCCGTGAGGATCCAGCTAAATTGGCACACCTTAATCAAAATTTTGATAGCTTAAGACCTTTTATTGTAGTTTTTTTCTTGGAAATTAGTGGTGCTAGACTTTTTACCACTATTGACCTTAGCTATAATAGGCATTGTATGAGTATGAGAATCAGTACGAGTGGGAATAGACTTCTTAACATTGCTCTATTGCACAATCTGGATGATTAAAGACAGTAGCATTTCCTGAATGTCCAAGTATCCCCCTAAATATAAATGTGGCGCACAACACATTCATAAGTAAGGCTATACTACACACGGCTTTGTACACTCCCTAGGATGAACTGCTTTGATACCACTTTTATCACACCCCAATACTGGATGAGGAAGACAATAACTATAGGGACACGTACTATAAAAATAACTTAGATGAGAAAATAAATCATTGGACCAATGGAATAACTCATAAGAAGTTGTATATATAATACCAAACAATTAGCCAAATCTATATAGATGACATATGAATCTATGAATACATAATACTGCTTTACAATGTCTACAAAGCCTCTAATGAAATCCATGACTGTAAAACCATCAAAATATATATTCTAAAGACTCAGTGAGGCCCCAAATGAACTTGGAGCTCACCAACAGCCGCTAAGTATCCTATGTTTCTATTAGGAAGATCTATAAGCTAAAAACCTTTACCTGCAACATGGAATATTGATCCCTGGGGGGGATGTCAGTACAGAGTAATGTACTAACTATGTAAGGTATGAGATGACCATAGGTGAATTAAGAAATCAATGAAATCAGGAATTAATATATAAATATATAGATAAGGATGAACGACTACCTTTACTTACACTTGTGGAAGCCTGTACATTAATGCTTTTCATTACTTTACTTCTCCTTGCTTTATAATCATTGTAAGCCATGTGATACATAAGACCAGCTGATCAGTGGTTAAAGAGGATTACCCATGCTAGGCATTATATCCTTGGGATATATTCGTCATCAATACACTAATCGTGATTGACCCATGATAGGATTTTCTTTCACCCCTGGTATACCACCTGATAATAGGATCAACCCATGCTAGGTGTTCCTTCCACCCCTGAGATACCACCCATAATTCCATGAATTAGGATCAGCCTATTCTAGGATTTTTCCCCTGAGCTATCACCCACATATAAGTATATTTAAATTACATCACTTCTTTAATCTTTGAAATTGTTATTTTAGTGGTCATAGTAGTAGCTTTGGGACAAATAATCATATAGTAGGAGACATATGATTATGGACTTAAGGTAGTAAAAATAACATGGAAATCAACTGTAACGCCAACATAATACTTAGGAGTTTATGTGACATAATATGCGTTTGATAGCTCAAATTGAAACACATATCAAGTGGAGACATTTATATTATAAAGCCAAGAGATATGGATATTATTCAGTGATATGATAATAAAATACTTAGTAAATGATATCAAATGAAAGAATTACATAAACGTGGGAACTAATAAAGTGCATGGACAGATTTAACATAGGACATCTAAATGACTCAATGGAACAATTAAGAAGTGTGTGAGCTAAGATTATAGAGAAGTGTGTGAGCTAAGATTTAACATAGGACATCTAAATGACTCAATGGAACTGTTAAGAAGTGATGCATATACTTGGTTTATTTCTAATTGGATCACACCATATTGGGCCTTAAATATATTAGGTATTGGGCTAGACAATTGGGCCTTAAATAGATTAGGTGTTGGGCTGGTCACCCTTTCTTTTTTCTTTTACATTATTTGGGCATTTAACAGGTCCAATAATATAGTCCTCAATTCAGTACAATATTATAAGTAAGTGTTGCATTTACTGGTCACCTACTAGCATTATTAAGTCTTGCAAGCACATCACTTATTTTATATTATTCTTACAAAATCTTGATCCCCCTACTTGACTTAGCACTTACCTTTAACTTTAAGCTCAAATACCTATCTCGACTTTAAATATGTTCATCGATGATAAGCTGGTCTTGTATATTTTGAAATGTGCGGAGCATTACAATTCATCTAGAGGCTAAAGGGGTCAAATTCTTTTCATGAATTTCATGTATAAGGCATGTGACTCTTCCCTCATTGTTAGTTATCAAATATCATATGTTTTAAAGTGTGATTATGATTCTTAATTGGTGGTTTTGAAAACCAAAATTGAGGGTTTTATTGGATCTTGATGTGCATTGTTTACTTTTTGTTTAACTAGTGTTTAGAAATGTTTTTGGTGATGGTTTGCACATATGGGTGCTTGGTAATTGTGGTTTAACAAATGGGTGAGGGTAACCCTAAACTTGTTGGATTTTTATTTAAATTTGGTCTTGGTAAAAGTATTCCCTCAATGTGTTTTTGAAAATGTCTAAGAGAATAAACTAGTCTCATGATGAGTTGTATTTGAATTAAAGCTCGGTATAAGAATGCTAATAAAGGATGAATGGTTTTGTAAAGGTCTTGATGACCATAAATGGATTTGAATTGTGATTTGAACTATGGCATTGGCCTATTAAAGTAAATGGTTGATAAATGATTTCATGAAGACCTTGTGGTCATATATGGTGTTAAATTATAACCTTGGTGGTTTGAATTGGTTAAAGAGGTTAAAGTCTCTAAGCATTCAATCAAATGGATTCACTACGTAGACTAAGTGTTTGAGTCCCAAGGTTGATTAAGAAGGGTCAAAATGGCTTGAGGTTAGAGTCCACTTGCTTAATATGACAGGGACATCCGAATGGTCATAACGGCTTGAGGTTAGAGTCCACTTTCCTAATATGGCCGGAAAATTCAAATTTTCTAAACTATATGAAAGGGATGTTAGAGTCCTCCATTGTATGCTTCATGATCAGGTGCTTAAAAATACATGATAAGCCTTGTTCCCTTTCCCGAGACTATATATATGTATATATATATGATTGCATATTGGGTTTTAATTTGGTTGAATGGTGAAAGTATTTATCAGCATCCCTGAGTTACATGCTAGCGCTCCAACTGCTAACCATCCTCGGATGTTGTATCCCCATGCAATATAAGGGTCAGAGCTTCTTCTTCTCTTTCTGCATAGTCACCAAGTGTTCGAGAGTTCGTGTGTTAACATTGAATTGGTGAGCTTCCATACTTCAGAAGGCATACATTTCATGGTCTTTCTATCTTATGACATAGACTTGTTTTAGATTGGTTTTTTGCTATTATTGAGGGCATGTCCCAATATATTATTGAACTTGAATTTGTAGAGGCTTTGTGGATTACTACGGACTTGGGTATGTTGGTTTAGTATGTTGACATGAATGGATTGATTAGAAACTTCATAAGTTATGATTATTAGTCTTGTTTCCGCTATCTAGGTATAAGTTTGGAGTTCATCCAACACTTGTGGATTGATGTGATGTTAGGTTACGTTAGGTTAATGAGGAAATCTCCTGTCCTTGGTAGGATCGAATTGCCCATTACGACAAGGCCCTGGTTCGGGTCGTGTCAGACAATTTGGAACCAGTGAAGACTTCTAAATAGAGAATTGGTTCTAAAAATCAAATGAACTGCCCAGTGACCAAACTATCAGTCCCAGCAAGCCATAAATGACTTAGGAAAGCTATGGAGAAGCTCAAATGCCAGAAATAAGTATAAATATGGAAAATGACCTGAAGAGTCATTACATTATCCACTACTAAAAGGACTTTTGTCCCCGAAAGTCAATGGATAGAAGGAATCTCAAAAGCTCGAGAGGAAGAGGTACGAGGCCCACATGCTCCCGACAAGAATTCCCAAGTAACCTCAATGAAGAGAAAGCACTTACAAGGGATTTCGCCACAAGAATCCCTTTTTCAACCGGCACTCCCATTCTACCTCAAAATAGCCAAACTCAACTTAACTGCTAACAAGCCTCAAACTAAACCATAAAGGCTGATGTGCACACATTTGAACCACAACACATGGATACCATCTCTATATCCACATATATCAATAAAGGCTCATCCAAGCCAAAAACAATCCAAGACATGAGTCATGCCACTAAATCCAAATCCATCTATACACTCGCTTTACCATTTTGCACCTATTATCCACACCAAGCTAGGAGAAAAATCACCTAAGTCTCACCCACGCAGTCTGGGCAAAGAAATGAAGCTGACCCGCTGAAAGTCCATACAAAAAAATATGATAATAAGCTCATAAGGCGCTGTCTGGGCACACAAATAGAGATAATTAAGAAATGCAATATATGTCAATTCTGCAACCAGTCTAAATGGAAAAAAAACTGAAATCCCAAAATCCAATGTATAACAACTCATGACTAAATATTTCACTCCAGGGTGTCTCATCCATCGATAATAAAACAACACTGAATCCCACTTGAGTATATTACTCCAATGGGGCAAATCATCTAAAATTTCCCAAGCAAACTAAAACTCGAGGTCAAAATTAAAATAACCAATATTGGGCCCATGGTCTATCATCTGAACACTTATCCACTATAATCCACCCAATGTCAAGAAGACCAAATAGGAACCACAGAGTACGCTCAACCAGCCTATAAAAGAAATTTAAACAAGAATAAGTTTCAAATGAAAGTTACATGCAAGCTCTATAACACCAAGCTAAAATCTCAACATAAAGGTTGAACTGCCCAGTTTCAGCAACCAAAACCAAACCTGAAGATGGGTAGACATTCATACTCCAAGTTTATCACAACTTCCAAATAGTCATTCAAAGGCGTCAAGTAAAAATTGAACCAATAAGCCTATATCATTACCGACTATTCAAATCGACTGTAGTATCCAAATCTAAAATATCTAAGATAATTCATACCAAACCACAATCGAGACATACCTAATGAACAAAAATCACCATAGGGATAATCGCTGACTGAAGAAACAAGCAACCAACACTATATAAGCTAGAGGGTACAAAACAATGCCACAAATCATAAATCATGCCAAAGGATGAAACACTAGCTGAAAATGCAAATAACCCACTCTATATTCGTTGGAGGGCATGATTAATCCATACTTGCTTAAAAACTTCCCAAGACTAAAAACCACACCAGTATTGGCAAAAACTTTCGCAACTCAGAGAAATGAAAATTTAGTTGACAACTAATCAATCTAATACCCCATCTACCCAAAGAATAACCACAGTCACATATCATTAAGGAGAAACACTCCACCAAGCCTCACTAGGTTGTACAACTTTGAAATAGGGACTTCCTAAATCCACCCAAAGAGGACAATCACCATTAGATCCATCCAAGAATCACACCATCATAAAAAAAATATACCAGTCTTAAAACCAAGGTCAAATTCAAGACCACCACCAAAAAAACTCAACAACTCAAGATGAAGAATTTCCAATTTGCTAACTTAAGAAGAGATCAAAGTAAAGGCCACCCGTCTCTAACTTGCTAACTTTACTTAAGGAAAAACCATATCGTAGGAAAGGAGCATCCAATCTCAATACTAATAACAAGGGAAAACCATTACAAGGGAACGAACCCAACAAATTTAAGAGGTAAATCCACGACATCTAATCTTCAAAACAATTATTGGGGGATGCAATAGCCATAAACGAAGAATTGACTCAAAGTTGGTCAAGGTCAAAATGGTATATCAAAAATAATAGCCAAGGTGAAAACCTTCGCAACCCAGAAGGAAATTCTAAGGATCCCAAACTCAAAAATACGTGATACAACAAAATCTCCAACCCTAGAATCATATTTTCACCACAAAAGGTCAACTTTCTTTTGATATCATGATACATCCTTGGATTATTCTAATATATTTAACCAAGAGGGAACACAGTTCAACTCATCGCGCTAGGGGAAAAAATCATCAAATCAAGCTATATCTACTTGAGCCACTAAATAACATCACAAGAAAATGAAAGTGTAACTCGATAACACCAGTTTATACAGCTACCAAGTGAGGATCAAATTCATTAAGTAACAAAATCAAGTAATAGAAATAACCTCATGTAGTGGTAGCAATAGCAATAACAATATCAATATCAACTTACTGAATAGGCAGTACAAAAATAAACAACAATATCATGTACCACTCAAGGGGCCAATAAGGTTGATGTACTAAGATAAAGGGGACTCAAACCCAAAAACTATACCCATAGGGGAAAATATCAATACAGATCTACTCTATCCACTACTAAAAGAAATAAACTACGAAGTAGTAACATAATCATGAATTTAATAATAAGGCACATAATGACCAATATCAATTCATCAAGTTATATAACCATCAATAGGTATGAAAACCCTAATACACATAATAAAAGATAAATATAGGAAATAAAAGCACACCAATCGTGGTGACACCCACAACCATATGCCTGATGGACATAGGGAAAAATAAATCTGAGTGGGTCCAACTCAAATCAACTGATGAATTATGGACTTAGATACCACACACACTATCTCCAACTAAATATCCCACAACATCATGAGGCTAATCTGAATGATCTAAATGACTAGAAATCCCATGTTGAGGACACTCCTCAGACTAGTAGTTGGTCTCTCTATGGTCATAGCTACTCCTAAAGTCTTAATATGGAGAGAACACAATATGAGCCCAAATGGCTAGCCAACTGATGTCGAGAGAAATCCAAAAAATTATGTCCATACATCTAAAATCATAGTTTATCTTAGGAATTCTAGGCTGGCGGAGAGTACGTGCTAACTCTAGCTGATCCTCTAACTTGTGCTTGGGGAGTTCTCTGAACTAGTGTCTTATCACGACACAACCTAACTAAGATCCTGGAATACTTTGAGATACTGCCCCTCATAATCTAGAATGGTCGTCATGGCCTAAAGAACCATACCACACTCCATACGTCTGATGGGGACTCTACCCACTATGATCATCATAACAGATCTGAGAACTACTCATTGTATGGAATACTGTTTGTGTAGAACTTATGGGCTACTGGTGAGGTTGAACTCTAATGAAAGAATACTCACTCCTGGATAAAATACCAATAACACTAAACTGATGACATACCTTTTGCCGTCATTTCCATAAGTCTCCATACTTACTCTCCATGTTCCTCTCATAATCAAAAGAAAGATTCGGTTGTTGTCAATTTCTTCAATGCCAAATAGTTGGCAATACTAATCCTCTAACACATCCATGCACCATTCTGACTTAGAAGGATATAGGATAGGAAAAAGTCTGGCCTACTCAAGATACCCAATATCATACTCAAAATCGGATAGAGAACCTTGATGAACACCATTAGACTCAACTCTAGTCTAAGAACTACTTAATGAATTGAATGCCACCCATGGATGAGAGGGATCTACAACATAATTTGAATTCCCACTGATGAACCTCAAGGGTTGAAGTAGTCACAAGATCTACTAAAGCCGAAGCTAGCCCAATTTCTTTTTTACTATTGCTGAAGACCTTTGATATCTATCTCTAACTATCTAGTACAATGTTGTGCTGAAATTTTAGAAACAAGTATAGAAGTCTCATCTGCTTCTGTCGACAATGTAGCATTATACTTTGGGGTGGAATAGAGTCAAAGAATGTGTTTGAGGTGTATGGGAATGCGTACACACAACAAAAATCCTAGAAGTGAATTTCCTAAAATGTCACTGTAGCCTCTCGAAGATAGGTGACATATGTCTACACTGATCTACAGGACTCTACTAAGCACGTAGCTCTTCTACTAATACAGCGATGAAATCTAGGATCTAATACCAATTTGTCCTGACCAAACTACTCAAGTCATGATGGCGCCTACCATAACCCACTAGTAGGAAAGCCAACTCATAGTCTGGAACAGCTAGTAACGGATGTCACAATCTAAACCAGGGCCTGGCCATGATGGGTATCTCAAGTCTCACAAGGAATGAAGGGTACCCATTTTACCTAACCTAGCTAACATATCAACCACAAATGTCGGATGAATTCCAAATATATAACAAGATAACGGAAAGTAAGTACAATAATAACTCATAAAGTATCTAAGTCAGTCTACCAAACAACATACTAAACCATCACATCCAAGTCCAAGTAATCCACAAAGCCTCTACAAAACCAAAGTCAATAATATGTCGGGACATGCCTACGACACTATCCAAAAATAATGTCTAAACCAAGTCTAAGATAAAGGGTAAAAGACCATGAAATGAATGTCTTCCAAAGGATGGAAGCTCACCACTTCAATGTTTATCTCACGAACTAGTAGATCACCTAGTCACTACAAGAAGCTCTGATCCTTATATAACATAGAGATATAGTGTAAAAAAATTATTAGTGGTTGGAGCGCTAGCATGTAACTCAGGGATAAGGATCTCTTAGACATTTTCACAAACATATTCAGGACATACTATTACCAAGACCAAAACCAAAGTAAAAACCATAAAATTTAGGGTTAATCATGACCCAATTATCAAACCAAAATTACCAAGAATCCATATGTTCCAAACCATCATTAAAACATGTATATTCACAATTTAAACCAAGAGTAAACAATACTCAACAATATGCAACAAAACCCTCAACATTGGTTTTCAAAACCACCCTTAATGATTCATAAACAAAGCATTAAAAACATAATTTTCATGAACTAACAATAAGGGAAGAGAAGAATGCCTTATTCATGATGATTCACAAAAAGAACATGACTCTTGAGCTTCTAGATGAATACCTTGTAGAAACCCTAGACCAATCTTCAAAAGAGAGTTTAGAGAAAATTTTGAGAGTGTTTTGATCCTTCCAAGTGTGTTATGAGAGGACAAAATGAGTTATAAGATGTGGGTTCTTAAGGATTTTGGGGTGGAAAATGTCCGAAATACCCTCAGCTTAAAAGCTGGAAATTGTGCACGATTTGGTACAGTTGGATCCCTCAAGTCATAACCATATCATATGAGTAGTAACCTATACTCGTACCTTGATTAGAATGTTGGATACTATATTTTTTCCATCATACGATGCTTTATCCTAAATCGTACCTATACCACATGACAAGTACCCTCAAATCGTACCCCAAGTAGAATCCTCTAGGCTAGACTTTGGACATCATATGGTTTAGCACTATACTTCTCATACCCTAACATACGACAAGTATGATTCCTTCGTGTACCAAGAACAGAACATGGCCTATGTGACACTGACCAACTGTAATACCCCGTACTTCTACCTAACTTAAATACATCCCTAAAATGTTAAAGACTTGCTTTAAAAGATAAATCCACTTTTATACATGTGGAATTTTCAAGAATTTGACTTTTTGTGTGGGAAATTGAATAAGCTTTCCATCGATACCAAATTTGCCTAAATCTGACACCTAGGCGAAGAACTGGAGCCATTTTAATAATATAGTGCACCACCTAGTACTTTAGCGTGTCACGGAGACAGCCAAAATGGCATTCGTCAAAAACCAGTGACCCTCCACAATATTGGCACGTCGTGCCAAGGCTCGATTTCAGAGTTGTCAATTATTAGTGCACCAACATGATTCCACCGCGTCGCGGTGCCATTCCAGTTCACAACCAAGGTGGCAATGCGATTTCCACTGCATCGTGCCACCAATCAGTTTCCTAATTGTCTAGTTTCTAGTGAGCTAGCGTAATTTCACTACATCGCGCCAGTATGTAAAATTGGGATATTTTTGGTTCCGTCATTTAATTTCAGGGGTTGTTTGGTAAATTCCAAAAAAAAACCCCAAATCAGCCTATACATGACATTAAACCCTAAAAAGACTTATTATTTCATTGTTTACCCACATCTCTCAAGAAATAAATCATTCTCTCTACAAGACTGAAAACCCTAGCCCCAAGTTTCAAAAGCAAATCTCAAGAATCCCTCCAATAACTTCAAGAAACTTACAATCAAGGTATGTGAAGTGTTGATTCATGGGTCCCTTCCACCCATGAAGCTCAAGAATCTCTTTTTAAAATCCAAAGATTTTGTATTTATAAATGTTCAAGATTTAGTTGAATTGAAATTCATGTTCATCTTCTTATTGGGTTTCGATTTATGTTTCAAATTACATGTTCCAATGATTGATCCTAGTATGTGATGTTTTGCATAATATTCATAAAAAAACCTTTAATTTCCAAGTTGAATTATGTAGCCATGATAATTTGATTTATTGATTATTGCATAACCAAATCATGCTCCCCATGTGTTTGATAAAATGCCTATGTGAAGAAATAGTGTCTTTATAGCATGTTATTGTGAAATCTCCATTCATGTACAAGTTATTGCATGTAAAGTGTTTGATGAAATGTCTTAGTCAATGAATTATGGATATATATAGCCATTGTTGTGCTTTCAAGCTTGTGCCATAATTTACTTTTATGCTATCGAGTCCTGGGGGTATTAAATACTCAAAAATTTAGGTGTGTGCCTAGAGCCAGTGTCATGTTTTCATGATACTCTCATTCAAGCCATGATTAGTAGAATTCAGTCAGTCATGTGACTCAGGAAAACTCAATAAACTCAGTATCAGTCTAGTCCCATTCAGTAATCTCAGTAATCTTAGAAATCTAAGTGATATCAATCAGTCATCATGTCTTAGTAGTATTTAGTTCAGACCTTAGTAAACTCAGTCAGCTACCAGAACTCAGTAGCATTCTATTAGTTAACAGAATTCAGTAGTATTTTATCAGTCAATGGAAATCCAGTGAACGTAGTTCAATCTTTTTAATCAGTAAAATCAGTAACAGATCAGTCCAGCCTAGTATGAACTAGGAAATCAATTTTATGTCTATTCAGTTGAGAGTAGGATTTAGCACTGAGTGAACCCAGGGATGAGGACATACACTATCAGCCAGTAGAGGGTGTGATCTTTAGTAGCAATCCCTGCGTTCCAAAACTACAAAGCTAGCATAGGTTGAGATGTACACCTACTAGTCTAGGGACTATACATCTTATTTAAGTTTTCCTTATATGAGGGGTTAACGGAAGAGCTCCCTGTCAGAAAAGGTCTACTCACAGCTTGCCTTTATCTGTGGAATGGTACTGACACCCCTTTGACAGGGGTTACAGGTTGGACCCTACCAGTTCATATTCAGGGCATATCGGTTAGATGATTACCTCTTACAGTTTTAGTTTTAGATTTAGTCTTCAGAATAAAACTCAGTCCAGTTCTAAAAAAATTAGGAATGTCAGACACAGTCACTCAACTCAGTATGGAACTTAGGTAGTTCCATCAAAATTTTAGACTGTTAGATATAGTAATCCACTTTAGTAAAGAACTGAGATAGTTATACAGATTTCAGGACTGTTAAATGCATTCATCCAGCTCCGTATAACACTAAAATTTGTTATTTATAATCAGGACTATCAAAAACAGTCTTTTAGTTATCAGTTACTAGTAAACTCAGATATCAGTAAATCCATATTGTCAGTACACTCAGTTATCTGAACTCAGGATTCAATCCCATCACGATCTCCGTTATAGTTATGTATTCATGGATGTATTCTCACATTTATGTTATACAGTCAGTTAGTATTGTTCATGCATATAAAACCTTTGCATTCATCCACCCTCACTTGCATACTAGTACATTCAATGTACTGACGTATTTTTACTATGGTGTTTTATACCATAGGTTTAGAAGAATGAGCTCTAGAGCATCAGTAGAATTCTAATTCCAGCAGTCAGAGTTAGAAGAGAGTCCTCATCCTTCGAGGACATGATCACTACTTTATTATTTCATAGTTTATTTTGGTAGTTGAAGTTAGTTGGAGACATGTCCTATCAACTTCTTATTCAGATAGTTTAGAGACTTTCAGACTATAGTATGTTCAGACAGATTATTTCAGTTTTAGGTATTTCTATACCTCGTCGAGATATTGTTTTATCAGTTTGTTATAGTTTTGAACCTTATGACTTTACAACTTATATTCTGAATATTTTAGTATACTATTTAGTGCTCAGTTACAGATATTAGTCATGGGTTAGCTTGTGGTCCTTCAGGGTCATGATCACTGTGTAACATTTCGGGTACTAGATTCAAGGAGTTACAGCAACATACAACCAAGGACTTGAAATTGTATCCACTCCATATGAGCGGTATAATGTAGTCGTATGAAGTACAGAATGTTCAAGGCTCAAAAAATTTTGCAAGGGCCAAAGTTGGTTGTTTCATTCTCCTCCTCCTTAGGATCATTCATCCCCAAATGATGGGATAAGGCACTACAAACACGATTAAACTCAAAACCTCTATACCCTTACCTTTATGATAGAAAACAAAACATCAAGGAATCCACAATCTATCTTGAAAAAGACACAAAGCAAAAATGTCAAGAACAACACATACCTCAAACAGGATTTTCCTAGATCGAGAATAGGAATAGATTAGTCTACCTAATTACCTTAATATCTAGTATTGAAGCAAAATTAATAATCCATTTAAAATCCAGAAGGATAAGACACATACCACCTAATTATGATAAAATTAGATTTAGATATCCACCAAGATATTATAAATATGGTTTGAATGAATAAAATACAAAAATACAAAGAATTAAAACAAAAAATATTTCTGAAAAACGTAAAGAATTAAAAATAAGAATAGAAAGACTACATTATAATATATTTGCCGGAGTTAGTAAAAACTCAATAAATACACAAAAAGATGAAATATCAAAATTAGAATCACAAATAGACATTTTAGAATATATATATCAACATGAATTATTCACAATAAAATGAACAAAGAAGAATTTACAATAGATGAAAAATATATGAAAATCACTAAGGATTAAAAATAAAAATAGTATTTTCTAATCTAGGATGAAGATATAAGAAAATTGGTGAACATTTATATCTAATGTTAGAAAAAGAAGAATTAAAATTAGAAGATAAATTGACAGCAATGGTAAGAATAGAAAGAGAAAATGAAGAAATAGATAGGAAAAAGGAAATAGAAAAAATAAAA
>JAPEIP010000008.1:53526595-53563603 GCA_026120095.1 Capsicum chinense | reverse complement strand
AGAAAAACTAGAGAAAATCAAGATAATCTAAATAAAGAAATTAATTATAGAAATCGAATTAGAAAAATAATGGAAAATCTAAAAGAAAAATTAATATGGATAGAAGAAACCTTAAAAAATTTAGAAAAAAAGTACATGTAATAGTTTATATAATTTAAAAACTTCGCTACGAGAAGAACAACACAAGATAATAAATACCATTGAAAATCTACAATTAGATATACATTACAATACAATTAGAATAAATTATTATACAGAAATTTGTAACTCTACAATTACTACAGGATAAAATAATAAACCATACAAATTAATGAATACATCTTACGAAAAGAATAAATCATTAAAAGATATTGAAACAAAATTTAAGAAACATCCACGCACAAAGAAAAATAGACTCATCATACATATAATAAATCTATTTCATACAGTTATCCGCCTAGGTCCGCACCCCCCTCCAAATGGTACCTTTACCTCACATTTGCATAGGACTTTTGACGATTGTGGGTGGCCGTAAGCCTAGCCCAAATTACCTACACCTTTTCCACATCTTGGTGAACCAAATCCAGGCTAAACATTTTTGTTCAGCAACCACAAACCACCCAATAGGAGACCTACTCCTCCTATAATACAACGCCTACAGTTACTAGAATGGTAACTATTATTATAAGAAAATACAATCAGAGGAAAATAGTCATACAAACTACCATCATAGTCAATCACATAGGCTCGCAACATATCTTCCAAGGTCTAAATAGTCTTTTTAGCTTCCCATCCGACTGCGGGTGAAAAGCCATACTAAGCCTCACTTTGGTACCCAAAAAACGCTAAAAAAATGCCATAAATACTATAATAATTGGGTACCACAATCAGATATAATCATGATAGGTGCACCATGCAACTTTACAACCTCTTGAAGATACAACTTCGAATAAACCTCGGCAGAAAAAATAGTCCTCAGGGGTAAAAAGTGAGCGGACTTAGTCATCCTATCCATCATGACCCACATAGAGTCACACCAATTCCACGACCGCAAAAGGCTAATAATAAAATACATATTAATTATCTCCCATTTCTACATCGGTAACTCAATCTCTTGAAGAAGACTACTGGGCCTCAAGTGCTTCCACTTTACTTGTTGACATACCATACACTACGCCATAAAGTCGCCACAAAGTCGGCTACATCCCGTTTTATGCCATTCCACCAATACATTTCCTTGAGATCATGGTACGTCTTTGTTAAATAGGGATGACCCATATACCATGACTCATGGGTCTCAACCAAAATCCTACATCATAACCTATCCACATCCAGAACATACAACCTCCCTTTGGTACCTTACGATACCATCTCCACCGATGTCGAAAACCATTACCTTTTGGTTAATTTTCATCAAAAAAGGAACTAACACCTATTTCTTCTTTATTTATAAACCAAGAGATGACTGATCAACCTATTGAAAAATCACACCATCATCCTCTCAATCCAAGAGAAAAATTCCAAGGTTACTCAAATAGCAAATATCCTTCACGGATTCTCGTTTATCCTTATCCACATGCAACAAGCTACCTATGGACAACCTGCTAAGAGCATCAACAAGCATATTAGCTTTAAATGGGTGTTAGTAAAGACTCATATCATAATCCTTGATAAGCTCAAGCCGTCTCTTTTGCCTGATGTTAAGCTCTTTCTGAGTAAACACATATTGTAGGATCTTATGATCGAAAAAGATGTCAACATGCACCCTATAAACATACCCCATAAAGATAGTGATGCAAAATTTTAAATGCAAACACCACAGCTAAAAATTTCAAATCATGAGTCAGATATTTCCTTTCATGAACCTTCAACTTTCTAGAGGCATAGACAACCACCTTACCATATTGCATCAACACACAGTCCAAACCAACTAAGGATGCATCACAATTATAACACCTTATATTTTGCATGTACTAGTTCTACTTATGTGGAACTTGATATAGACTTATGGTATTGGTAATGGGCTCAATATCCTATGTGACTAGTGATGGTAAAATAGGTTTAAATAAATTCCCATATATATTTAAATATGGTGCGATCGAGTTATCGTCGATGAGAGTATTTAAACTTGGTCCTGTAAGTATTTGAGTCTAAAGGAAAAGGTGACCAAGTGTACATAAGTTTTAAGTTTCACTAAATATGTTTTGATCTTAAAATGGAATAACATATTAAGGTGTTTTCTTGACTTATTTAAGCTAGTAGGTGAGTCACCTACTTGAGCTATATGGATCAAGTTAATATGGCCAAGACCAATGGACCAGATTTAGGTCCTTCATTAATGGGATAATTTAAGGCTTCAAACTAAGTAAAATAATTGTTGAATAGAATGAGCAGCCTCCTACCAAAATCTTTCCCAAAAGACCAATATGATAAGGTCCCATTTTAGACTTGAATAAAGCAAGTAGATGCATCACCTACTATGACCTTTTGACCAACCTAAGAACTAATTAGGTGCATAACCTATTAAGATTACCTTGACTAGCTTATTTAACAAAGTACACTACCACCTACTTGAATTAATTTTAGCCCAAATTAAAGGAGAGAAAGAGAGGAGGATGGGTAGCCAATGCCCAATAGTTTTAGATCCACAAAAGACCAATATAATGGGCAAGTAGGTGCATTACCTAATTTACAAGTTATGGCCCAAAATGGCCAAGAAAGTAGGTTAAGATCAGCTCCTTTTAAAGGGATTAAAACTAGCTCCTTTAGCTCGTTTTAGCTTAGAAAAAAAATAGCTTTCTAGGTTTTCTCTCTTGTTCTCTCTTAGTTATATAGCAACCCTATAATTCCACAAGGGTTCTTAGGATTTACCTTCCTTCCAATCTAAAGGTAAATCAATAAATCATGAGCTTATATTAAGAATACTCTGAGAATTATGTTCTCTATGATTAAATTATAATATAGCCCCTTTTAAGTATGGTAGTCCCATTATTCTTTATTATTAAGAGATTTTTCTCTTCGCCTTTGGCTTGTAAGTGAATGAATCAATTTATTGAAGAGGTATACATTAGCAAATAAACTACCACAGAAATAAGGTATGGCTACTATCCTTTTTTCCCTATTCCTATATACATATGTTGGCAGAGGATTGTGAATATATTATTGTTAAAAAATAAAGAGATGGTGAGTTCAATTAGTTGTTGCCATATTAAGGTATATTTGCGGCTGTTTTGGAACTATTTTATGTATATATTTTGGGGGCTTCTTGGTTGATGTTGGGGGAAAGGTTTGAATAGTTTTCATTGAAAGGTAAAAGAAAGGAATAGTGGTATACCACCGAATTGAATGTCACGTAAGCTTACTGCCCACTCCACTTGATATATTGTTTTTAGAGTACAATAATGACAAAATTGTTAAGGGGGATCCTATGTGAAGTTACATTGCATGTAAATGTAATTGGAGAAGAACAAGGTTGAAAGAACACCTTTGGGTTAGTTAATTGTGGATTACTACCCAGTTACTTTTTTGGTAATTTTAACTGGCGTGAATATGTTAATTAGCTACTAATATTATTTTATGCTATTGTAGATAAATAATCTAAAAGGAATAACATTAAGTAAAAGTGTGATTAGTTGTTAATCAAGGTATGTATGGTTCATTAATCCTATACTCTTTGGCATGAATCTAACTCGTGTATTACAAAGTAAGCTTCCTAAGCGCTCTTCCTTTACAGTTACGTAAAGGCAGCATACAACCTCCAAGGTGACTAGCAACCTAATTCCTACTAGTTAGGGTGTTAAAGTACCTGAAGATATGTTCATTACTAGACCTACACATTTTCCCTTCTAAGTAATAGTATGATATAGGTGTATTCAGCAATAAGTTTTATGAGTTATTCTCTTAGTCAACATGGTCTGTGGTGTTAATTAAGATCATATGTGTTATATTTTTATTGTTGATGCATCCTACCATATTGTTACTGCATCTAGTGCATATTGGAATGTTCTTTTCCTACTGGTCCAAAGTTCCAAATTTAATAATACCAAGACCACCAAAACAATAACTTTAAAGATAAAAGAATGAACAGAAGTGTATATATTTATTCTGGAGTGTATCCCAGGGGTTGAAAGAACATGTAGAATGGGTCGATCCCAATATTACGATTGGTCTCCTAGAGGTAAAATAAAAGTGTAGCATAGGTCGATCCCGATTTATGTATTTATAAGGACCATATCTCAAGGGTTAAAATGCCTAGCATGGGTCATCCTCTTTTACTACTGATCAGCTAGTCATTTGTATCACGCCTTATAATTTTATAAAGTAATGAAAACTAAAGCAAAGTAAAGGATGTAATGTACATGATCCCATAAGTACAAGAAAACTTGGTCTTCTATCCTTCTATGTTAATATCTTATTTCGTTGAGATCTTATGTTATTTATAGTTACTTCATGTCGTACTTACTCTATGCATTCTTTGTATTGATGTCCCTTGTAGGGGGACACTATGTTTCATGTCGCAGGTACAGGTAATCCATCTAGTAGACTACCTCAATAGGAGCACATGACATCCATCAGCTATTGGTGAGCTCCAAGTTGACTCAAGGATTTTTTAGTCTAATATATATATTTTGGTATTGTACAGTAGTTATGAGTAAGGAAGAGGCTTTTCCTGACCTTAACTAAGTCCATGTATCTTTTAGAGGCTTTGTAGACCAATGTAAAGTTTAGCATGGTAGCATTGTGCTCTTTTAATGTTATGGTCCCAATGGCCAAGTCTTGCATATGTAAGTTTGGGCTTATTTATGTGGTTTGTTTTCATCAATGCATCATATCCATACTTAGCAGGACCTTTGCATATTATAGTTACATACATGAAAGTATAAGGTTATGGGTAGGTGCTCTCTATCTATACGGCTATGAGTTCCTGTACGCCCCAATGGGATTTGAGGCATGACAAAAGTGGTATCAGTGTAGGTCATCCTAAGGAGTTATTTGCAAAGCCACGTCTGTGTAGAGTCTTGCTTATAGGTGTATTGTGCTCCACATCTCTAAGTAGGAGGCTATAAGATATTTAGGATTTGTTTCTTTTTCTTCATTTCTAATTCATATGGTTGAGCTAATAGTGTAGTTAATTTGTATTTAGCCTTGAATAATTCTTTTTTTCTCAATATATTAAAGATGTCATTACAAGGAGTAAGAGAGAAGGGTACGTAAGTAGATGTGGCTACCGAAGAAAGGACAAGCAAATCACCACCCTAGACATACTGATCAAAGTGAGGCTCAAGATAAGTTTGCATCATGAACTTCTTCTACTCCCCTAACTCCAGAAGAGCTAAGGGGGAAGGGAGTACCCCAAGAGTCACCTATTAATGCTACTGAGTAAGATTTTATGAAAGTGTGCAATTATTAACATGTATAGTTGTTGAACAAGGTCAAGTACGAGCCATTTCAACTATGGATACTAGTGGTGTGGATAGGACAGCTAGTCTACGGATACAGAATTACCTTAAATTAGTCCCTCCTCAATTCACGGGATCAGACCTTAATAAAGATCCACAAGACTTTATTGATCATATTTAAAGGGCTTTGGATGTTATTCATGTATCTGGTAATGAGATAGTTGAGTTAGCAGCATATCAATTAAAGGGGTGGCTATATTATGGTCAGAAGCTTTGAAAAAATCAAGGGGTATAGGTTCACCTTCAGCTAGTTGGGAAGAGTTTAAAACAGCATTTCTTAATCACTATATTTCATTTGAGATTTGGGAGGCTCATAAAAATCAGTTCTTAAATCTTTGCCAAGGAAATAAGTGCGTGAGGAATTATACCTTCCAATTTAATTCTTTGGCCAGGTGTGCTCCTAATGTAGTAGCTACTATGAAGGATATAGTTCATCGATATATAGATAGATTGGACTGATATTTTGGGAGAGATTGTATTATTTCTTTCTTTAATAAATATATGGATATAGCAAGAATATAAGATTTTGCATAAAAATGGAGGATCAAAGGCAAAGAAGGACACAAGAGCTGGAAAGAGGGTACTCCAAGAGGCCTAGATATATGGGAAAATTTTCTCCATCTCAAAGTGAATTCAGGCCTCTATTTTTCAATAGACCCCCTAAACCATCACCTTCTTACTGCACATTAAGCGCTCCTCTTCAATTCTAGGGATTTAAGGGAAATCAATTTGGGCAAAGAAGTATGAGTCAAGGTTTGCAAGTAGTGAGGTATCAAAAGCAGGGAGGTATAAGCTAATCAAGACCTTTTGGAAAACTTCGTAAGTATTATGGAAGAGATTATTTAGGAATAAGTCTATTTGGGAAATATTCTTGTAATTAGTGTGGCCCATCGAGATACATAATGAGAGATTGTCCAAAAAGGAGCATGGCTAATATGGCACGACCTACTGGATCTACTATTGCATCATCATCCTTGGTTCCTTCTTTTTGTAGGGGTTAGCAGATGAGCTAGTTCTAGTGGTGTTCAAAATCATACCTATGCTCTAGCGGGTCGACAAAATTCGAAAGCTTCTTTTGACGTGGTTAAAGGTACATTTTCCATCATTTCACATAATGTATATTCACTAATTGATCCAAGATATATGCTATCATACGTCACTCCACTAATTTCTAAAAAGATCATAAAAACACCAAAATTGCTAGCTAAACCATTTGAAGTGTCTACACCAATTGGTGAGTCTATTACAGCTTGAATATTTTATCGTAATTATTTGTAATTGTGATACATTGGTTGAACTTTTTTAGTTTAATATGGTAGATTTTGATACTATAATAGGTATGGATTCATTTTCCTCTTGTTTTGCTGCAGTAGATTATCAAGCCAAGATGGTGCATTTCCATTTTTTAAGGGAAGAAGTCCTTGAGTGGAGGGGTAATATTGCAGCACCAAGGGGTAATTTTATTTCTTATGTTAAGGAAAAGAAGATGATGTCCAAAGGGTACATATGTCATCTAGTAAGGGTGAAAGATATAGAGGCGGAGTCACCGACTCTTCAGTCCATTTCAGTGGTAAATAAATTTCTTAACGTATTTTCTAAAGAGTTATCGGGTCTACCTTCGGAACAGGAAGTTAAGTTTGGTATTTATGTGATCCCAGGTACTCAACCAATTTCTATTTCCTCATATATAATGGCCCCTACAAAATGACGTTAATTGAAGGAACAATTTAAATATTTGTTGGAAAAGGGTTTCATAAGGCCTAGTACATATCCTTGGGGAGCACCCGTGTTATTTGTACGTAAGAAAGATGGCACGTTGAGAATGTGTATTGATTACTGACTATTGAATAAGGTGACAATTATGAACAAATACCCCATTCCTAGAATTGAAAATTTGTTCGTCAGTTACAAGGTGCTAAGTGCTTCTCAAAGATCTACTTGAGGTTAGGCTATCACCAACTGAGAGTGAAGGAGAAAGATATACCTAAGATGGATTTTCAAATATAATATGGTTATTTTGAGTTTTTAGTTATGTCATTTAGGCTAACTAATGCACCAGCAGCTTTCATGGATTTGATGAATAGAGTGTTCAAGCCATTTCTTGATGTGTTTGTTATTGTATTTATATATGATATTCTGGTGTATCATAGATCGAAAGAAGACCATGCTAATCATTTATGGCACGTCTTACAAAATCTTCGCGATCGTAAGTTGTATGCAAAGTTCTCCAAATATGAGTTTTTGTTAAAATTAGTGGCATTCTTGGGTCATATTATATCTGATGAAGAAAAAATAGTTGATTCTCAAAAGATGGAAACATTAAAGGACTGGTTGAAACCCATAACGCTTGTGGAGGTTCGTAGTTTCCTAGGTTTGGCAAGTTATTATAGATGGTTTTTTGAGGATTTTTCTTCCATTTCCACACCTTTAACAAATCTAACACACAAAGCAGCCAAGTTTCAATGGCTAGCTAGGTATGCTTCTAATGTGGTATCTGATAATAGGTCTAGGATGTTGATTAAGGAGATAGACTTATCTAGGTTGATGGTCCATGTTCAACAGATTAAGGAGTAGAAATTTAAGGAAAGAGAGGGGGAGAATAAGAGAGCCAGAATAGTTAGCTTTAGTTTTGCTCATCCAAGCTCAGAGGGTGGTAACCATCCTCAATTTTATCAAAAATTTTCAACCCCAGCTCTATCTTTATCTAGTGCTCTAGTGCTGAAGTTTAAAAATAATAATTGGGATAGGGCTCAAGGCTCTAAATCCTAGGGTTGTGCGAACAGTGTTCGTACAAATCCTCGTTGCCATAAATGCGGTATAAACCATCAAGGTATGTGTAGAGCTAGAAGTGATGTATGTTTTAGGTGTGGCAAGCCAGGCCATAGTGTCAGGGATTGCCTAAATAGTGGTCAGCAGGATTATTCCAAGCGTCTCCTAGTTCCATCTAGTCGCTCGACTCAGTAAGGTGCCACTTCTAGTGCAACCAGTGGGCAGCGCCCAAATAGATTTTATGCACTTCTATCTTAACAGGATCAGGAAATTTCTCCTGATGTTGTTACTGGTACATTACAGGTCTTTTATTTACATGTTTATGCTTTGTTAGATCTTCGAGCTTCTCTTTCTTTTATAATTCCTACATAGCTGTTAATTTTAGTGTCAGTCCTAATACTTTAGTAGAACCCTTCTCAATGTCCACCCCAGTAAGCGTCTCTATTATAGCTAGGCAGGCATAATGAAACTACCCAGTCATAATATCCCAGAAAGCCACCTCAGTTGATCATGTGGAGTTAGAGATGACTGATATTTATGTCATTCTCAACATGGATTAGCTCCTCCCATGCTATGATTTAGTTGATTGTGGAAATAGAGTTTTTCATTTGTAGTTTCTGAATGAACCAGTCCTTGAATGGAGGGGAAGTACTTCAGCACCTAGGGATCAGCTTTTTTCGTACCTTAGAGCGAGAAAAATGATATCCAAGGTGTGTGTCTACCATCTTGTTCGAGTCAAAGACTCTAGTTCAGAAAATCCCAGTCTTGTGTTAGATTTTGTAGTGAGGGATTTCCCAGATATATTTCCTGAAGATCATCCTGAAGTTCCTCCCTAAAGGGAAATCAACTTTGGAATAGACCTACTTCCAGATACCCAGCCTATCTTTATTCCGCCCTATAGAATGGCTCCAGCTGAGCTCAATGAGTAAAAAAATAGTTGAAAGATCTTTTTAGATAAGGGATTTATTAGACCTAGTATTTCCCCGTGGGGTGCTCCTATCCTTTTTATGCAAAATAAAGAGGGTTTTGTTAGAATGTGTATTGATTACCGTCAGTTAAACAAAGTCACCATCAAAAATAAGTATCCATTCCTCAGAATTGATGACCTATTTGACCAACTTTAGGGTGCCAGTTTCTTTTCTAAGATAGACCTCAGATTCGGCTATCATCAGCTCAGAGTTATAGAGTATGACATTTTGAAAATAGCTTTTAGAACTTGGTATGGTCACTTTGAATTTCTAGTCATATCCTTTGATCTAACGAATGCCCCAGTAGCTTTCATAGACTTGATGAATGGAGTGTTCAAGCAGTACTTGGACTTGTTCGTCATAGTCTTCATAGACAACATCCTTTTTTATTCCCATAATGATATTGATCTTGTAGACCACCTCAGAATAGTATTGTAGATGTAGAGACCATCAATTGTTCACCAAATTCAGTAAGTATGAGTTTTGACTAAGATCAGTAGCTTTCTTTTGCCATATTATTTCTGGTAATGGCATTAGAGTTGACCCTCAAAAGACCTAAGCAGTGAGAAACTGGACCAGACCTATCTCTCTATCAGATATAAGAAGTTTCTTGGGTTTGGCTGGCTATTACAGATAGTTTGTTAAAGGGTTTTCATATATTGCATCCCCCATGTCCAGATTGACTCAGAAGAAAGTCAAGTTTCAGTGGTCAGATTCCTGTGAGAAGAGTTTTCAAGAGTTGAAGACTCGACTTACTCAGCCTCAATTTTGGCCTTGCCAGATGGTTTAGATGGGTTTTTTGTTTACTGTGATGCTTTTGGAGTTGATTTGGGTTGTGTTTTGATACAGAGAGATAATGCCATAGCCTATGCCTCTAGACATCTTAAGCCCCATGAATAGAATTATCCTACCCATAATCTTGAGTTAGTAGTTGTTTGGTTTGCCTTGAAAATTTTGAGGCATTATTTGTATGAGGTGCAGGTTGATATTTTCACGGATAATAAAAGTTTGCAGTATGTGTTTTCACAGAGAGAGTTAAATCTCCCTCAGAAAAGGTGGTTGGAATTGTTGAAGGACTATGATATGAATGTTTTGTATCATCTAGGCAAGGCTAATATAGTGAAAAATACCCTTAGTAGATTATCTATGGGTAGTGTGGATCATGTTGAGAATGATAAGAAGAAGTTTGCTCAGGAGGTTCATTAGTTGTCTAGGTTAGGCATTCGTTTGGTTGACTCAGATGAGGGTAGTGTATGGGTCTGAAATAGTTTGAAACCTTCTTTGGTTGCTAAAGTGAAAGAAAAGCAAGATAGGGATTCCAGACTAATTAAGTTGAAGGATCTAGTTAGAGATCAGAAAGTAGAGATTTTCTACTAAGTGGGAGATGGTATATTGGATTACCAGGGTAGAATTTGTGTGTCGTGTGTCGATGGTTTGAGACAGCAAATTCTTACAGAAGCGCATGGTGTGCGCTATTATTTTTACCCTGGAGTCACTAAGATGTACCGTGATTTGTGAGAAATCTATTAGTGAAGTGGCATGAAGAGAGATATTACAGAGTTTGTAGCCAAGTGTACTAATTGTCAACAGTTTAAAGTTGAGCACCAAAGGCCTAGTGATACTATATAGGAGTTTAGCATTCCTACTTGGAAATAAGAGGTGGTGAACATGGATTTTGTGATAGGGTTTCCTCGTTCACGTTGCTAGTATGATTTGATATGAGTTATTATAGACAGAATAACCAAAGTATCTCATTTCTTTCCAATCCATATTTCTTATTCAGCCAAGGACTATGCCAAGCTTTATATTATAGATTTGGTCAGGTTGCATAGAGTTCTATTGTCCATCATTTCAAATAGGTTACTCAGTTTACCTCTCACTTTTGGAATGCTTTTCATAATGTTCTTGGTACTCAAGTTTATCTCAGTACAGTCTTTTACCCTCAGACTGATGGTCAGGCAGAGAGAGTCATTCAGACCTTAGAGGACATGTTAAGAGCATGTGTTATCAACTTTAAGGGTAGTTAGGATGATCACTTTCCTTTGATCGAGTTTGTCTACAATAACAGTTATCACTCCAGTAGTTAGATGGCTTTGTTTGAAGCTCTCTAAGATAGGAGATATAGATCTCCTATTGGTTGGTTTAAGGTGGGTAAGACTAAATTGATAGGGCCCAATTCTATGTTTGATGCATTAGAGAAAGTTCATTTGATCAGGGAAAGGCTTTAGACATCCTAAATCCATCAGAAATCCTATGCAAATGTAAGGAGAAGAGAACTTGAGTTTGAGGTTGATGAATTAGTCTATTTGAGAATCTCTCCCATGAAGGGAGTGAAGAGGTTTGGTAAAAATGGGAATCTCAATCCCCGATATGTTTTCCCTTACAGGATCTTGAGTTGTTATGAAAGGTAGTACATAAGATTTAGTTACCCGTAGATTTGGCATCAGTGCATCCAGTATTCTATGTGTCCTTGTTAAAGAAGTGTATTTGTGACCCATCTATGGTTGTTCCTTTAGAAAGTAAAAATATTTTAGATAGCCTTTCTTATGAAGAAACTCCAGTCGAGATCCTAGATCATCATATTCATAGACTGAGGAACAAAGAAGTTCCCTTTGTAAAAGTTCATTGGCGGAATCAGTTTGCTGAGGGAGCTACTCGGGAAGCTAAAGTAGACATGCGAACCAAGTACCCTCATATTTTCTACATGAACTTAGACTCGGCTTAGGGTAACAGTTTTCTTTAGATTATCTCTTTTCCAGTCTCAATTCCAGCCACGTGACCATCTTCATGTCATTGCATGCATTCACAAATCAGTTCAGCCAATCACCATGTTTCAGACTCAGTCATGTAATCATGTTTTTAGTTATGCATATTCATCCTTTAATCTCAGTACCTTAGTATTCTTAAATTAATCACTCTCATTCGAGGACGAATGTTCCCAAGGGAGAGATATTGTAAGAACCCATATGACCCTAGCTCATTTTAGTTTACAGTTGCATGTTAAAGGAGTCCAAGACTTAGAAAATTTCACTAAGTGTTAAGACCTAGTTATTTCCAAAGCCCCTTAAGCTTCAATGATTTTAGTTTCGACCTTTTCAGCCGTAGAATGTCAATTTTAAGGTTGATTCATGATCGAGGATGTCAAAGGAACATCTCGAATGAGTTTCTATATTTTTAGAAAAGGTTTATATCATGTTTGGATAACTAAAAGAATAGGGCATCCTGATGTAGAGCCGCATCGCGATGTGTAGATGACCCAGGCTTAGGGTCACACCACGTTGGTTGCTTGACCCAGCCAAGGATCATGTCGTGTTAGCTGCTTAACCCAGCTAGGAGTCGCGTCGCATTGGGTGGCCTCCTCCAACTTCTTAAATCATCGTGAATAAGGGCATTTAGGTCAATTTTTCCCACCCAAACTTGTCCATAAAATGAGATTTGAGGTCCCTAGCCTCATCAAGATTCAAGCTCAAACTTCAAGAAACCACCAAGAACCTTCACTAATTCTTCAATTAAGGTATGTTAGATGTTCATCCATGGTTCATTTTCACCCATGAAGTCAGAGAACCTATTTTTAAGTTTTAAATCATGAATTTACATGTTTACAATGAGTTATTTTCATGAAGCTTTGATGAAGTTTGGTTACGCGTGATGTTTGCGAGTGATTTTAGTTGTAGAGTAGCCTTTACATATTTGAAGTATGAAATTCCATGTTAAATCCCCCAATGTATGGTTTTAGTGTTGTGATTATGTTATTCCCACATGTTTCAATCATCCCCCTGCCTAAGTTCACGAATTTCAAGTGTTTGATGAAATGCCTAAATGGTTGAATTTTGAAAAATGACTACTTTTTATTCTTTGAAGCTTTAGTATATTTCTACTGTTAATGTTATTGAGTCCTGGGGGTTATGAGTACCCAAAAACTTAGTTGTTTACTTAGTCTCAATATTTTCAGCACTGTTTCTATATATTAGAGTATTATCAGTTCTGTAAGTTATTATGATCAATAAAACATAGATCAGTTTAGTAATCCGAGTTAGTTCAGTTGGGTGTAGGATTTAGCACCGAGAGAACCCAGGGTTGGGAGCTCACCTGCCAGTTGATGGTGTGACCTCAAGTAGCAGTCCCAATGTTCCAGAACTATGTAGCCAGCGTAGGTTCAGATGTTAACCTGCCAGTTGAGGGTTCACTTATATGTCACTAGAGCACCTGCCAGTAGAGGGTGACTCTTTAGTCCTTTGGGACTTCACTTTAGTGGATCCACAGAGCCAGTATTATTACCCGTGGAATGGTACTGACACACTTCCAACGAGGGTCACAGGTTGGACCCCAATTAGCTTATATTGGGACATGTTGGTTAGATTATAGCTCCCATAGTGTCAGTCAAGTCTCAGTTCAAAAGTCAGTTCAGGTTTACTCTACCATAGCATAAAGTTTATCAATAAAATTGGTACTCAGATTTTAGTATTTCAGTTTACAGATTATTCCACTATTATGTTATATGCTTGGTCATGCATTCTTAGATCTTACAACCTTCACGTATACTATACATCAATTATCTTATGCTATTCATTCAGTCAATTATTATTCATGTAAATGAGCCCCTACATATTAGTCTAACCTCATTTGGTATGACAGTACATTCACAGTACTAACGATATACTCGTTTCTTGAGCAATGATATCTCATATCATAGGTTAGGATGCTCAGGTTCCTAACCACACTTAGACATTCCAACGCATCAGTAGCAGTAGCAGTGGTGAGTCCTCATATTCCAATGACCGATTATGTTTATTTCAGTATTTTACTTCAGTTAGACAGTTAGAATTAGTTGGGGCCTGTCCCTTCAACTCTTATACAACCAATTTAGAGGCTTTCAAATAGTTTAGTAAGTTTTGTCATTATTTTACCAGTTTTCAAACGGTTGTTTTCAGATACTTGTTTCCAGGTTTATGATCTCTGAGATTTTTTTTGTATTCAAAACCTTATGGTATATTTAGTAGTTTCCTATTCATTAACCATATATTATTCAGTGCTCATAGAAGATACCAGCTCATAGGTTAGCTTGTGGTCACTTGTGACTGTAAGCACCGTGTGGCGTCCATGGTGTACTCCCAAGGAGTTACAATACTCCACCAATAGATTTCCCATAAATCATGATACATCTAAGTGGATCCTAGATGGATGGAATAACGTACACCATGCGCTTCTGTTAAGATCCACTTCCGTAAACCATCAACACATGGGACACATAACCTGCCCTGGCAACGAAGCACACCATCTCCACCTTGGGAGAAAACCTCTACCCTTTTGATCTCTAACTACCTTTTTCAATTTAACTAAAGTAGGATCCCTATTTTGATTTTCTTTTACTTCAGCAACCAAGGAACATTCCAAACCATTCTGAACCCATATATTATCCTCTGTTGAATCAACTAATCAAACACCTAATCTAGTAAGCTGATGAACCTTACTGACTAACTTCTTCTTATCTCCCTCTACATGAAAAACACTAACCATAGACAATCTACTAAGGGCATCTGCCACCACATTGGCCTTGACTGGATGATACAATACACTAGTATCATAATCTTTTAGCAACTCAAGACACCTACTCTAATGAAGATTAAAATCTTTCTTCCTAAACACGTACTACAAACTCTTATGATCCATGAACACATTAACATGAACCCCATAAAAATAATCCCACCAAATCTTCAAGGCAAGGACAACTGCTGCTAACTCAAGATCATGGGTAGGATAACTCTTCTCATGAGGTTTAAGTTGTCTAGAGACGTAGGCTATGACTATACCTCTCTTCATCAATGCACAACTAATACCAACTCTGGAAGCATCACAGTATACTACAAACCCATCTAAACCATCCTCTAAAGACAAAATTGGGACAGAAGTGAGCCGAGTCTTTAACTCCGAAAAACTCTTCTCATATGAATCTAACCATTGAAATTTGACTTTCTTCTGAGTCAATCGATACATGGGGATGTAATAAAATAAAATCCTTCAACAAACCATTTGTAATAGCCAACCAAACCCAAGAAACTCTTGATATCAGATGGAGAGATGGGTCTAGGCCAGTTTCTCACTACTTTGGTCTTCTGAGGGCCAACCCGAATGTTATCACTTGAAATAATATGGCTAATGAAATCTATAGATCTTAGCCAAAATTTCCACTTACTGAATTTAGCAAACAATTGATGAGCTTTAAGGGTCTGCAATATAATTCTCAGATAGTCTGCATAATTATTCTCACTAAGGGAATAGATGAGGATATCATCAATGAAGACTACAATAAACATGTCTAAGTACTGCTTGAACACTCTATTCATCAAGTCTATGAAAGCCGCAGGGGCATTTGTTATTCCAAAAGATATTACTAGAAATTCGAAATAACCATACCGAGTTCTTAAAGTTGTCTTTGGAATATCACATTCTCTGACTCTAAGCTAATAATAGCAAGACCTAAGGTATATCTTAGAGAAATAATTGGCACCCTAAAGTTTGTCAAACAAGTCATCAATTCTAGGGAGTGGATACTTATTCTTGATTTTGACTTTGTTCCACTAACGGTAATCGATGTGCATTCTGAGAGAACCATCTTTCTTGCACATGAATAAGACTGGAGAGCCCCATGAAGAAATGTTAGGCCTAATAAAACCTGTATCTAAGAGATCCTTTAGCTGTAATTTTAACTCTTTAAGCTCAGCTGGAGCCATTCTATAAGGGGGAATAGAGATAGGTTGGATATCTAGAAGGAGATCTATTTCGAAGTCAATTTCCTATTCAGGAGGAACTCCGGGAAGATTTTCAAGGAACATATCTAGAAACTCCCTTACTACTGGAACTGTCTCAAGACTCAGGGTCTCAAAATTTGAGTCTTTGACTCAGAAAATATGGTAAATACACCCCTTGGATATCATCTTTCTTTCTCTAAAATAGAAAATAAAACTGAAATCTAGGTATTGAAGTACTACCCCTCTATTCAATGACTGGTTCATTAGGAAACTTAAACTGAATGACTCTATTTCAATAATTAACTGAAGCATAGCATGAGTGGAACCAATCCATGCTAAGAATGACATCAAAATTTGTCACCTCTAACCCCACAAGATCAACTGAAGTAATTTTCAGAGATACTGTGACCGAAAAATTTCTATATACCCATCTAGCTATAATAGATTTACCCACTTGGGTAGACACTTAAAAAGGTTCTGCTAATATTTTGGGACTTACATCAAAATTTATATCTATAGAAGGAGTCACAAAGAAATGTGAAGCTCTGGGATCTGACAATGCATAAACATGAAGATGGAAAACCTGTAACGTACCCATAACCACATTAGAACTTTCCTGATTATGCCAAGTCTAGAGAGCATACAGCCTATTCTAACACTGCCCACTGGTGGCACTAGAAGCGGTACCCTACTGAATCGAGTGACCTGCTGGAGCTTAAAAATAATTGGACTGACCCTGCTGACGACTATTTCTACCCTTTTACACAACTATCGAACACTCTTAGATCCTATGGCTTGGTTTTCCACATCAAAATCACACATCACTACCAGCAATACACTCACCCTAGAGGTTCCTAACATATTTTTGATAAAGCAAATTAGTACGACCACTGTTCACACTACCCTAGGACTTAAATCCTGGCGCCTTATCCTAATTGTCTTGCCTGAACTTAGGCACTGGTGCACTAGCTGATGATGGAGCTGAGGTTAAAAATTTCTAACGAAACTGAGAATGGTTACCACCTTCTGACCTTGGCTGAGAAAAGTTGAAACTACCTATTTTAACCTTTTGTTCTCTCTCTCTCCCTCTCCTTATTCTTCTCCTTCTCAATATACTGAGCATGAACCATAAGTCTTGATAAGTCAATCTCCTTAATAAAAATATCAGTCCTACACTCCTAGGCCACACTATCAGCTACACCATATATAAACTTACTCAGTCTAAACCTATTATCACCACTATAGAAGGAGCATACCTTGCCAACTAAGTGAACTTAAGAGATTACTCCTTTACGCTCATATTTCCCTACTTCAAATTGATAAACTCCCAAACCTTAGATTTCCTCAACTCTAAGGGACGTAACCTATCTAAGAAAGTTATGGAAAACTCCTCTCACTCTACCGACCCTACATCAACACCACGATCCTCCTTCCACTTTATAAACTAGGTGTGAGCTATATCCTGCAACTGATATACAGATAACTCTGCACTCTCACTCAAGGTGATACCCATGATATTTTTCACCTTTAGTACCATATCCAGAAACTCCTGTGGATACTCTTCAAACTTAGATCCAGAAAATAAAGGGAAATTTATCCAGGTGAAATCTTGAATCCTAGTTGCAGTTGTATTTTCCACTAGATTAGTTGGGCAACAGCTTGCTATTGTTCTAAGCAGCTACAAAATGGGTTAGGGTCATGAAAGCATCCCGAAATTAGGCGTGAAATACATGCTCATTCAAGGGATCTTCCTAAACAGGTAATGGTGTGGGTTGATCCCCATTCATTCTTTCGTTGTTTCTTCTGGGAGACATTATCTATAAATAAAACAAAGGATGAGTTATAAAAAAGGATGATAATGCTCAACTCACTCCCATGATTGAGAGGTGAGGCGGTCGTTGCCAATAACCCAACTACAGTTGGGGTCGAATCCATAAGGAGCGAATTATAAATTTCAAGTCTTATGGACGCTCTAATTACTAAAAGGTTACCCAGAATGATAATAAACAAGACATATAAAATAAAATGAGGGGATTGTTTTCTAACATTTTTTTACTACCAATGCACGAATATGACACTTTTGATTTGAAATCTAGATTAGAGAGGATCTTGGGATTATATCTACCTAAAGGTAAAGTGTGTGGGTTAATGATGGTTTAGCATGAACCTTATTTGTTAACCAAAAGATAGGCTAGGTCGAAAGTCATTGTAGTCAATCTTTCAATAAAACTACAATGATTTCACCCATTAGCTCCTAACAAGTGTGCAATTCATAATCAACCAAAACCTCAATCAAGCATCCCTATTTCTAGGATGATGCAATTGACAAGGCTTACACTCCAATCACAATTATTTCTAAGATTGCAAAAGGTAGTAAACCATAGACTTAATTGTCCACCATTACCTTGTCCCCCTATAACTCTCTTTCAAGGATGTTATAGGTTACCTCAAGTTCATCTTCATCCCTCTTTCAAGGATGATGAAGGGTTTTTAGAGTTTAGGGTTTTCACCCATCAAACCCATTTGGAGATTTAGGGTTTTCACCCATCAAATTCTAATTCATTAACCCAAGCAATGGTGGAATACATACTCTACAACAAAAAATCATGCAAACACAAGAACACCCACACATAATTAAACTTTAGTTTAACATAATCCCAAGACTAAATTACTTAGCTACTCATGAAAAAGTAAAAAGAGATATACCATAAGGATTACCAAAAACATTTATTCTTCCCAAAATTACTAAGAAATTAAGCCTCCAAGAGTAGTTACAAATTTTTCCAATTAGGGTTTCTTTCTTCCAATTCAAAAATATCTATGAGGTAAGCAATACCCAAAGAAGAAAGGGTTTTCGCCTATATATGGTTTGGGTTTCATATATGAAACTTTACAGAACTACCCTGGGTCGTATTCCCGTTGAACCGCGATCACACAGGATTGACCACAACCATAGCTATGCAACCGCGGTTGTGCTCTACGATCGTATTATGATGACCATCTTGACTGACTGTGACCGCGGTCATAAAAAATTGAGGTTGAACTGCTCCAGGTCACCAGCTGCACTCTTTTTGCTTCAATTTGACCCCCTTTTTTCTCTAATCCACATCTTTTCACCTTCTCAACTATATACATTCAAAATGTGGCTATTAGTGTATTTTAATCATGATTATGTCTCTTATTCTTATACGAAGCATGGTAGTGTGCACAAATGTTTGGTGCAAATGAGTGGTAAAATTACCACTCATTATCACCCCCAACTTAAAACTTTGCTTTTCCTAAAGAAACACCACTCTTTTCCATGAGACAATTTCACATGTACCCTTATTTTAGCACCCAGTGATCATGATGACTTAAACTTGATGGATACCATAAAAAGCTCTTTGTAAATGGGCAAAATCATTTCAACAACACCCCTAAAAAAATAAAATATTTGAATGATGCATTAGACTTTAAGGAGCAACCATGTAACAACCACTAACTCTCTATAAAAAAACTCACTTGTTGACTACAACCAGGTTATACCTCTTTTTATCTTATTGGGCGGAGGATGCTAAAATCACCTACCTCAACTTGTTCATATGCCTCCTCTCAAGGAAAAAAATTTCACACACCTTATTACTAATCACACAACAAGAAATATTATGTTCAAACACTCTCTCTCATGAAATTCTCCATGCTAACAAGTACCATGTTATAGGATTGACCCTATTTTTCAATCCCCACTACAATGACCACACTCGGTTGGGAATCACAAAGTACTTTTTGAGCTTGTAATATAGGTTTAGGGAAGGTTAGGATATCAACTTAGGACAATTGGGCTAAACCCTCCTTTAACTTTTACATTATACTCTCTTCACCTTTTTTTGCTATTGGGCCACTTCTTTTTCTTTTACTGTTTTCCCTATTTTACCTTTTCTTTGTTTCACCACTTTATTTTTTTTATCTCTCCTCTTTTTTTTGTGTGCATAAATAATGCCTTTTATTCCTGTGTGAGATCTTTTATTTCTTCAAATCAAAATGCTTTATTTTCTTAAGC
This sequence comes from Capsicum chinense, assembly GCA_026120095.1. NCBI lineage: Eukaryota > Viridiplantae > Streptophyta > Magnoliopsida > Solanales > Solanaceae > Capsicum > Capsicum chinense. The sequence continues at coordinate 53,543,640 of JAPEIP010000008.1, read as the reverse complement.
ATATAGTCACTTCTTATAAATTTGTGGCCCAACTACATTTCCTTCAATTTCAAACACCCCTGACTTAGGCTTTTAGCCTCAACTTGCGTCCTTAAGTTCGAGGAGCATAGGGTTCAAAAGAAGACAAAATAGAAAGGTCATGGCTTGTAATGTGTTTGCCAAAGAAAAGTCCAAATGCTCAAAGAGGGTGACTAGGGATAACTCCAATGTAGTGGTAGGAGTTTTTCGATAGAGTAGGCTTCTAATGTCACAAAATAGCCTATGATCATTTACCCAACCAAGCACAATCAAAATTTATCTCTGAATGACTAATGCGGCAAGTTCTAGATGGTACAAGTACACATAAGATGTAGACAATTAAGTTCACACACATGGCATATGAATCTCATCAACGAGGTTCACTTTTTCATCCCACTCGAGACAAAGAAGGAGTATTCACTATTATTTTGAAGTTAATTTTTGGATTCATAGAAAGAGGAAAAGTTTTGTCACAAGGTTACTCACATCCATGCCCTTTAATTTTGTAAAAATTTTGGATGAAGAGGGTTGTTTGTTTTGCATCTTCATCACGCATAATTTGCTAATCATGCAAACAACCCATGTTGATGTCTCACATCATTGCTATAATATAGGTGGACCACTTTCATGATTCTACGGGTACTCAGACTTCCCCTGCATCCATCATTAAAAGCCCAATCACAACGCTTTTCCCTTAAGAATATTATCACTCAGTCTGTCACAGGGAAAAGCTCATTGCTTAAAACTAAATGAAAGTAGCAAAACCAAGAACAAAGTCACTGATCCATGCAAATATTGACACCATTAGAGTGTCCGATAATACAACCCAAATAAAATATGAATCATACAAAAAAGCAAAAAAGTATGTAGAAATATCAATAATACTGGCCCAAATCAATTGAATAAGGAGACACCCCAAACTGAATGGATAAAGTAGTTGCCCCACTACATAAATAAACAAGGATAAAATGGATAAGGGTGCTCCCTAAAATTGCATCAAGGGCTACTTTCACTCTCAGATTCTGTATCATCACCATTCTTTTTAAGAGCAGTCCACTCAGCTGGGGCCTCATCATCACTCTCCACTCAAAAGAAAAGAAGTCTATCTCAAGGTTTTAGGACCTTCCATAGACCCTTCATACCCTTTCACATCTTAATAAAGAACTCATCCTTCTTCTTCTCTCTTGTAACTATTTTTTCATATTCAACCTGGAGGTATCAGTATGACTCCACCAAAGAAGAGTAGGCTTTATCAAGATTAGAAGTGGTAGACTTTTTCCTTTTTTAGTCCTCTCTGTACTTCTCATAATCGGTATGTGACACATATGAATGATGGGTAGTGAAAGTCTCTCCTGATCCTTGGGGAAAACTAGACACAAGCTCTTTGATGGTTATAATATTTATTCCAATCTCCTCAAGAGGTCCCATGGTGTTTGGCCTATAAGATTAGGGCCCATTGTATCCCAGCGTTTTCAAGTCGATCTTTCTTTTCTTTCTTTTTCCAGGTGCGCCCTCTCCTCAAATCATTAAGGGGTAAATAGGGGTACTACGATACACCCATGTCACTCTCATACACTTCCACCCCCACTTTTTTCAAAGCTTAGTAATCAAAAAGGGAGGAAGAGATGTGTACCACCTTGGTTCTTGAAATGATCAATTTTATTGACCATAAATTAACCAATATCAAGTAGGATGCCGTCTAGAATACAAAAAACCATTGGAGCACGCAATTCTAGGATTGTTATCATGTGGGTGCAAGGAGAAACTTAGGTACAAATGATGTGCAACCATATGTGAGCCTTGGGAGTGAGTTTGTTCATGAAGATGTTACTTTTAGTCTTGGTCCAAGAGACTTTCTTTCTGGGGCATAGCCTTTGCGCCAACCAACTCCTCGGTTTACCCCCTTTTGCTTTGAACTCACCCATGTCTGCATGTTTTATCCCATAAACATCATTGATTTACTTAGCCCCAACTTTAACTTATTTTCCCCAAATCTCGACAGTCACATTGAAAGGGTCCGAAAAAGACACTTCACTAATTTTAGCATAAAACTCATAGACCCATTATTCATTTTCAATGCATGGATTCGGGGTACAACACTACCACCCTATGGCTTAAAGTTTTGTCATGAAATGCCAATAGTTTCTTTGCCATATTCTACAGGTAAATTCCTCTTTCTGGGAGCAGCTTTGTCCTCAATAGATCACTATTGTAGTGAGTGTGGCTCTTTGGTGCCATGAATCAGATGTGATCATACTTGTCCATGAGGTTATCATGAAAGCACTAGGCACATATTATATCAATCAATGGCATTTTAACATGCAAACTATACCACATTGCTTATTAATGTTCATTGAAATAGGTTCTCGGTGGTGCTAGGTTAAAAATTAGATGTGTGGGATTTTTGGCATGGCAGGAAATTGGTCCCGAATATTGGGATCATGACCAATGATCGCATTTGCATTGTCATGATTGCGGTCATTTGACCACAGTCACGATATCTGAGGCTGGTTTTATGCCACTTCTCATGTTCAAATCTCTTCCAAGTTGTGTTACTAGCATGCTCTATAATATGTATGTACAGGAAAAATAATTGACCGATTCTAATAAGTTTTTGAGGGTGAATTGAAAGTTTATTTGGGAAAAGTATCAAACACTTGGTGTTTACATCTTGTGTGTCTATATTTTTCACACATTATTGGGTATTTGAGATGTCCCATGTGTGTTCATATCTTATCTAAGTAGCTAACATCACCCTACACCAAGTATGACATGGAAGTCATAACAATAAAACTTTTAGGCCCTCTCTTAATCATGCATCCAAGGCCTATTTTTAAAAATAAAAACACGAATTCATGACACTTACTGGAGTTTTAATGCAAGAGGGTGCAAGGATGTTATTTGAGAGCTCACAAACTTGGCCAAAAATTAGCTAAATTAGATAGTACAATCTTTAAAGGGAGTGTGAGGGAAATGAAGGTAAATGAGTGGTTAAATTACTGAAGTGGCCATAATCACGGTTAGGTGACCACGATCGCGACACCCAAGTCACTGTGATCATGGTAACTGAGAGCAGTTTTGCTTCCCTATTCAGTTATTTACTCAATTTTTAAGAATCTTTCCCCTGTTCAGTTTTCAATGCAGAATTACACATTTTACCCTTTTCAACTCATCCAATGCACTCTATAGTTCCATAAATTCATGTGTTATTTTCATATGCAAAAGATAATATCTATCCTATAAAAATATTAAAAAAGATATGAGACACTCTCATGGAATTTATGGGTTGCCTCCAACCTAACGCCTTAGTTATCATAATGGAATGACGTCTTCCTTCCTTTATTCTTAATTTATGTTATCATCATGTGTGATTAATTTTTGTGGTAGTGGGGTTGACCATTTTTCTCTCATAGAGTTTGTATATAACAATAGCTATTATTACAGCATCCGGATGGCTCTATTTGAGGATCTTTATGGTAGGAGATGTCGTTCTCCTATTAGGTGGTTAAAAGTTGGTAAGGCTAGGTTGTTTGTTCATAATTTTATTCATCAGGCTATGAAAAATATAAAGGTAATAAGGGAAAGGCTTAAGACCACCCAAAGTCGCCAAAAGTACTATACTGATGTGAGGCAAAGAGAGTTGGAGTTTGAAGTCAGTTTTTTGGTATTCTTAAAAGTGTTGCCCATGAAAGGAGTGATGAGATTAGGAAAGAAGAGAAAGATCAATCCCTTATTATGTTGGCCCTTACTTGATCTTGAGAAAAGTGGGCAATATTTCTTTTGATTTGGAGTTGCCTTCTTGTTTGGGTTCCGTTTATCCGATCTTTCATGTTTTGATGTTAAAAAAGTGTGTGGGTGATCATTCCTTGTTTGTCCCATTGGAGACTGTCGGCATTTTGGATTCCTTGTCTTATGAGGAAGTCCCTATTGAGATTTTGGATCGACAACTCTGTTGGTTGAGGATCAAGTTTGTGGCTTCAGTAAAGGTTCTATGGAGAATCATAAGGTTGGAAAAGCCACTTTGGAAGCTTAAGAGGACATGAAGTCATAATATCCAATCTTGTTTTCTACTTGGTATAATTGTTCGTAAGGTATGTGTTTCCTTGATACCCTTATTTTTTGACTTATTAAAGAAAATAGTGTTTTCCTTTATATCTTTGTTTTCTACCTTTGTTAAAGGTAAGTGTGGTGGCGTTCTGTGATAAAAATCATGCTAATGGATGCCTTGTCTCATTATTCAGAGATGAATGATCCTAAGGGTGGCAAATGTAACACCCCAGATTTTTTTCCCTCAGAATTCTTGAGTTTTTATACTCACTGCCCACACGATGACTCTCCCTACTAGTCGTAGGAAGTCATTATAGGTCGTAGAACCCTAATCATAGATCGATTGGTGCATTTGTGTAAGTCTCTGTGTTGGTCATGATTGGCACCCAGTGTGTCGCCAAGACTTACTACGAGTCATTTAGTGGCTCTCATAGCCAAACCTGTAAAGGTGGCCAATGTTTCTGTCTTTTCTATAAGTTGACCTCACGAGTCGTAAGTTCTGAATACAATTTGTAGGGCACGACTCATAGTCACACTAGTGTTAGTTCCCATAGATATTTTCAGCCTACGAATAAATGTCACGAGTCGTAGGGTGACCCTACGAGTCATAAGGTGACCTATAACAACTAGGCAATAGTTTTTCCGTCTTTTTATTGAGGGCACTTTAGACATTTCCCCTCTTCCCAAATCTTGACCCAAGACTTAAATCCCTTTTATGGTATCATTGTCACTCCAAAACAAATCAAAATAACTTCTTAAATTCTCTCAAATTCTCTCCAGTAGAAATACTAGGGCTTTCAAGAAATTGGAATCTAAAGGCTCAAGGGTTGATTTCTCTCCACAATTTTCAGGACTTTCAAGCATGTTACTCTTCCCCAAACATTGTTTTCTTAAAGCTTGCATTTTAAAGTGTTATTCTTATGGTTTTGATTTTTGTTTTGGATCAAGGGATGAGGATTTTGAATGTTTGGTTTTTGAATAATGCTTCTCATGGTTTACATGTGGTTCTTCATGCTTTATTTATGGTTTTGAAATTGTAGGGTGTATAGGTAGGGTGAATAAACTAGGGGATTGTGATTTCCCCCAATTTTGTGAATATTGACAATTGAATTGGCAATAACCCCAACCCAATCTTGTGAAATTGGTTTTGAGTATGAGTATAATTGCATTAACGACTTTTGGAACAATTGAATTATATAAATATTCTATTGAAACATGATGGTTTAATTTAATTAATAAAAGGGGTCTATGTTTACCCCATCTTTTATTAATGAACAAAGGGAGTTGTTTTCCTTAAGTGAATAGAATTCTATTGGCATGATCATGTTACCTTTCAAGTGTAGTTGGTATGACGATACCAACAGTGTATGCCTTAAGGAATATTGTGTTTCAATTAATGGAAAGGTCTGAAAAATGTTTTAACTAGGCTTAAAGAGGGTTGTGTAGCTGAGTTGTGAAACTAGAGTTCCTGAGGGACCACTACTGGAAACCGCGTTTGCCAACATGGGTGGTCTAAATGACTGGGGGCTTCGAGTCCCCCTTAATAAATGATTGGGTGGTTTGAGTCCCCCATTTTAAATGACTGGATGCTTGTCACCCTATATATATGACCGAGAGGTTCGAGTCCCCCATGGTACATATGTACATATGATTATTCTTAAGGTCCATGCTAAGCCTGTTCCCTATCCCAGCATTTTATATAAGTATGTATATATATATATATATATGCATGCATATATGTGAACATGTACATTGAGTTGAACTGGATTTTGAATTGTCATTATTTTATACTTATCCCTGAGTTAAATTCTAGTGATCGACCCGCTAACCATCTCCAGATGTTTTATCCCCATGCGATGCAGGAATCGGAGATACTTCTACTTTTCCTACATAGTGATATATCTAAGTTGTCAATAGTCAGCTTGAAGTGGTAAACCTCCTTCTTCCAAAAGTTCGTTACTTCTTGGTTTATATTCTATCATAGATTTTTCTTTGGACTTATTTTGGCTATGATCGTGGGTATGTCCCGACGTTGGTTTGATTTGATTTTGTCATAGAGGCTTTGTGGATTACTCTGGACTGGGTATTGGTCATTGATTTATCTTAGACTTCTTGAGTTTTGATTATTATTTCTTGTTATATGTTTTGAATTTAGCCATTGTTAGTGTATTGTGTTTTGTGTGACTATACAAAAAGGGTGGTCTCCGGTCCACGGCGAACTTGGAATGCCCATCACGGCCAGGCCCTGGTTCGGGTTGTGATAAAGTGTACTCAGAGGCTAATATCATCAAGGAGAAGAACTTCACCAAATCTTATTATAGGCTGAACAAACTCTAAAATGTGTATTCTTGAATCCACCCAAGTGGGACAATCATAACTCAAACAAACTATGAATTACCTCACCGAGGAAGGAAGTACTAAGCCTAACACCTATATCAATTTCAAGACCCCGACCAAAAAATGAACTCATAATTCAATGAGCGGTCACAAGAGAGGCCACCTGCCTCTAACTCTCTAACTCCATTCTAGACAAAAACCACATCACGGCAAGATAGGAGCATCCAATCTCCATGCTAGTACCAAGAGCAAACCATCACAAGGAGATGAATCCAAAAAATCAAAGAGATAAATCCAAGAAATCTAGATATCAATATCACAGCCACTATTAGGCGATGAAATATCCACAAGCGAATAATGGACCCTAAACTGGTGAATCTAAAAAATGGGCTACATAGATAGGGGTAGCCACCGCAAAACCCTTCGCAACCCAAAAAGGCAAGCCCAAGAATCCCAAACTCAAGAATAGGAAATATAATTAAATTGCCAACTTTAGAATCATTACAGAGCCACAGAAGTTGAACTTACCTTCAATACCATAATCCACTCCAGAATCAATCTAGCATAGCCCACAAAAGAGAAAAACAGCCAACCTCACCTCGCTATAGAAAATAAATCCTCAAATCGGGTTATTGCTACCTGGGCCAACGAATAAGAACAGCAACAAATCATCAATAGAAAGTACCACAATAAGGCTAATATGCCATGATGAATGGTATCGAACCCAAATGCTACACCCATAGGGGGAGATATTAATACAGATCTAATCCATTCACTACTAAAGGAAATTATCCATAGGGATAACTATATAATCATAAACTCAATAACAAGGCAAACAACAACTAGTATGAATTCATCAAGGTAATTCACACAAATGAAAAAGCTAAATATGGGAAATAAAATCACACCTATCATGGTAAAATCCATAATCACATGTGTAAAGGATCTAAGGGAGAATAAATCTAAACGAGTCCAAACTCGAACCAACTAACTGAATCATCAACTGAGGCACCAAGTGCACTATCTCTAATTAAAGGTGCCAGAGCATCACGAGGCTGATCTAAATGAGTTGAATGGTCAACAGTCCCATGTTGGGGATACTCTCTAAACCAGTTACCAAGCTCTCTTCAGTCGTAGCAAACTCCTGAATCCCTAGCCTGGCAAGAAAAAAAGTCTGATCCCAAATGACTAACCGACTGATGTTGCGAGTACTCTTTACTACCAATGTCCCATCTCACTACAACTAAAATAAACTCCTAGAATACTCTGAGATACTATCCCTCCTAAACTAAAATGGTCGCCATTGCCTAAAGACCTATAATGAAAACTCTGCAATATCTGATAGGAACTCTGCCCACTACTATCAAGTGCTCTGATGCCAAATGGAGTGGCAAAGTTAATCCTCTAATAAATCCACACACCATCTCTAGTTCAGAAGGATATAGCATCGGAATATGCCTATCCCACTCAAGAAACTCAATCTCGTACTCAAAAACAGATAAAAAACCCTGATGAACACCAATAGACCTAACTCCAATCTAAGAATTGCTCGATAAACTAATGCCATCCCTGACATTGAGGTATCCACAATTAGACACTGGATCCCTAGTTTTGAACCTCGAAGGGCTGAAGTAGTCATGAGCTTAACTGGAGCCTGAGCTGACCCTAAATTCTTTAGTTGATGCTAAAGATCTTCGATATCCACCTTTGAATCTCTAGTCCAACGCTACACTAAACCTCTAAAAACAGGTATCAAAGTTTCATCCACATCTATCGACCTCTCAGATTTTTCATTTAGGACAGAATAGAGTCAAAGAATATGTTTGACACTCATAGCAACACGGACACATGATAAGGAGTCGAGAAATAAATTTCCTAGAAATGTACAGTAGTCTCCCAAAGATATGTTATAGACATCTCCGAACCAATCCACATGACTCTAATAAACACTTAGCTCTTATACTAATACATTGGTAAACCTAGGCTTCGATACCAGTTTGTCCTGACCTAATTTTTCAGGTCAAGATGGCGCCTACTATAACCCACCAGTAGGCAAGCCAATCTCATAGTCCAGAACTGATAGTAATAGACTATCAAAAGAATAAAAGAAAGAATGGGAAATAGATGAAATAAAAGACTAACATACATAAGATAATCCCAAAAGCTGGTGAAATCAGTACAAGAGCTTCTAACATAAGAAGGATACAAATGAGGTACTAAATAAATATACAGATACAACCATCTCTAAATACAACATAGAGACTAGTTTAGAATATAAGAGGGAAGAAAACAAAATTTCAAAATTCAAGAGCTCACTCTATGTCTTCAAACCATGGCTTGTTTGCACGATGCACAAAACACCGACAATAACCCGTAATATAATTTACAGGCTGCAGAGGTGTAGTATAAATATCAAACATGTGATACTCAGTAGACAACTACCGAATAAGCTCCAAAGATAATGTAGATATACACAAAATAGAAATAGAAATAGATTCTAAACCAAAATATCCAGCAACCACATAATAAAGCTAGTGAGATAGTAAGAGAAAAATGTCCTGCTTATGTCCAAGAAACTAACATAACAAGGCTAAGGAAGTATTAAGTATGGTCTATCCTACTCCATCCATACTCAGGAATCTCAACATTATACCATATATCACCAGCCAATATTCGAATAAAGGGAAAAAGAGGACATATAACAGTATACAAGGCTAATAAATAAATATAAAATTTGATAAATAAAAGAAGGAAGGGATATAAGGTATTACCATAGCTACATATAAATATATATAAATATATTTATAAACAGGGGCAATCCAGGTATAACTTAAATCATAAGACTAGAATCTTGAGACCTCATAATCGTAGAAGGAACTAGTGCTAGCATACTAAGGGTTTCTAATCCATACATCTAATCATGAGATAATCATGCATAATAATATAATCAAAAGGTAAAAGAGCCAGAACAATACCCCAAATCTCAACAATGGATCAACAAATAATCTGCCATAAATTAGCCATAATAATGATCATACAATTATAATGATAACAATAGCAATGACAATGAGCGTAAACAACTAGCTCGGACAAATAATACCTAACTGAGCCTTTTACGAATGCCCGCCACCCCAAGCTCAGAAGGTTCAATCAACATACAGTACACCACAATCCATACTTATCATCCATACGTATACAACCCCTCATATAGTTGATAGATATAGGTGCATACTGATGATAGGCAATATGCATGCAAGGATGAATGGAATAGAATCCATAATACTATAATTGATCCAAGTATTATAATATATATTTGAACTCAAATCGATAAGTATAATCAATATTATAATTATTATCATCACAACCAATATCACAATAATCATCCTCCTGTCCTGCCGAGCATATATCATCAATATCATAATCATCCTTTGGCTTTGCTGGGTATATCATCAATATCATAATTATCCTTTGGACTCGTCGGGCATATAAGTATATCATCATAATCATTCTCTGTTCTTGCCAGGTATATAAGCATATCATCATAATCATCCTCTGGCCTTGCTGGGTATATAAGCATATCATTATAATAATCCTCTAGCCTTTCCAAGTATATAATCATATCATCAACACGTATATATATAACATCAATACTATAATCTATGGTTAAGTTTTACCAAGAATTTATATCTTCAATACCACCATCCATTTCCATACCATACCATAGAAATATATATATAGATATATAATTGGTGCATGGACTTATGTCGTAGATAAAAATACTATAAATCTATAAATCCATTGCTCGGGGTAAGCTTGGGGACTAAATCATTATAATAGTGTAGAAATGGTAGAAATTTCTCACAATTAAAGTAAATAGTAGTATCAAAATCATAGGTCGGAATCTGGCTCGATCAAATCATTAAAAGACTATTTCAGTGTCAATGCAAATAAGTCATCCATTAAGATAGTATGATTTCCATTATGAATAAATCCATTTTAAGAAAGGTTGAAAAGTGAGTTTTTTATCCATTTTTAGGAAAAATAGTAGTAAGATAATATTTTAGTTGGAATCATACCATTTACCAATTAATGATCATGAATATACCAAATCTATGCATGTCATCACCAGCATTCAAATAATGGAACCGTAAGCATCAATATAACTATAAACTAACGGCATATCCTTTACAAGGATAAACACTTCCTAGATGTCCAATCGATGCCATAACATGGCGTTAGGCCCAATAATATGTCCAAAATAATTAAAATATCATAATCACGACGCTAGGCCAACATACATATTTGTAACCCTTATCAATAATCATATTTATAAGACATCTCGTATCTATAAGCCATAGTATATATTTGAGGCATATATATATATATATATATATATATTTCATATCATATCCATAAGGCATATCATATCTAGAGGCTATAAATCATATCTATGACGCATATCATATGTATAAGGCATCTCATATCTATAGACCATATATCATAACTATGAGGTATATCATATCTATAAGGCATCTCATATCTATAGGTCATATATCTTAACAATGTCTATGCCTATATTATTAACCATGTTGATAGACTAAATCATGAATCCAGTCTGAAATCCATAACATAGCTACAGGCCATTAATCATAATCCGGGAAAAACCATCATTATTCACAAAGACATGAAGTAACCTCACACTAAAGGCTCAATAGTATTAACTATATCTAAAATATGTACATAAGTCCACAAGGGCTAACACAAGTCTTCGCCTAAGGTGGGCCGAAGGAACCTACTTCTAATCCTCGAATTCTATATTTAGCCAATGTCTACCCCCGGACTAGGCTAAGGTGATTATATTGATTTTTAGATGGTACATAGGCCTTGATTAGCCCTAAGGTAGGAATTCCACCTAGAACATAAACAGTTAAGTTAACTCCGCCTAAATTATAGTTTCAAGGTCACTAAATAGTCCACATAAGGATATTCTTACTAATCATTCTTCCAACACTTAAGCTACATACCAAATCTTACATAATAGCACAATCATTATACAAATTAGCTCAATCTATGAAGAAAGTAATAGGATCCTAAAAGTCTAATAAGCATTTTACCTTACGGGTCAAATTACTCATCTAATCCCCAAACTTTAATAATTAAGACTAAGTCATGGTGTTCTACCTATAATCAATCTTAACATTCCCATTTACATCCAATACATAAAATATGTTATCTTGTGAAGAAGAGTAGACAGAAGCCTATCTCGAAGCCAAACTGCAATCCTTGAATCATCCACAAATATCTGTCTATACTTCATAATCTCAAAATACCTCTACGCTATCAAAATTACAATCTATGTTTCATTAGGTGTAAAATGAGACCCATATTGCTATATAATGGGTCAGGTCAAATATCGGGTCAAGAATAGGCTCACGGGGCCCGTAAACTAAATCCAAAATTAAACCCATCATGAGGTCCCTCGAAGCACAAGGAAATTATGCTCAAAAGTTGAGCATTCATGTGTCAAATCAACCTTTAAGGTTTAAGAATTCAAAGACCTAATTTGTAGGAATTTATCAATAAATCAAAGGAATCCCACTATGAATTCAAAGGGAAATCACTAAATAATCGATAACCAAGCTCCCCAAATTATCTAAAAGCTTCAATTCCACTTAATCTCACTATTTAGGGTTTTCTCTCTCAAGAGAATAGGTGAAAATGAGCAAAATCAGGCAAAAGGAGTCAATTTATACCCAACCCAATTCCTTGGGAGTCGCTATTGTGACCTGAGGCTCTGCGATTATGGTATCTCGTGATTGGTCAGCTTATCATGATCACAACATGTATTACGATCGCAATATCTGATGACTGCACATTATGTCACAATTGTAATATCTATCCCGCGATCGCACCAATTAGCCTGCCAAGGATACCTCAATCACGACCCTTGGCTTGCAATAGTGACAGCACCAACTGACAAATGAAACTTGGAAAATCTTCCAAGTCTCCGCCAAGCTCTCAGGGTTCATCCGGAATCCCGTATACGCAAAAAAACTATGTAACCATACTAAATTTGACGTTCCAAACTTAATGGAACAGTCAAAATTTCCATCTGAGGTTGTTTCAATGAAATGTGGGTCCTACACTCAATTTCCAATTTTTTAACTTTCCAACCAATAGCTCAAAATGAGCCTAGGTGACTCCCTACCTGAACCGAAGGTCCACCTAGCCTAAAATTAACATTTTAGAGGTATTGTCATTGTCTAAATTCTCATCTGAGGTCATCTAGAAGGATTTTTTTCTTAAACCAAATCTAGAACAGCAAAAGCGCCAAAATAGAGAAATGAGCCTTAAATCCAAATATACGGTCTGATCACCAAACTAAAAGTTCTGATAAATCATAAATAACCTATAGCCTTTTGGGAATGCTTAAAACCCTAAAAATGCATGAAAATCAAGGAAATGACCTGGGAATCATTACACCATCTCTGTTAATACACAAACTATCTCATCATGCTCCTTAAGGCAATCGCTATCAAAATTCATCAACACTATTGCCAAAGTTTTAACTATAAATTTCTCTTTAATAAACACATCTATCTCACTTTATTCCATAGTATCAAGAACAAACACAACACTCGTATCTCTTGGTTTCTTCATTGATTGACAAACATCAAACTTCACCTCCTCATCATTGATTCTAAATTTAAGCTCATTTTTATCCATATCTACTAACACCTTTCTGGTGGCTAGAAATAGTCTACCCAAGATTATGGGTAATTCAAAATCAACCACGCAATCAAGAATCACAAAGTCTGCTAGAAATATAAAATTTTCAAGTTTCATCAATACGTCAGAGAGAATTCCAACAGGTTTTTTGATGGAATGGTAGGCCATTAATAGCCGCATAAATATCAGGTTGGGGCACCCTATCCCAGATGATGGTATATGGATAAGGACACCAAATTGATGCTCGCACCAAGGTAACAAAGTGTCTTTGCAAAACTAAATGCACCAATTATGCATAGAATAGTGAATGCCCTAGGATTGGATTTATTTTATACCAATGATCCTATAGTAATTGCATTGCAGTAATGGATATTATCCACTAGTTCATATTTCACAATTTTCTTCTTAGTAACTAAACCTTTCATAAACTTTGCATATCCTGGCATCTGTTCCAAATACTCCACCAATGAACATTTATCAACAACTACTTTAGCATGGCCATAACTTTACTGAATTTACCATCTTCTACCTTATTTTTCATCCTATGTGGAAATGGAAGAGAAGTCTTAGGAATTTAAGCTAGAGGTGTTTCTACTTCCTTTCTCTTTTACTTGCTCAACTCATCATTGTTTGTCAATTTAGGAGACTGCCCAATAGTATCCTTCTTTTTAGCTGCATTTTCCAGCTTCTTAAACTCTGCTGGACCAACTTTAGAATCGACATCATATGAAATGGTTTAATCCTCGAGTGAAACATCATACATATGTGTTTGAAATATTAGATGCAGTTAAGGTAACTGTCTAACACTTCTCATGGTAATAGCAAGATAGGTTCTATCATTTCTCAGATTCTGCACCATATCACTTTGAAAAGTTCCATACTTTCGCTGGTTGAAAGCCACAGAGAATTGATTCATTTGATGCTCTAAATACTTAATAGAAGTGGAAATATAATAAACCAGTAGACTCAAAGTCAATAAGTCACTTTTTATCTCTTTGACACCAAAATTAGTAGATTCTACCATTTCTAGCAACATAGCCATCATGGATACATGGACAGCTTTACTGATTCATTTATAGCAGTATCATGATTACCAGGTGGTACATATTATTAGCCTCCTATAATAGCCCATTATGTTTTAATAATGACAAACTAATAAAAAAAATATGCATTATATACCTCAAAGGAGATCAAGGTAGAGATCCATAGAAAAGTGATCCCAAAACTATATTTGGAAGAGCATTGCAATAAAATCGAGAAGATTCCTAAAATGAGGAAGTCAAGGATCATGATAAGATAATAATGGTGCAACAATCTTAGAAGGAAGATCTCTCACGGAGCTAAAGAAAGAAGGAAAATTATATCCCTTGTATGGACATATTTGAAATGGATGTGTATGGATATGAATAACTATCTAAGAAAGGAAGATCATATCATACGCACGGACATATCTAATATGGATGTGCAAATGATGTGAATCCTTAAAAAAGAAAGCAATACAAATCCATGATTGATAGAAAATTCCTTGGGTTTTCCTTATTAGAGCAAATGAGTAAGAGGACAGCATATTTAAAGGCATTAAAGACAGAAGACAAATCAAACAACTTCACAAGGAACTCTTACTTTGCCTCATCCTTAGTATAAATAAAGATTTGTAATTCTATAAGCTTACAATAGTTACAAAAAGAAAAAGATTGAGTCAGTTCATTAGTTGTACTAATTGAGGTTGTGTCATGAGATTCGTATTACAACAAATTAAGATTTAGAACTTGTCAGATCCTACAGTAACTCATTCTTATATTAAGCTCTAAAGAAAACCCTTAAAACCTAAATGGACTAAAATTTGCACCACACTGGTGATCCGAATTAGTATAAAACTCTGCGTCTCACTTTACTTTTTAGTTTTATAAGTTTAGTTTAATTCTATTTTATAAGTTGTCATAACTCCAACCTGGGCCTGGTTGTGACGGATATCTCAGGCCCACTATGGATTGGAGACTACCCCGTTAGCCTTACCTTAAGGGCACATAAATATAAATAGCAAAAGTCGACCAAAATAGCTATGAGATGGGTAAATAAGTTAAAAGAAGATTCTAAGAATCAAAACAAATTATCAACCCAGTACTTCTCCACAAAAGCCTCTAAACCAAGAAATACAAACTAGGTCGGGACATGCCCCTGACTATCATAAAAAGAATCCAAAATGAAATACTAAACAACACTAGAAATAATGTAATGACTGAGCCTTCCGAAAGATGGAGACTCACCACTTTATTCCATGTCCACAGGAGTACCAAACCACCTAACGCTGCACAGGAGCTATAGAAAACTCTTCAGGCCCTATATCATGAAATAAAATAGTGCCCAGGGACGGTCAGTAGGGCGAGCACTGGCATGTAACTAAGAGGATATGGATAAAATAATGCATTTACCAAAATCCCAACATAAACCATATGCACCATATTTATATATATATATATATATATATATATGATGTTAAGATAAGGACAAAGTTCAGGAACATGAGATTTTAAAGTATTAACCTAAACTATGTAGCTCGCTCCATCCTAAAGAAAACCATGGGAAATATAGGTCAAGCTCCCCTTGTTGGAAAGGCCCCAGTTCATGTTACCCACACAAACTGAGGAAAGGATAAAGAAACCAAGGTTATAACCCTCCCAAAATATATATAATATGTGACCAAGCACACGGTCATATGGACCCCCAACACCAGCAAATATGGTTTTTTGTGTTGAACTCTCTTTGACCTACACCTTCACGGTGAGCTACACAATTCCCTTTAAGCTTAAATTAAAATAGCTTCACATAAACCAACCATTAACCCAGGAGTCATTTATTGAGGCATTTACCAACTATTATCGTTATACCTGTATGCTTGCAAGCAAATTTAATTATGCCAAACTAGTCCATATAACCACATTGACTTCCAAGTTCTATTTAAAATGCAATCCATGGCCACTAAGACCGTCCAGATCCATTTATATCCATTTATCCATTAATGCAATGTAATGGGTTCAAAAGATAAGTTAAACCACGTAATTATCCATATTCAAAAACCAAGATTGAAAAGTGGGTTGAGGTTAATACAATTATGAAGCCAAAAATCATCCAATTTGGGGAACCTATGTAACCCATTCCAACTATTAAAATAATGCACCAATTTAGTCCCAAAAACCATAAAATAAATCATGCATAATCCATTTAAACCATGGGAAAAGCAATTCAAGTAATCGCAATCAAAACCCCTCAACTCAATTTCAAATCCATCAATTAAAATACATGAATATTGATTAAATAAATGCCACAATGTAAAAATACAAGTTAGGTATGAGCAACATGCCTAAAATATAGAACAATTCAAAGAAAATTCAAAGTTTGGAGCTTGAATGGTGAATCTTCTATAAAATCATTAAAAAATTTTGGGTTTAGAGTTAGAGAGAACAAGGATGGTGTTAATCTCTGAAAACTAAAGGAAAAGGGTCATTTTAATTTTATAAAGTCGTGCAAGGGGTAAAAACACCAAAAGTCCCTCACCCAAAGTGAAAAAAAAACAAAATTGGATAAAATTAACACAGGAGCGTGGGACGTCGCTATCGTGGAGTGTATCCTCTATGCCACTCCCTTACCACAGAGTTTAATCTCCATACATACTACTATTTTAGAGGCTTACAACCTCAGGGTCCCAAAATGACCCTGAACCCCTTCTGAAAATCCCAAAACATTCCCCAAACACCCTTTTAACATCCCTAAACACAATTCAAGCCAAAAATTAACATTATACATGCGGAAGGGTCAAAAATAAATCCGTTGAATTTTTATGGGGTTTTATATAAGTATATTAACATTTAGGTGAGTTAATTGATGTATCAGATCATTCAACTCAGAAAAGATTT
>JAPEIP010000008.1:53515634-53526371 GCA_026120095.1 Capsicum chinense | reverse complement strand
AGAAAAGATTTTAGTCCCCCCCCCCCCACCCTCCATCTTTTTAATTTTAGTTGGTATCAAATCAAGTCTCACTATAAAAGTGTTTCTGAAATACATATGAGTAAAGATCAAATGGACAACTATCAAATTCCAAGAGAACTCCTTCAAGACGGAAACTCGTCAACAAGACCACCATACTTTAATGGACAACACTACTTGAATTGGAAGATTATATTCAAAATCTTTATGCAATCAAATGACTTTCAAGTTTGGGTGGTCATCAAAAAGGGGAAAATACCTATACCAAGGCACAAGGAAAACAGAAGGAAAAGGAATTGAGCAGCATAGACTTGGATAATTTTAAAAACTTTGAAATCACCAAAGACTAACAAGAGGTAATTGAAACTAATGTTAGAGCTATATGTTTGCTTTATTATGCAGTTAGTGGAGTAGATTACGGCAAGATATAAACATGCAAGACATCCAAAGAAATATGGTACAAACAAGAAGTAACCTATGAAGGTACTACCAAGATGAAGGAAGAAAGGATCAGTGCTTTAGTCAGTGAATATGAGTACTTCAAGATGAAAGAAAATGAGGGTTTAGAGTCAATCTTTGCACGATTTAGTAAACCATATATAAGCTAAAATCTCTAGGGATGATCTACTCCAAATTCTCCAAGTCAAAAAACTGCTGAGGAGTCTTCCAAAAGCACAGGAAACTAACGCCACCATTCTTAAAGATGGAGATCTTAATAACATGACATATGATGAACTGCATAGTAACCTTCTTGCTTATGAACAAAATTAAATAAATAAGTATAGAAATGAGGAGAAACAAAACTCATTGCCTTTAGTATTATAAGCCTTAGAGAAGATGGGAACATAGATGAAGATAACAACAAAGAAATGTCTCTTATAAATTTAGGTGTCAGACAAATTCTAATGCAGAGGTAATTGAGACCCCAAGGTTTCAAAAACAATAAGTTTGTAAGAAATGATGATCATTTGTTATCAGTATGGGAAATTGGGACATATCAAACAAAATGGTCCTAAATTAAGAAGAAGGTCATCTAAGAAAAACAAAAACTTTGCAGCTTGGAGTGACGAAGATAAGATTGAAGATGATACAGAAATAGCAAACATGTCCTTTATGGCAATGGGTGAATCCAGTGAGGTAAGACCCTTTAATTTTTAAGATTGCAATCTTCTTCAAAAAAATGTTGATTTGATTACTAATGAACTACAAAAGGTTATCGATGGGTACAACAAAGTTTCTCAAGAAAAGAAAATTAGCATTTCTTTTTAAAAAAAGAAAGAAAGAATAGGCAAATTCAACTTGAAGCAAGCCAGATAGAACTATACTTATTTTGATAATGTAAAATGCAATTAAATAACATTAGAAAATCACCAAGTCACAGTTCTGTTAGATCAAACATTTTTAAAGATAAACCAAATTCTTCATCAAATTTTTTTAGTTTTACTAAAACCTCTTTCCCCTTTCATAGACCTATCAGCTATAGTTGTGGTAAAAAGGGGCATAAATCACATAACTACAAACAATAATCTAAATAAATGTGGGTTTGGAGGCCCAACGAAAGCCCATCTAACCCTTAAGGACCCAAGACCACTAGTGTACCAAAAAAAATTAATTCTTTTATTTTGTAGGAACATGTGTGCAGAAACTATAGAAAAAGGATATGGGTAATAGATTGTTGATGTTATAGACACATAACATAAAAAAAGAAAACTTTTACTCTCTAAGGAAATTTGAAGGTGGATCAGTCAAATCAGGTGATAATGCCAAAGGATAATTCATAGGAGTTGGATTTGGAAGATCAGCTCCTCATATGAGCTCATTGAATTTTATCTTATGGGTGGACTCAAACACAATCTATTGAACATTAGTACACTATATGATGTAGGACTTGATTTATCTTTTGAAGTTGAAAATCGCTCCATCAAGCATAGAAAAGAAAAAACTACTCTCATTAGTGATCATGTCGATAATATTTATATTTGAATGATAATTTTACTACTCTGACATGCCTCACTGCTCAAACAAGTGACGCCTAGTTCTGGTATAGAAAACTTAGGTATTTCAGCATGCATGCCATTGATGAGTTTTGTTGACTTAAATTGGTGAACAGTATGCCAAAGCTAAAGTTTGAAAAAAACACATTTGTGATGCCTGCCAACTTGGTAAACAAACTCAAACATCTTTCAAAGTAAAAGACATTGTCAGCACTATCAAACCCCATAAAATAATCCATATAGATCTGTTTGGCCCCACCAAAACTGCCAACATTGGTGGAAAAAAATATGTATTTGTCATAGTTGATGATTATTCTCGCTTTACCTGGGTAATTTTCCCTTCTCATAAGTAGGAAGCCTTCAGTAATTTGACATCTTTTGTAGAAAAGTAGAAAGAGAAGCAGGATACTTCATCACTTATGTTCATAGTGATCATAAAGGAGAATTAAAAGACAAATATTTTGAGGATTACTGTGATCAAAATAGTTATTCTCAAAAATTCTCTTCTCCTCGATCCCCTAAACAAAATAATGTGGTCGAATAGAAAAACAAATTCCTCCAAGAGACTGCACGAACAATGCTACTCTAACAAAACTTACCTGATCACTTCTAGGCATAGGCAATTTGCATGTCATGTCATATTCTCAAAAGATGTGTCATCAGACTTATTCTTAAGAAGACACCCTATGAACTATGGAGAGCAGAGAAGCCTAACATCAGCTATTTTCTTACTTTTGGGTGTAAATTCTTACAACAACAACAAGAAAAACAACAAAAAACCCAGTGTATTCCCATATAGTAAGGTCTGGGGAGGGTACAATGTACGCAATCCATACCACTAATCCCGGGGAAGTAGTAAGGTTGTTTCCGATAGGCTGTAAATGCTTACAACAACAAAAACAACAAACCCAGTATATTTCCACATAGTGAGGTCTGAGGAGGGTAAGAATAGCTTGGGAAATTTGATCCACGAAGTGATGATGGTATTTTTCATGGTTACTCTTCTACTATCCATGCCTATAGAGTATATAATAAATAAACTTTGTTTGTTGAAGAATTTATACATATAGTATTTGATAAATCTAATCCTATTATTGTGATCTTGATTGATGAGGAATGGGTAAATGACTTCCACCACTAAGCTTCTCCTAGGATAGCACCTGATCCAGTTGAATTTGAGTCAACTACAAATCAACTAGAGTCAGTTTCTAGTGTCGAATCATCAAAAATAAATATTCCAAGGGACTTATTAGAAATCTAAATGACCATATGCAGACAAGAGATTCTCTAAGAAAATAGGCATCAATGGCCTTTATGTTGCAAATTAAACCCAAAAAGGTTGATAAAGCCTTGAAAAATTAATCATGGGTCACAGCAATGAAGGAAGAACTTGATAAATTTGAACTAAATCAAGTTTGGAATTTGGTTGAAAGACCAAAAAATTGATTTGTAATTGGAACCAGATGGGTTTAGACAAACAAAATAAATGATGAAGGTAAGTCAACAAAAATAAGTCTTGGTAGCTCAAGGTTATTCCCAACAGGAAGGTATTGATTATAACAAAACATTTTCTCCTGTAGCAAGGTTGGAATAAATTTGGATTCCTATTTCATTTGTTGATTTAAATACTTTTAATTATGTCAAATGGATGTTAAAAGTGATTTCCTAAATGATTTCATTAATGAAGAGGTCTTTATTTAACAACCTTTGGGTCACAAAAATCCATCATATCTGAATCATGTCTTCAAACTCTCTAAAGCACTCTATGGTATCAAACTAGCTCCAAAGGCTTGGTATGAGAGATTGAGTACTTTTCTTTTGAATAATAAGTTTCGAAGAGGGAAAATAGCTATTACTCTATTTATTCAAAAATTAAACTCCAGCATGCTTATTGTACAAATCTAAGAAGATGATATTATTTTTAAAAGCCCTAACATCTCCTTGTGTGAGAATTTATTAAATCTTATGAAGGGAGAATTTGAGATAAATCTCATGGGAGAATTCACTTTTTTCTTAGGATGCAAATCAAGCAATCTACCAAAGAAAGCTTCATCATCCAAACCAAGTACACAAAGGAGCTCCTCAAAAAGTTTGGTATGGATAAATGAAAAGTTTTTAAAACTCCTATGAGTCTTTCCCTGAATCTTGGTTTAGACACATCAGGAAAAGATATTGATGAAAAGACCTATAGAGGAATGATTGGATCAGTACTCTACTTGAATGCAAGTCGACACAATATCATGTTCTGTGTATGCAAATGTGCAAGGTTCCAGTCAGCTCCCAAAGAGTCACACTTAACTACAGTTAAGTGAATCCTTTGATATCTAATTGGAACTTAGGATGTTGGACTATGGTACCCCTACTCCTCAAATTTTTATTTAATTGGCTACTCAAATACTGACTTTGCAAGTGATAAAAATAATCAAAAAAGCACTAGCAAAACCTGCCAAATTCTTTGGGAATGCCCTAATTTAGTGGCACAGCAAGAAATAAACTTCAGTTACGTTATCAACCACCAAAGTTGAATATATAGCCATGGGAAATTATGGTACTCAATACTATGGATTATGAATCAATTACTTAATTTTGATTTATCTTTTGAATCTATGCGTATAATATGTGACAATACAAGTGCAATTAGTCTATCTAAACACATGGTGCATAATTCTAGAGCTAAGCATATAGATATCAAGCATCATTTTATTCTTGATCATACTGAAATTGGGAATTTTCACTATAATTTATTGACTTTGAAAATCAACTTGCAGAAATTTTTACCAAATCCCTGCTAGAAGATGATTTTGTTTTCTTTGAACATTTGATTGCAAGACCATTTATTTTTGTATAAAATTTCTAATTTTTGTTTGCCTTAAAATATTTTCAAAACTGAAAAAATCTATATTTTCCTTTCTGATCCATATCTTTTTTAATCATTACCTTTTATCTACCCGCTTTTATGTTTCTACCTTTTTGACCTCTCTCTCCATATTTATTTCTTTTACTTTACCTTTTTCTCTTCCCAAGAGTCTTGCCCTTTCCTTTCATCCGTCATCTCCATTCAAATCATCTTGCTTCATCTGCCCACCACTTCACTTTCCTCTCCCATCTTTTAATATTTTTTCCAATTCATCTTCCTTATTTTTCAAATGACTCAAACAAGATCCATGGAAAATATTACAAAAAATCCTACTAACTATCAATTCATAATCAAGACCCATTCTGTATTCCTGGTTCTATAAGGAAGCCTCTTTTTAATGCTTGCAATCTACTATCCCCAAAAAGCTCTCAACTTCTAGTCCTAACCTACTATATAAAAAATCTCATGTTGCTTCTCTGGACACTCTTCCACTAGAAGACATGCATAAGTTCTTGTTTTTATCTCAGCGAGGGAAGTTTTCGCCTTCAAAAATTGCTCAGTGGTGCCCAGGAGAATTGTGAAACTCATGTAGTTAAATGAGTCTTACTAGAATTTAACTTCTTTTTTTAAGGCTTAAGATCTATCTATTGTACTCTATCTTAAAGGTTTAGATGTGTTTGAAGACTTTGTTCGCATGTATTATGCTGATCTTTATTTTTCCCAAGAAAGTGGTGAATTGGAACTCTTTTGCTAGTTACTAGAACCATCCTAAATGATTTCTTGTTTGATAAAGTTTTTGATACTAAATTTTCTGGAACAATTCCCTTTATGAATGGTACTTGGCCTGATGATTTTAAATTTAGTTTTGAAGAATCTAAGCGGGTGGTTATAGACCCAGAAGTTAATCTGCAAAATTTTGGCCCATTGTCTATCTATTTCAAATACTAAATTTTGGCTCATATAGTCGCCACCACCTTAATTCCAAGGAAGGGTTCTCTAAGCAATGTCACATTCAGAGATGTTTTTATTTTGTATTATTTGATTAAGAATACAAAATCAATTGGCCTTTGTGGTTTTGTAAGTATATGTTGGAGAGTGAAGTTGATGCCCATACCACAGCCAGTTTGCCTTATGGTCTGTTGATTACTCAAATTCTCCTCCACTACTTATTGATCTCTCCGAATTTCCTATGATGGATGTTTCTGTGACTTATGACTCTAAAACCTTTGCCAGCATAGGATATGTTCTGGTAGACACTGAGTGATGTAAAAAAAAGTTTGCAAAATCCAAGGTTGATTTCCAATAGTTAGTAAAAGTGCTACTAACCCTATGTCTTCCATGCTAAAGGAAATGAAAAAAGTTAAGGACCGCTTCAGAGCCATTGTGGAAGGAATATTGAGTATTCAGGAGTCAACAAGTAGTTGTTGCAGCTGAGTAAGGACACAAGCACCAATGTGGGAAAATCCCGCTTGTTGATAGAAGGCTTCAAATAGGAGGGTATCAAGATTAACCAATTATTTACTTAAATTAACTCCATCAAGTCTGAAGACAACTCCTCCCACAACGAGCTTTCCATATCTGTCCAGAACTCCTACTCTATCTTCTCTAACAACATTGAAAAGTCCTATGAGTATTTCTATCATAATATGGATAACACCCCCACCTACTTCTTAAAAAATGTTAACTCCTTAGATGGCTTATTCAAAGGGGGGTTTGTCCCCTTCTCTCCTTTGGTTTATACTTAAGATAGTAATATACTCTCTGGCTATCCTTCTTAACTTTTTTTTTGTTTTTTAGTGGCATGGACCTTTCATTTTCTTATTGTCTATGTGTTTTTCTGGCTATTTTGTTTGTCTTATTTGATCTATTCTTTTTTATTATGCCAAAGGGAAGAATTGGAACCAATATTAGAATCAAGAAGATTTAGTAAGTAAGGGAGAGATAGTCAACTATACATACAAGGAAGTCAATAGTTGATTAAATCATCATGCAAGGGGGATCTAGACAGCAATATTTTCAAAAAATTCCCGATGTTTATTATTTTGTCATTATCAAAAGTGGTAGATTGTTAGCCTCTTATTATATATCATTATGTTTTAATAATGATAAACTCATAAATAAAATATGTAGGATTCACCCAAAGGAGATCAAAGTAGAGAATTCACAGAGAAGCAATCCAAAAACTATATTTGGAAGAGCATCAAAAAAAGATCAAAAAGATTCCTAAAATGAGTAATTCAAGGATCATGATAAGATAATTATAGGGAAATAATCTTAGAAGGAAGATCTCATATGGAGCTAAAGAAGAAAGGAATAGCATATCCCCTACACGGACATATCTGATGATATGTATGTGTATGGATATAAATCACTATCTAATAAAGGAAGATCATATTAAACACATAAACATATCTGATATAGACGTGCCAATAATGTGAACTCTAAATTAAGGAATCAATACAAATCCTTGATTGATAGAAAATCCCTTGGATTTTCCTTTTTAGAGCAAAGAAGCAACAAAAGATGAAGACTATTTAAAGCTATTGAAGACAAAACACAAAGAACGCAACTTCACAGGGAACTATTATTTTGTCTCATATTTAGTCTTTATATATCTTTATAATTCTCTAAATTTACAATATCTATAAAAAGAAAATAAGTGAGTCAGTTCTTTAGTTGTACCAATTGAGGTTGTGTCACAAAATATGGATTACAACAAATTAAGATTCAGAACTTTTTAGATCCTACTGTAACTCATTCTCACATTAAGCTCTAAAGAAAACCCTTCAAACCCAAGTGAACTAGAATGGGCACCATGATGAGTGGCAAATTTACCACTCAGATACATCCGCGTGCACTATTATTGCTAAAATTGTGTACATGATCCTAATTTTCCATTAAAATGTACTAATTTCCAATTTTTGTGATCTTGTAGATCCTATGATGAAGATAAATAGAAATCAAGCTGAAAGGGAAGAAAGTAGGGAAAAAGGGACAAAAGTTGGATAACAAAAGGCCCTCAGTTACCGTGATTATGATCCTTAGAGTCGCAAGTGCGGTCAGCCAACCAGGGATCAGAAAACCCTTAGTTATTGTAATTGTGGTAAGATGCTACGTGATTACGGAAGCGTGATCACGATCCAAAGAATGTGATCATGATGGAGTGACCAAATATCCAAGGGAATTTTTTTCATTTCACACAGCTGAACCCAATTCTCAAATTTGATATTGATGCTTTGGGAGTATTCTTGCTTTGTTATCAATAGATGTATCAAGTATTAGCTTGGGTATATCTCTTTTCTTTAATCTCATGAGTAGCTAAATATCTATCTTTAGGTTATTCTTGATTAGGGTGTTAAAGTGTATAGGTGTTGATTATTAGTCCTAATTATCAGCTATTGATGTTGGGTTTTCCTACTACTCAATGGTTGAATTAATAATTGTGGGTGAAAACCCCAATTGACTTAGATCCTACATCATCCTTAAAAGAGGTATATGGGTGATGAGTGGTAGTGAGTAACTATTTGATACTAGTTATTTTCCTTACAATTATCTTAGAAATAAGAATGTTATGTGAAGTAGCTAGGTTGATTGGTGCCATCCTAGAAATAGGAGTGTTAAGTTGAGGTTTTCGATTGGTAAAATTGGCATACTTTTAAGGTATTCAAAAGAATCCATGAGTCAAGTTTGGTGTGTTGTTGAAAGACTCATATTAAGAGTTAAAATCTAGCGTACCAAACTCTTTGGCTAAGAAACGAACTAACCCCCAAACACCTATGCATGTATGACCTCTAGAATAAGCATAACCTCAAGACTCTTCTCTTATTTGATTATAATCAACAATTATTGCTCTCATTTATTGTTCAAAGTTAATTTTGTTCAAACTATATTTTAAATCATACCCCCCAATTTAATTTATATTTTGCTTTAAGAGTATTTGCAGGTAAATGCTTAGTGACTTTCAACATACATAGGATTCGAAGACTAAATTACACTCCTCATGGATTTGAACCCAACCTAAGTTGGGTTATTATACTGACAATGATAGCCTTGCCCCAAAATAATTGATTAAGTTTAGCATTAAAAAAAAGGTGTCATTGCTGGGAAGTAAAACTTAGTTTTTGCTTGTATGGTGTTGATAGTAACTTAGGGTTTACCCGTAGTGTTTGTTATTTATGTTGTTTGATATTTTTGTTTCTTTTATAGGTGATTTTAATAGTGTCCACGACACAATGAGTTAACATGGAAGCAATGTCGGGACCTATGATGGACCCCTTGATAATGAGGACCACCTCTATGATGTGGGGTGTGCTAGTGCCATATGTATCTTGCCAAATTAAGGGAACGGGATATTCCACATCACGAGTGTGATACTCCATATGTTACAAATGAAAGGCCTCTTTGGTAGGTCTTCTTATCAGACGGATCAAATAGACCATTACGTTTAACGTTTTGGCTTAATAGTTATCAATTTTATAATATACAAATCCACTAGCCAACCTAGAAGATATCGGTTGGTTCAGTAATGAATAAATAATTATCGGGTGGTTATCGAGTAGTTATCGGACATCTACAATTTCTACTTAAATGCAAACACCTTACAGAAAACACTAATTAGGATTAAGGGTTTGAATTAGCAAACCTTTTGCTGACTGTTGTATTACTTCTTTGCTTTGGTTACTTTACTATTTAATTTTTTTATTATATAAGGGTTAATTAGGATTTATGAATGGACCATTAGGTTAGAATATAGATCCATTATGCTTGAATTTTTATTTTATAATAATATAAATTAATATGTACATTATATATTTAGGTTAAAAAATATAAGTATATATGTTAATTCTTAATGGGTTAACAGTTTATCCAATAAGGAAATTGTGTAATCCATCCCTGCTCCAATAAGTCATTAATTAAAAAACTTCTATCTGTTCACCAACCATTTATCCGATAAGCCAATAAGTTAATTTTTCGGGTGGCTTATTAGATACGTTTGGTTTTGAACAACCCTACTATTTGGGGGTCAAGCTCATGAAGACCTAAATTTACATTTGAAGAATTTTATTAAGGTGTGTGCCCCATTAGACATTGCTTTACACCTCTTCCCATTCTCTCTGATAGATGAGGCCGTGTTGCAGTTGATGTCTCTACCTACAAGGTCCATTATATTCCGGGTCAAACTTTCCAATGCTTTCTTAGATCAATATTTACCACCATCAAAGATGTTGCAATTACGAGACAAAATCATATTTTTTTGTTAACTAAATGGAGAGCCTTTATATGAAGTATGGGAGAGATTCAATAAAAAGCTTTTGCAATGCCCTAAACACAAATTTCTAGACAAGAGGCTTCTCCAAATATTTTATAGGATGTTGGACCAACTCAATAAAACAGTGGTGAATAATGAAATTAGTGGGTCAATTATGAGGTTATCATATGGTGTGGCTTCCACATTGCTTGAGCAAATCAAAAAGCAAAATAGGGGTGGCACACCTAGGATACTAATGTTGCCATAAGATCTCCCGTTGGATCGATTGTGAACAAACAACAAAGAAAGAGAGACAAAGAGAGGGAAGAAAATATGGCTAAGATAATGACCAAATTTGACCTCTTTACAAAGCATGAGATGGATGCACCCACAAAAGCGATAAATGTTGTGTCTTTAAAGGGTATGACAAAGATAAAGTAAGGGCCCTTAATAAGTAAATAAAATACTTGGTAAACTATTTGGCGGGTCCATCTTATCCTATCAAAATCAAGGTGGGAACCAAGGTTGGAACGATCGTGATCAAGAAAAGGAATGGCGTAATAGTGATAGATATCATGATTTAAGGGATAAGAAAAGGGTGTATGATAGATATGTTCTCC
>JAPEIP010000008.1:53498087-53515534 GCA_026120095.1 Capsicum chinense | reverse complement strand
CTGAGTAAAGTGCAAGGAGTCAAATCTATGGATCCTAAAAATTTCAAAACTGAGGATGTGCTTGCTAAAATCTTGATGACAATGAAAGGTACAGACAAGATGGTCTAAGAACTAAAAGAGCTCTTTTCTCAAATCAGCTAAAAAATTATATTAACCTAACACAAATTGGACAAACCTCAACCGCAATTAAAACTAAGACAAAAGGTGGCCTCCCAGGTGATATGATTGTGAAGCCTAAAAATGATGTTCATGTCTTAGCAATTATCACCTAAAATGGTAAAGAACTTGGTGCACGTAAGGTTGAAGTCAAATAAAATCTCTTGTTGATCAAATGAACACAAAGAGAAAGCATATGGATGAGTCAAATAATAAGACTCCAAAGTCTCGAAAAGGGGATGATAAAGAACTAATGATAGTTGAAGAGATGGTTCATGGAGAGGAACCTCCTAAAGTAGTTGAGGTGATGACCAAAAGAGAAATGAACCACAATGTGACCCCTTGTCTCCAATTAAATCCCTCCTCTAATCCCATAAATATTCAAGAAAAAGGAGGAGAATGTCAGACTCAATAAGTTCCTCGCCAATCTTAGCAATCTTTCATCAATATCCCGTTACTATAATCCATTTAAGAATTCCAAGATATGCTAAGATAATGAGGACATTGATGTCCATTAATCTCCTTGTGAAAGGTTAAACCATTAAAGTACCCATGGTTATAGAGTAATCATGACTAGTGATATAGCAAAAAAGAAAGAAGACCTGGGTGCATTGACAATCCCTTACACCACTAGGATACACAAATTTGAGAAAGCATTGTGTGACCTTGGTGAAAGAATAAATTTGATGTCATATACTATATATCAAAGACTTAGTTTGGGAACCCATACTTCCACAACGATGAGGCTCTTGATGGCAGATCTCTCTATTAATAAACAAATTTGGAGTCTTGTATGATGTCTTGGTAAAGGTCGATCATTTCATTTTACCGGCATACTTTCTTGTCCTTGATTGTGAAATTGACCAAGAAATACCCACTATTCTTGATAGATGACAAATTATTGATATGGAGTAAGGGGAGATGAAATTTCAACTACAAAATGATGAAGTCTCGGGTGTTTAAAATTGAGAAACAACCAATGGAACTTCAAGTGATGTCCATCATTGATGTAGTGGATATGGAAGTGGATTATGGGTCCCTTGAGTATCCAACTTGAAGATCAAAGAATGTAGTGCCGCGACACTAAATTAGGCACTAGATGGGAGGCAACCCATCAAGCCACGAAAGTGGCCCGTATCCTTTAATCATTAATTTTTAGAGTAGATTATGTTTGTAAAGATTGATTCATGCAAATTAGGTGACCAAAGGGGTTGAATTAGAATGATGTTGATAAGGGAAAGTGTGATGAATTTAAGTAATGGACTAGGCAGTTGAAAATAGGAGAGCAAAAATTACTCTCAGTTGTCATAGTCGTGATGGCATGAGGTTCACGATCGCGATCCATTGCACATGATCATGACTGATATTGTTTTAAACATGAACAGTTTACCCCCCCCCCCCAAACATAATTCTACACATATTTTCTTTTAAAATGCCTAAATTAAAACTATTTTTACTTGTGATTGTGGGCATCCAAAATGTGCATTAGAATCTTCTCTACACCTCCTAATCTGGTATGTGCTTAAATTCCTTATTTTTATGCTTGTGTGTAGGACTTAGAACTCATGTCTTAGGAATATCCTGAAAATTGTAGTTTGTTTGCTTGATTTTGATCTGTATGTATCCCTTGGGATATGTTGGCTATTGTTATTGGCGTGCACATAGTTGGGGAAGTCTTCAATATCCAAAATTGTTTGAATGTATATATATATATATATATTGCTTGTGCATGCCAAAGTGTCTGATGAAATGCCCAAATGAATTTTGATTAATTTCCACCGATTGAAAATTATGCTTGAATGTTTTAGTATTATTTTCTATGTTGATAATACTCTCCACTTGTATTGGACACAATTTGGAAGTAAATTAGACTTTGATTGATTGTTTGATATATTTTGAAAATGCCTCAAGTACCGTAATCGTGATCCACAGAGTCGCAATTGTAGCATCACAATTGTGATCTTGTTGCCCGCAATCACGATAACTGAGTGTGTGTTCTGACCGGTCTCAGGAATCACAATTGTGATCCAAGCAGGCCATAATTATGATAAGTGAGACCAGTCTGGCAGGTTAGTTCAACTTTCAGATTACATATTATAAGCATGTTTATTTGCTATAAGTTTTTCTTCAGGTTAACTATGGACTTTGTGGACTAATGCTCTATGTATAGGTCCCAGGTACTCAATGGTAGGCTATGATACAAACTGCTTTATGTCCACTAAATGTGAGACTACATATATTAAGGATCTCATGAGGAAGAAGCTACTACTTGCGAGGGGAATTGAGTTAGAGAATATTCCCAAATGCTCTTGACTTTCCATAAGAGGATAGTGGCCATGGGATGGACATATTTTGCCCCATCAACATATAGGAAAAATGAGCACTAGTGAGGGAATTCTTCGTAAATCTCAGTATAGTGGAGTTCTCTAACCCAGTGATAAGAATCAGGGGTAAAAAAGCTCATTTTATGGCCGTGCAGATCAACAGAGTTTAGGGTTGCTAAATGTGGACATGGGACCTATGAGGCTAAGGATTGTGCCCCTGGGAGCTGGTTCATAGAGCATCTATGCCTAGGAAAGGAGGTTTTGTAGGCACCATGAAGAATGGGATCCTAATGAGTGACTTCATAGTTGAGGCTAGAATTTGGTTGTCCATTATTTGCAGTAGGGTCTCTCTCACTACTAACCTAACAAATGTCCCCACTATGTGTGCTCAGATGGTATCCTGCCTTTTGGACAACATTCCTTTGAATGTTGGCCATTTTATGGTCATTGGTATTCGGTATTACAAAAATAAAGGCGATCCAATGCTCATGTTCCCATATTTTATCATTATGTTGTGTAGATGAGATGGGGTTGATAATTACCCAGAGGATATCTGGATCTCTCCAAAGACTCCTATTTACCCACTGAAGATTCGAGGAGAGGGAGCTCTTTGAAAGTACAAGAAGTGGAAGATTGATTTAGGGAAGTCAGTAAAGGCTAATATAGACTCTTGTAGACCATCAATAGCTAGGCCTTTTGAGGATATCTCGGCCAAAATATGTACCATTAGTGAGCTTATGTCCAAGCTACCTTAGGCACCGAGAGAGCCTTCTGCTACCCATCATTCTGACGTGGCTCAATTTGACTCTGAGATATATCTTAAGGACCAGAAGAAGCAGGGGAGCATTATTATAACACTTGACCAGGCCTACTCTTCATTGGCATGATCCCATCAGTCTCTATAGGATTCATATGATAAGATACAAAAGATGGAGAAGAAGAAGGAAGAATTCTTCACTAAGATGTGGAAAAAGGTGAAGGGCTAATGGAAGGTCTTAAAACCCAAAGAGAGACTTCCTTCTCCCCAAGCAGATTCAAATGATGAGGTCCTAGGAATGTGGTAAGACTCTGATGATGGTAAGGATGATGTCGAGATCAAGAGTGATGACAGTTCTTGATGCAGTTACAGAGAGCACCCTTTATCCTTTTATGCTTTTATGATTATGCAGTGAGGTCACTACAAGATTTTAGTTGGGTCTACCCATTTTTGTATTCATTTGATGCCTTAGTCTTTATTATTTGGATATTTGTTGGATTCTTTTATTTTTTTTGGATGATATTATTTCTATTTTGGATTGTAATATTTGGGCATCCTAATAGTGCCTACATTTCATGGATTAGTTGTTTATTTTTATTTTTTAGATTTGTTTTTATTAGTATATTTCTACTTGTTTTAATAATAATTTCTAATGAGTCTTTTTCTATGATATATTGAGTGATGACATTCTTAAGGAAAAATCATTGTGTTTGGGTTTTGAGCCATAGATGCAGGGGATGTCTAAGTACCTGTAGCATTGTAGACTTGGGGTCGCCCTTATGCTTATGGTGAAGTCTGAGTAGCCATATGGTTTACCCTCATGAGAGCCGAAATGTGAGATGATTTCTTGGTTTGGTGCCACCAATAACCA
Organism: Capsicum chinense; assembly: GCA_026120095.1. Lineage (NCBI taxonomy): Eukaryota > Viridiplantae > Streptophyta > Magnoliopsida > Solanales > Solanaceae > Capsicum > Capsicum chinense. Next base: position 53,511,426 of record JAPEIP010000008.1, on the reverse strand, counting down.
TCCTTGCATGGTGTAAATATGAAGCAAGAACCCCCCTCCCCCTCCATCCCAATTTTTTATGAAAACCAAGGGCACAGACGTGAATAATCTTGTAACAAAACTTTACCTCTTTTTTGACTCTGTGGTCTTTAGTTGGTAGTGTATGGTAAATAGATCCTTTTGTATCTGGAAAGAAATGCAATTGAGCCTCTTTGAAAATTTTGCATATCGTGTGCGGTGAGATTAAATGTTTAACTCTCATTATTACTTGTATAATCTAGAAATTGCCCCATTAGTCTCTCAGAGCTAACTATGATTATGCTTGTTTGGTGAAATGATCTTAGGCCTTCTTTGTGAACATGGATACCCACTTTAGCCTAAAGAGCCTACCCGTACATAGAATAGTATCCCTAGTCACCCATTTTGAGCCTTTGGACCATTCTTTGGCAACTGCATTACAAACCTTGAACCATTTGAATTTTACCTCTCTTTTGAACCTTATCCTCCTTGAACTTGAAAATAAAACTTGAGGCAAAAAACCTAAGTTACAGATGGTGAGTCTTGGAAGAGGTGACCTTGGGTCATAGTATTGTAAGTGATTACCTAAAAGCTAAGGAAAGAGAGCAAGTGAAAAAGAAAAAGAAAGAAATTATCAAAAGAAGGGAAAGCATAGATTGTGAAAAATAAACAAATAAGAAAAAATTCTTTCAAAAAAAAAGATGGGTGAATCAAGAAAGTGAAAGTAGGCATACGTGTAAGTTGAAAATAAATAAAGTGGCTGAAGTTTAATCGAATAGTGTGATGTAGATGTTCAAGGAGGGTGCAGCCACTTTGTTCCCAAATGATATCATACCCTTTCACCTACCCTACATTATAAGCTTGAAAAAGTCCTTCGACATCTCCAATCAAGTGTGTTCAAGTTAGTGGAGATTGAAAACAAGGGCAACCATATGGTATGATACTTGTTCACATTAAGAGATTCTTTGTGAGATTGAGCGCTTACACTTTAATCTCGTGTTGTATGATAGATATTGGTATGTGGGATTTTCTTTCATAAGGAGTCATGTAGACTAATTGAGGCGAGTGAAATCATCATCTTCAAAAAATGAGGCAAAGAAATGTAGTTGTGTAACTATTGATGGAAAGTCACTTCTAGAGAGTTAGTGGTTGTTTCTTAGTTGTTCTTTAAAGTCTTTTGCATACTTAAAAGTGTGATTTAGTTTGAGGGGAGTTGTGAGAATAGCTTTTCCCATGCTTGAAGGCTAATTGTTGGTGCTAATTTAGTTTCTAATTATTGTGATCATTTGGTTGTATGAATGGGTTGATAATTGCATAGTCTCATTAAGTAAGAAGTAGTGTTGACAAGCAAATATTTAAGTTGGCGGTGTTGATGAGTGGAAAATTTACCACTCTTAGACATCCAAATTCATGAACTACTATAGCTATAATTGTGTACATGAGCCTAATTTCCCATTGGAATACACTAATTTCATTGACAACAATCACCTTGCGCCAAAATAAGGGAGTATGTTGAGCGTTATCATATCACGCTGGTGATCTGAACCAGCATAAAACTTTCCATCTCTCTTTATGTTTTAGTTTTGTAAGTTTAGTTTAATTGTATTTTATTAAATATACTAATTTACAAGTGAGTTGACTGACGTAGTTGTTCAGTCGACTCAAAAAAAAGACTTCAATTCACCCCTCCCCTATTGAATTTAACATATAACCCACTTAGATCGCCCTTATTCTTCCAATTACCTTGCTCATAATCTCTATAACCAGATTTGTCATAATAATTAACTTGTGAATAGTTTTGACCATAATTTACTTGACCATTAACCTATAAACCCCTGGATTATTCAAATAATTAGCTTCTTTCTTATTAGGAAGCAGCTTGAAGTTACTTATCTTTCCCCTCAACTATAATATCCTAGAACGTGGAAAGAACCTTTCTAGGAAATCTCCTTTCTATTACTTCAGTTAGTTACATAATTGGGCTCAAGTTTAGTTAACCACAAAGCTACCTCTCAAGACAAAGACAATGGAAATAACCTTAAAAATTGCATTCTGGCCAACTCTGAGGTAATTAAAGGATTTTTATATGCTGACAAAGTTGACCAAATGCATTTTGGATCAGTGATGAGTGGTGATTTTACCACTCATTTGTACTCAACATTCATGCACATTACCATGTTTTATATAAATAAATGAGACATAATCATGATTTAATGCAGTAATATCAACATTTTGTAATAATAGAGTTGGTAAGATAGAAAGATGTGGATTGGAGCAAAAAGAGATCAAATGGAAGCAAAAGGGTAAAGTTGAAGACCTAGAGTAGTCATAAGCCTCAGTTGTTGCGATCGTGGTCCATAGGCCCCACCACGGTCAATCAATAAGGTCAACAAAATGCGATCGCAAAAGCATCACTGTGGTCACGATAGCCGCAATAGCGGACAACCTCATGCGATCGCGGCTAAGCGGGAATATTTCCCAGGGTAGTTTTATAAATTCACTTGGCCAAATCCCAACCCTTATATAGTCTAAAACCCTTTCTTCTTTGGGGTATTGCTTACTAGAAAGATACTTTTGAATTTGAAACAAGAACCCTAAATTGGGCAAGATTTATAATTAACTTTGGAGACTTGAATCTTAGGTATTTGTTAAGGATGAATGCATTAAACAACCCATATGATGGTATATCTTTCTCTACTTTTTTCATGAGTAGCTAAATATTTTAATCTTGGGATTATGTTGAACAAAAGTGTATTTGTAGGTGGGTGTTGATATGTTTACATGATTTTTACTTGTTGATCATGGATTCCACCATTGATTAAGCTTAATAGTTCAAACTTATGGGTGAAAACCCCAAATCTCCAAATTAGTTTGATGGGTGAAAACCCCAAAATCTAGAAAACCTTCTATATATTTGAAAGAGGGATAAAGGTGAACCTATGGGAACCCAACGCATCCTTGAAAAAAGGCTATAGGGGGACAAGGTAATGGTGGACAATTAAGTATGTGGTTTACTACCTTTTGCAATCTTACAAATAAGTGTAAATGGAGTGTAAGTCATTTCATGGGCATCTTCCTAGAAATAGGGATGCCCAATTGAGGTTTTGGGTGAGTATGAATAGCACACTTGTTAGGTGCTCGAAAAATCTAATGGGTGAAATCTTTTAGGTTTGGTTGAAAAACTAATCGTAAAGTCTTTCAACCTAGCCTATTTGTTGCTCAACAACTAGATATCATGTTGAATCATCACTAACCTACACACTTTTAACTTTAGGTAGACATAATCCCAAGATTTTCTTCAAACTTGATTTAAATCAAAAGCGTTATGTGTTGTGTAGTGCGACTTAAAATTGATACAACCCAATTCCTAATCAAACCCCCAATTTGCATTACATGTTTTTTTGGCATTCACGTTGGGCACCCTTTTAGTAACTAGAGCACCAAAAGGTCTTGAAGTTAAAATTCCACTCCTTGTGGATTTGACCCCAACATGAGTTAGGATATTAACAATGACTACCTTACCCCTACAAATATGGAAGTTATTTGAGCGTTATCAAAATGGCATCATTGCCGGGGAGTGGAATCTAGATTTCTCTTGTGCGGTGTGATTTTTACTTCGGTGTACCTAAGGTGATTTTGATTTACTTTATTTGTTATTTTTTATTTTGTATAGGTGACCATAGCATAAACGGGGTAAAGAGTGATAGTGCTAGTCATGCGGGAGCTTTTGATGCCCCTCTCAAAAATGAGGGTCAATTCAATGATGCGGGCCAAACAAGTACAATCCATATCCCACCAACTCATGGGAACAGTATTTTCAATGGAACAAGTGTTATTCTACACATGTTACAAATGAAAGGTCTATACGGGGTCAATCTTATGAGGACCCAAATCTTCACTTGTAGAATTTCATGGAAGTGTGTGCGCCATTTAACATAGCACACATTACTCAAGAATCCATCAATCTTTGCCTCTTCATGTTCTCACTAATGGGTGAGGCGGTTTTGTGGCTTCACTCACTCCCACCTGGCTCAATCACTTTATAGGAAGAGCTTACAGTATTTTTTCTTGATCGATACTTCCCACAGTCTGAAATGCTCCAAAAGTGGGATGAGATCATAAACTTTTAGAAATTGAATGGGATGTCGTTGTATGAAGCATGGGAGAGGTTTAATGGTAAGTTATCCCAATGTCTGAATCACGAGGTCCTGGAGTAGATGCTTCTCCAAGTCTTCTATAGAGCCCTTGATCTGCTCAAAAAAATATGGTGGATAATGCAATAGGAGGTTCCCTAGTAAATTGCACTATCATGCGGCAATGAAGTTGCTTAGAGAGGTGACAAACACAAAATCAGGGTCAGTATGCCTGAGATATCGAAATGCCTAAAAGCTCTATGTCTACATCCATGATTGGCAAGGAGAAAAACCAATGGGATGAATCCAGGGAGGATAGCATGGTAAAGATGATTACCCAACTCAAACTCTGTACCAAGCAGGTTATAGGTGCACCTGCCAAAGAGATAAATCCTATAGCATCAAAATCCTATGAGAATGACGAGGCGGCAAACAAATTAGATGAGGAGATTCGAAATCTAGCAAACTACTCAGGGGGGTCCCACCCCGCCTATTAAAGGTAAGGTCCAAGGTTGGATAGACCGTGAGTGTGATAGGGATTAGAGAGATAGAGATCATAATTATGACCACTATGTGCCTCCCCATGATCATTCCAAAAAAAAGGAATCAAGCTCCATTAACCCCGAGAAATTTAAAAATGAGGATGTCCTAGTAAGGATTTTGAATAGGGTGAAAGCTACAGACAAGATGGTCCATGAATTAAAAGGTGATTTATCTCAACTCTCTTAAATTGTGGTGTCCCACTCTGCCTTCATCAAGCAATTGAAGACCCAAATTAGGCAAATATCCACTCAAATTAATGCTAGACCTAAAGGTGGTCTCCCAAGCAACACGATTGCTAATCCAAAGAATGATGCTCAAGTCCTAGCAATTGTCACGAAGAGTGGAAAGATACTTGAGGAGCAGTTAAAAGGAGACTTAAGGGGAAAGACGCTTAAGGATAAGCCCAAGGAGATATCACCCCAAAATCACGAAGAATAAGATGAGAAGGAGACTGGGGAAGTTGAAAAAGAAGTGGTTGAGGTTGAAAAGCCATAAAATGAAGCAAGGCCTACAATCCAAGTTTCTCCCCCATTCCCTTAATGATTTCAGATAAAAGAGGAGGGTGACATGCTAAATAAATTCATGCCAAAGCTTAGCAATCTATCAATCAATATCCCATGGCTAGAGGCAACCCAAGAGATATCAGTATATGTTAAGCTAATGAAAAAGTTGATATCAAAGAAAAAGCTCATCGAAGGTAAAACCATTGAAGTCACCTATAGGTGTAGTGCTATCATGAATAGTAAGATCACAGAAAAGAAAGATGACCCCAAAGCTTTCACCATTCCCTGTACCATCGGGACGCATGTGTTTGTGAAAAATCTATATAACCTTGGTGCGAGCATCAACCTTATGCTATTTATTATCTACAAGAAGCTTGGATTGGATGCCCTAACCCTGAAATCTATGTAACTCTTAAGGGTGGATCGGTCTATTAAAAGACTGGTGGGTATTTTATTTGATGTCCTAGTCAAAGTGGACAAGTTTATACTTCTAGCAGACTTTTTGGTGTTGGACTGTGAAATGGACCAAGAGGTACCCATATTCCTTGGTCGTCTATTCTTAGCCATTGTAAGGGACATTGTCGACTTAGAAATAGGGGAAATTAAGTTTAATGTGCAAGAGGATGAAGTCTCTTTTATGGTTTGTAAGGCAAAGAAGCAATCCATAGACCTTCAAGTTGCGTCCATGGTGGATATTGAGATTTAGTAGGTGAATGATGGGGGGCTTAAGGACCCACCTTGAGAACGTAAGACTGAAGATGTCGTGCCACGATGTTAACAAAGGTGTTATATGGGAGGCAACCCATAAATTCTACAAAAGTGGCTCATATCATTTATTTATGATATGATAGCGTAGATTTTGGTTTTTGCATTTCAATAACCCATGTATTTATGGCACTATTGGATGAGCTTAAAAAAAAGAGAGAAGTGTGAAATTTTTGCATTGAAAACTGAACAGGGGAAAATCTGTCAAGTTGTGAATTGAGCTGAACAATGGAAAATAGGGGAGCAGAAATGCTCTCAGTTACCGCGATCTTAGACCCTTGGTCGCGATCATGGCTACCCACGTGTCTGCAATCATGGGCACTTGATCACGACCACGGTCACTTCAGTTATATGACTAGTTAATTTCCCCCATTTCCCTCATGCTCTATTTTCAAGTTTAACTCTCTAATTAGACCAAATTCTAGCCAAGTTTATGAGCTTACCAACAGCATCCTTGCATCCCTCTTGCATCACAAAATCTATAGGTGCCACGAATCCATGCTTTGATTATGTGAAAATAGGCCATATAATGCATGATGTAGAGAGGGCCTAAATTTTTTATTCTCATGCTTCCATGTTTTCATACTTGGTACTTGTGTGGTGTATAGCTACTAGAATATAGTGTGCACACAAGTGGAAAAATCTTGAGTACCTAAAAATGTGTGCAAAATAGAGATAAATGGAGTGTGCATACCAAGTGTTTGATATATTTCCTAAATAAGTATTCAATAATGGTTCTTTGCATTTGAAGGGCATAATCGAGCACTTAATAGTCTTGTTCTTTGGTCTTAATATGAATCCATATTGTAGAATATGCCTGTGGCCTAGAGATTTGGAAATTTTGAACATGGAAAGTTGGTATGAAATTAGCTTCAGTTATCATGATCACAGTTTTGGGACTATGATTGTGGCAACGTGAACGTGGTTATGAATCACGATCATAATAATCGAGGCAAGTTCCCTATCATGCCAAAAATCCTACACTTCTAATTTTTAGCCAAACACTACCAAGTGCCCATCCAATGAGCTTCAGTGGGCAATGTGGAATAGTTTGTGTGTAAAATTGTCATTGATTAATGTTATGTATGCCTAGTGCTTTTAGGACAACCTCATGGACAAGTATGATCACATCAAATTTATGCACACGAGTGCCACACTCACTACTATAGTGATCTTTCAAAGATAAAGCTGCTCTTAGAGAGAGGAATTTTCTTGGACAATGCACCAAAAAATCTTTTGGCATTTCATGATAGTCTTGAAGCCACAGGGTGGCAGTATTTTGCACTAGATTCGTGCAATACAAATGAGTAATGGGCTTCAGTAATACTATGCCAATGTTAGTGAATTTTCTTTCTTGGATCCATCCAACATGACTATTAAAATCTGGGGGGAAATGGTGCACTTTGGGGTGGATCAAATCAATGATGTTTATGGGCTACCGTATGTAGATAAGGGGAAATTTAAATCAAAAGGGTGTAAGTCAGGCAATTGGATGGCAGAAAGATTGTGTCCCAAAAAGAAAGTCTCTTGGAAGAAAACTAAAAGCAACACTTGAATGAATGACTTTACTGCTGAGACTCAGATTTGGTTGCACATTATATGTTGTTGAGTCTCCCCTTGCACCCACATGAAAGCAGCCCTAGATATGCACGCTAGGATGGTTGCATACATTCAACACAGTATTTCCTTGGATATTGGTAAGTTTATGGTTAACGAAATAGACCATTTCAAGGATCAAGGTAGTGCACATCTATTCTTTACCTATTTAATTACTGGGCTTTTCAAGATAGTAGGGGTTGTGGAGTACGTTCGAGATACTTGGGTACGCCCTATCTCCTCCATCTACCTTTTGAGGATTTAGGAAGAGGACGCACCTGGAAAAGACAAGAAGAGAAAGATCGACTGGGAGAAGTCAGCATGCACTGAGCCTGAGTTCCATAAATTATCCCCCACTAGTCCTTTTAAGAATATTAGTATTGATATTACATCCATCAGGGAGATTGTGCCTAGTTTTCCCCAGGGACCGGGAGAGCCCTCCACCACATATCATTTCTTTGTGTCACGGTCCAACTATTACAAGTATAGTAAGGACCAAAAAAAATTGGAAGCTACCAATGCTAGGCTTGAGAAAGACTATTCATTATTGGCAGAGTCATATCAAGATCTCTAGATTGCAATTGAAAAGATGGTCATAAGGGAGAAGAAGAAGAGGGATGAGTTCTTTAAAAAGATGTGGAAGGGGGTGAAGGTCCTGTAAAAGGTTGTAAAACCCTAAGATCAACTTATTTCCTCCTGGGTGGAGAGTGATGATGATGCCCCAGTCAAGTGGTCTGATCATAAGGAGCCTGGTGATGATGTCCGTCTGAGAGTAACAGCAACCCTTGATGCAGTTTTAGGGAGCACCCCTATCTCTTTTATACTTTATTATTTATGTAGTGGGGACACTGCTACCTTTGTAATTGGGGTGCCTGTCCCCATATTCATTTTACTTGGGCTTGTATTAATGGAACTTCTGCATATTTTTCTGCACTTCAGGATGATTCTTATTTTTTTGTATAGGTTATAATATTTGGGCACTTTGATTGTGCCCACATTTGCATGGATTAGTTACTTTGTTCCTAAATTATTGCTTCATTTTATTTTCATTTGACGAGTTTTTACCTATTATAGACTGAGTGATGAAATTCTTAAGGGGGAAGCATCGTGATTAGGTTTTTAACAATGGATGCAAGGGAAGTCTGTGTACCCGTGGCATTAAGGTCATAAATGTAGGGGAATTTTGGGATCACTAGGTAATCTACCAAACAACACATTTAAGTTCATCAATTATACCATCATGTTTGAGATGTTAAAATTTACCCCAGGAACTAGTAGGGGTAACATAATTGCCCTAGTACCACCAACCCCATCTAAATCAGCATCATCATTATTGTCCAAGGCAAAGTTGGTTGCACACTATTGATATCCTCTACCTCATGCTCTCAAATTTTGATTGGTCAAGGCAACACTATTATCATGTCGCCCATTCATTAGATCAACTAACTCATTATCATTCATAGCCCCATTGTCATTGTTTTGTACACAGTTAGGTGCATCTATATTTTATTGGTTCAACTGGCCGGCGGAAAGTCCAGCCAGTCTTCTGCTTCTTATTGTGCATCCATATTTTGACTTAATGTCCTAGGGAGTTCAGGATTGTAAGCCAATAGTGGTTTACCCGAACAAATAGTTCTTGGAAAGCACAACTAATAGCCTGCAAGTATAAAACAACAAATAATAGTAAAATTAGAAAATGGGAGTAAAATTCAGATAACACACATAAACTTAATTGACAATCGTATTCTCTGCAACAGCGCCAAAATTAGATATGTCCAAACTACAACTCCTTTTTGAAGAAGTATAAGTGGTCATTCTCAAATATACAACCCAACATAGGTTAGGGTCAAATCCAACAAAGAATAAGGTATTAATTAAGTTGCATGTAGTTTAAAAGATGATCAGACAATAATTTCCATGGAATAGAGGGATTGTGTTGAAAAGTGAATAAATAATTATTCTTGTGTTAAACTGTAATTATTAGTTTTGCAATGTATCAATTAATGGGAGAAATAAAACTAGGATTATTTTCACCTTGGTGTTTCATCACTTCCGAGTCATGTAAAATATGATTTTTCAATAACATATGCAATTATAAGGAAATCAATTTAATTCTCCACCTAAGTGTTTTCCAACCAACATAGATAATTTTCACTTTAATTCTTTCAAACTTAAAGTGATGAGATACTAATTCGATTTAATCCTTAACAGGCTAATCTTAGTTAATTATTAACCTTTATTCAAAGGTTAGAAACTTTGAATTCTTGTTGCTACACCCTATTTCTTATAATAACCTCTTTACTCAGGGAAGTTATTTTTGAGGACTTGTTCTAATGTTTGCAACCATTAGAAATTCATTAGATTGAAGGGATTAGAAATATAATTACAATATTAATGGAAATTCAACAACACATGAACCCTAGAAGTAATTTTCCATCAAAGATCCCACAACCCTAGTTATGGCAGTTTTAGCCATTCATGACAACAAAAGAGATAAAATAGGAAAATTTCATAATATAAGGAGTTAAACTCACAAATTAGAAATTCAAATTCAAATATATGATCCAAGACAAGAATCATGTGTTTTTCCTTAATAAAGTTATTTCTCAGAGAAAAGATGTGTTAAAAACATCCAAATCTGGAAAATTCCTATTATAAACCCAAGACTAGGTATTTATAAGCTCCAATAAAGTGGGAATTTTAAATTCAAATCTAAGTTACCATTTCACCCTTGATGGGTCATATGATGGGTCGTCGGAGGGGAGAAGATTCATCACTTAAACCATCACCAAACACCAGATTAGGTCATCTTTTTTTAAGTGTTGACGATTTTGCCGACGGTCCATCAATTGAAATGTCACCTGACTTAACCCTCCTAAGTGATTCTATTTTTATGTGATGGCTGGTGTGATAGTCTGTCAAGGCCTTGATGGTCAGCCAGCTAGACCTTCACCCATCTTCAGCTTTCCCATCTTTTTATTTCAGCTTGATGAAAGGTGTGGCAGCTTATTAGGGCACTAAAAATCAGTCAAAGGCACTGTCATAGTATACTTGCAGTATAAAGTTCCTTGTTTTTATATCTTAGGTCTTGATTCCTAAACACACACACAAAACATTAAAAACACTAATGGTTGCTTAGAAACATGCAATTATCCATAGATAAAGATGCAAAGTGTACCATCATACATTGTAATATCAATGTCTTTAACCAATCTGTCATTAGGAAAAACTAGTCAAAATTGAAACTCACCAATAACCCCTATTTAATTTAAACGCTAGAATATATTTTGCAACCAAGTTCACAACAAGGGTGCTCTATCAACTACATGAATAAATTTAAATGAATAAATTAACCCTATACATGCTCATATAAATAAACCATTATCAAGACTTCAAACCAACCAATAATCTCACAAAATTCATCCAAATCTGATGATTTATAACAAAAATTTCAAATAGCATCGACAAGAGAAGTGTTAAGATACTATAAAGTAGATCACACATGAATTTATTTTTACCAAGAGATGCTAACCTGTTATAGAGATGCTAAATGGAAAATAAAAGATTGACACAAAACCCACTAAAAAAAAGACGACAAGGTAGTGCTCCAATGAAAGGAGGTGCAATATGTAATGATCCTTCAGTTCATCTCTCATAATTTTGCTTATCATCACTGTTAGAGCTTTTTCATAGCTACCCCAAGTCATTTATGACTTGCTGGAATTGATAATTATTGGGCAGTCCATTTGGTTTTTAAAAATATTTCCCCATTTAGAAGTCTTTGCTAGTTTCAAATGGCCATCGAGTAAAAACTTCAGTAAAATAATATCAGATGCAAATTCTGATTGAACCATTAGTTCTGGAATGTTGATTTTAGGTTTCATAGACCTTTGGTTCGAGTTCTTCTACACCCAAACACACGTCGACCAGTTGGTTGGAAAGTTGATAAATTAGAAATTTGAGTATAGGGCCAATATTTGGTCAAAACTACCTTGGATGGAAAATTTGAATTTGCCAACATGTTTAAAATGTCAAAATCAATATGGTTACATATATTGTTTGCTCACATTGGACTTCAGAGGCATCCTGAGGCCTTGGCCAAAACTTGGAATTAAATTTTAAGTTTCAGTCGTCGTCTACTGTAGAGGAGTACTGTGAAAATAGGGACATAGGTGCGATCACGATGTCGTGATTGCGGTAAGCATGTGTGCATAATCTCACTTACCGAGGGACAGGATTAGGATTGTTTAAATGGCCTTCTTGGTTGAGAATTGGCAATTTTCTCCATTGTATTGAGTCCTAAAACCCTAATAGAGAGTGTAGACCTCAAATTAAGCCTTTGGTGTTGAATAGGATCTTGGATAACTTGAGTAATCATGATTAACATCGAATGTAAAGTATGAATCCTTTATTTTTAGTATTGAATTCTTGATTAATTAATCCAAAACCCCAAATGGCTTGAGGCTTGATTTTAGCCCCAAACATGGTTGTTTTGCACAAATTTCTTGAGGGATATAACTACTTAATGATATTTGAACATTAGATTGGTCTCGAAAACTTTTTTTTTGTATGTGGGACCAATTTGGGGGGTTTTGGTATCATTTTGGACCCAAATCACAGTGGTGGAATATGGGTGTTGTTATTCTTATAATAATGTATAGATTTTTTGTTGATATCTTGGCTCGTTGAAGAATCTTTGAGGAAAAAGAAAGAAAAGATTGTTGGTTCATGAGCTATATTTGGATTCGAGGTAGGTTAGGCATATTTGTAGTTAGATTAAGTTTTATTATTGTATGACTTTGATTTCTTGATCAGATCGGGAGGGGTCTTAGATTTTGAAATGGTATAGGGTTATGTTTGGTTTTAGTTGAACCACTTAGGCTTTGAATACATTAAGTGTGATATTTGACTTATAGTCTAGAACCTTGGTTAGTTGGACCTGTTATCTCATGAATAGCATAAGAATGATCTAGTTGCTCTAATTATACTGGCGTGACCTTGTTCACTCATCTTAAGGGTAAGATTACCTAGATAATCCTAATTGTGGAATTGGCATTAAATGCTTTGGATGCCTTAAGAGTAATACTTGAGGATGAATTGTCCTATAAAACTAGTGTGGTTTTAAACCTTTGGGACATGATTTAGATAACGTATTCTAATTCTGGGTAAAAGTTAGACTTGAAGAAGATAACTTGGAATATTAGAAGCAGAACTTAACCCGCCTTAAGCTTGAACAATGTAACTTCATTAGTGACCTAGAAACTTGTTGAACGCCTAGAATATACTTTTGGTAATATGATGGCTAACCCAGTAAATGGTTTATACATGATGTTGATTTTGGGGATAATGTATATACTTGATTGATTATCTTATTGTCATTATTTGGATAGCATTGGAAAGTCTTTTGAATTGAACTATGTTTATGCTATCACTTAACTTATTATCTAGTTTACTATGTGAGATTTTGATTATGTCATTACTTATATTATGCTTAAGCCTAGTGACTAAACTCATGTTTGTGCCGAAGTATGCCTTTTATGCTAGTATTGTGAATCATGCCTAATAAGAGAGATTCTAGAAAGTATAACCATGACTTGTAATTGACCATGCTAATAATCATTTCAAGCCCGGAAATGTGATGAGTGTTTATACCATATGGATATGCATGTTCATGCACTTACTATTATAGTGTATTGATAAAGAAAGGTGTGATACTATTATATGTTTTTCCTTACCTCTCTTACACTCTATTGTTTGTGGGGCTTGTACTTGTCAATGATTTGGCTACATATTTATATATAT
>JAPEIP010000008.1:53481017-53497987 GCA_026120095.1 Capsicum chinense | reverse complement strand
TAATGCTATGGTAAATGTTAATGATATTATGATGCCCAGTAAGTCTGAAGGATACATTGGTAATATTATGATGCCCGGTATATCTGGAGAATAAATTAATATTATGATGATGCCCGGTAAGTCTAGAGGATATATTGATGATATATGATTCCCGTTACATCCAATGGATATATTGATGTTATGATGATGCCCGGTAAGTTTGGAGGATATATTGTTGATATTATAATGATTGGTACATCCAGAGGATACATTGATGTCAGATGATGCCCGATAAGTTAGGAGGATATATTGATGATATTATGATGTGCGGTACATTCAGAGGATATATTGATGTTATGATGATTCCCAGTAAGTTCAGAGAATATGTTGATAATATTATGATGCCCGGTACATCCGAAGGTTATATTGATGTTATATATGGAAATCATGCATGCATGTGTTTCTGTGTGATTATGCCTTTATGTGATTACGTCCATGTGTGCCTTAAAGAGATGATGCTAATTATAGATGTCAGTTATAATTCTTCTTTCCTTATCACTTGTTTAGTAGTGTAGTTCTTACTAGTGTTAAAATGTGAGTAGATATAGAATATGTTGAGTAAAGAGTTAAGGCTAATTGGCTAGTGAAATCCTGTGTAGATATAAGAATTCACCTAGTGGGTATGTTTGTTTTGAATAAAGGAATTAACTAAGGAATACTACCTAGTTAAATGAGTTGTGTGGTAACTAGTTGACTACTAAGTGACTATCTTACTTGATGACTGATGTTCCAGCTTTTGACGAAACATTTTACATCTTTTTCAAGGGATAATTGTGTGTTTTCAAACAACTGATGTTGTATTTAATACTAGATTTTAGTGTTTTCAGGTCAAGGAGTTAGCTGAAGAAGAAACTTAGAAAAGTAGCAGAAAAAGGCCACTGACGGTTGAACTGGCGGACCGCCATCCATACGACGGATCGCCAAGGTGGTCATCAGAGTTAAGAAGAAAGGAACAAATGAGTAACTCCTATGACGGTCTAAGTGATGGACCATTGGATCCCTGGTGGACCGCCAACTTGTCCACTAGGCTGAAATAGAGAATGACTTTTTAGAGGATTAATTGATGGACCATGCGACGGACCGTCAGACTAGCGACGGACCGTCAGACTAGAGACGGTCCGCCAACCTTACCATCACCACCTAATCAGAAAGTGACCAATTGGAACCATCAACAATGGTCCACGTGACAGCCCGTCAACCTACCGATGGGCCGTCGGTGTGACCATTTATGTGTGAGCATATGCTAACATATTTGAGGCTTTAAACTCTAAATAATTGCAAGGTCTTCAGCAACTTTAGTTATTTTTTATTAGTTTATGTTTGATTTTGTAGTTTAAGCTGGTATGATAGAGAACCAACATCAAATAAAGCAAAGAATTTGAAATTTGAAGAAATCTGAAGACAAGTAGGGCTGACGATATTTGTGATAAGTCGTCAGGATAAGCTATCAGGTTGGTCGTCATCAGTAGATAGAGAATTGGCCTAAAGTGGAAGTTGTGATGACATTTTGTGATACGTCATCACAGTCCTGATAAGCTGTAGAAGTTGTCGTCAACCTAAGACAGGACTAGTGAAGATTTGAAGAAGACCTGACGACATTCTTGATAAGTCATCATGATCCTGATAAGGTGTCACAAATAGTCGTCGTCTATTCTGAGAAAAAGCTGTAACGTTGATTTTGTTTCCTTATTTAGGGTAACTATTTAAAGCTTTGTTTTAGGATTTTCTAGACATGAATTAACATTATTATCATTATTTTGCACAAGGTCGACACCTTGAGTTTGGGACAGCATATTCTGATATTTTCTCTCTTTACTTCTTGACTTGAACAACACAACTATTTTTTGAGAGATTATTATTAGTATTTTGGGATTTTTCCTTTGTGATCTAATTTGTGATTCACTAAGTTATTATTCATCTCTGTAAGTTGATCTTTCAAATCATGAATTCAATTATGTATTTCATTCATTACATCATGAGTGGCTAAACTCCATTAACCTGAGTTATGGGATCTAGGGTTAGGTCTTGATGAGGTGCTAAGTACTCAAGATTCAAAAGGTGGTAGGATTTCTTGATAATTCTGAAGTTTTAATTAACATATGTTGGTTGCAAACAGTAGACACACCTGCTGTGATTTGCTTCAGAAAGAAATCAAATATAGCAGAAAGTGAATTATCAACAGGGACTCAAAAATAATTTATTTAATAATCAGTGTTGTAACAAGGTTGGATAACCTGAGGTAAAATCTCGGCAGTAAATAGAAATTCCCTAAGTCTGAGAGGATTAGGGAATTAAATGCTTAAGTAGGTCGAGAGACATTTAAGCATAACATTGATAAAGATAGCTTGTTATCCTACCCACCATGAGAATCTTGAATCACTTTTAGCATCTATCATGTACCGGAAGCCTTAGTGAACATAATTCTGGTTATTTCATAAACTCTTGATTTTCAAACACTGAAATTAAAGTGACAAACAACAACTTGTTAAACCCGAACCCCCCATTTCAGGAAATATTAAACTATCAGTGGATTAAATCACAAACAACTTGAGTTCACACCATTTTCCCTGTGGGATTCGACCCCAACCTAGTTGGGTTTATATTGCCAACGATCGCTTACACCCATTCAAGAGTGTAATTTGAGCATTATCAAAATTGGCATTGTTTTCGAGGAATACGATTGTTAGCTGAAGTTTGTATGCGCTAATTGACTGTTAGTTAAGCTTCCTACATTTACGTTTATTTGTTGTTTTTTTTATTTGCAGGATTTTATAGTGTATACCAAGCACCAAAAGTTTCGGAGAAACATTATTACCACTAAATTCGGAACCACAACAAATAAGAAGAATGGAAGAATAGCAAGAGGCTGAAAGACTGGCAGCCTTAGCTAGACTCAGGTGAATGTGCAAAATGTCGGGCAACATGCACGACATCCAAATCCTGAGGATGAAGATTTGGGGGATGAGGAGTTATTGAACCATGGTAACCCAAGTGCCACATAATGTTAAGTAGAATCATCCATTCCAAAGAAGATAAGAGTACCAGCTGGTCTAGCATGATCTGAATAATGATGATGATGGCATGGATGGGGTAGGTGCAACAGGTGCAATTGTTCCTCCACCATTGGCACCTGGAGCCAAGTTTAACATTACGAGTACTATGATCCAACTCATCAATCTGAAATGGTTTTTTCGTGGCCTTCCTGGGATGATACAAACCTGTATCTGGTGAATTTTGTCACCATTTACAAATCTTTTAATAACACAGGAGTGGGCCAAAACGCTATCCAGTTGAGGTTGTTCTCGTTGTCTCTGTCTGGGGAGAGAACATTGTGGATGAATGAGCTTACGCCTGATTCCATCACCCACTGGAGGTAATTGAAAAAAGCATTCCTAGAATGGTTTTTTCCACCCTCCAGGAGGGTACAGTTAAGGGACAAAATTAGCAATTTTAGACAGCTTCCTACTGAAGCTTTGCATGAGAATTGGGAGAGATTCAAGAAGAAGCTAACACAGTGTCCGAACCATAATATGATGGACCTACACTTGATGGAGACTTTATATAGGGCCCTCAACACTGTAACAAAGCTGATTGTAGATAATACTGGTGGTGGTTCATTTGTTGATCTATCTTTTCAAGATACCTCAGATATGCTAAATAAGATGACCAAACAGAGTCGGGCTTGGCATACCAAGGAGTCTGTGGTATCAAACCCCACTATTTCTATTGGTATGTCTACTGAATAATGCAGGAGAGATGAGGAGCGAGATTAAGACATGGCCCATCTATAGACTCAGATGGACTTGCTCACCAAGCCTTATTGTCAAGGAAGACTGAGAAAGTGAAAGTTGTAACATCTCAAGATCGAGTGGATGTGGAGCCTAAATAAGAGGTGAATTATGTTAATAATCAGAGGGTTTCGAAGGTAATAGCCAAGGGAATCAAGGTCGGAACGTTTATGACAAGCCTGGAAAGATGTCCACGGAGAAATTATTGAAGAGAGTTGAGGCCACCAACTCTGGTGTAACCACCATGAAGACCGATCTGACATCCATTAATTAGTTGGTGTACTCACACTCCACTACCATTAAATAGTTGGAGTAGCAGATGAGCCAACTTTTCATTGTATTTAACCAAAAAAGAGTGGAAGCGATACGGTTCAGAATCTGCAAAATGATGGCTCATGTATGGCTATTACCACTAGGAGTGGTAAGATATTACCTGGCCTTTCTTTGGGCAAATCTATTGATGTTAAGGTAGTTGTTGATGAATCCAAAGAAAGAAATCCAGTGGAGTCCGAGAAGCTGGATAGTTTTGTTAATACTTTAAAGAAGGAAAGAGAGAAGGAAGAGGAGGTGGTGTTGAAAACTATCCAAAGACCACCACCTTCCTTTCCTCAATAATTGACGAAGAAGGTTGAGGATGCAAAATTCAGCAAATTCCTGGCAATGCTCAAGCAATTGGCAATAAATGTGCCTTTGGTTGAGGCACTTGAGCAGATGCCAGGATACGCAAAGTTCATGAAGGACCTTGTGACCAAGAAATGGAAGGTTATCCATGAGATGGATGACAATCTTCTCCATTGTGAAGCTATCTCTACAAGGTCTTTAGTGTAGAAAAAGGCAGACCCGGGAGCGTTTACCATTCCGTGTACTATTGGTTCCCTGAAATTCACCAAAGCATTATGCGATCTGGGAGCCAATATAAACCTAATTCCACTTTTTGTGTACAATAAACTAGGTTTGGGGAATCCTACCTCAACAAATATGCAATTGGTGATGGTAGATAGGTCTATGAAGCAGTCTGTAGGCATATTACATGATGATTTAGTAAAGGTAGTTGATTTTATTCTTCCTGCTGATTTTGTAGTCCTAGATTATGAGGTGGACTTTAAGTGCCCATCATCTTAGGTAGACCATTCCTTGCAACCGGGAGAGTGATCGTAGACATGGAATTGAATGAGCTGAAGTTTAGGCTAAATGATAAAAAAGAATGCTTTGAGATACACTCATCCATGACTCAGCAAAAAGAGATGGGTGTTTTCTCAATCGTTGATATATTCTATGAAGATGATAAAGGGGTATCAACAGTTTATCTTGGCAAAGTCTGAGTAGTCAAGACAACCAAGCCGTGTCATGATGTTAAATCAGACGTTGCATGGTAAACAACCAATGAACCACGGGATTGATCCATTCCAGGTATACTTTAACCCTTAGCTTAGCTTTATTTTCAATATTAAGTTGAGGGTGTACGGTAGGATGTTATTGTAATAATTTTTGGTAGATAATTAGGAGTAAAATAGGTACTTGAGGCAATTAGCTTGTTTTGTGACTTTTGAGCACCTCTCCATTGGTCTGAGTTTATAACTATATGAATTCCTTTCATCTGTGACTGTGGTGCATCTTTTCATGGCATTAGTCTGGAAACTTGATGATTTTTATGAACAAATTGCATAAATCGGATAAGTAGTGATATGCGATGTACTTGTGTACCATATGTATGTGAGGTCTTACTCAGCTCCTGCTTTATGCCGAATCTAGAACTTGCCCTGTTAGTCATTCCTAGGCTGTAGGATAGGGGTTAGGAAAAAATCATAGGCCATTTTTTATTGTAGCCAACTTTCAGCCAAAATGACCTTCCCAATATGAATAATATCCTTTGATCCCTGATTTGAGCCTATATGCTTGTTTCTTTCTATAAAACCTCTCATCTTCCTGTTGACCTCACAATGAACCTATTTTGGCCCTGGTCCTTCTTGGACACTGTGTACCTTGACTTAGGCAAACAGCCTAAGTTGAGGGTGGCTATTATAGGGTGCGTGATGCAAAATGAGCATGAAAAGAGGTAAAATAAGAGAAAAGAATAAAAAGTTGGGTGCGGTGAAAAAGAAATAAAAAAAGAGAAAGCTGTAAAGATGATGAAAATATAATAGGATGATTGAAAAGACCGCATCCATCTTGAGCATGTGTGATCAATTTTAAAAAGGAAGAAAAGAAGGTTGAGAAGTGAAATCCTAAGAGTTTAGTGTAGTGTCAAGGATGCATAGTCACTCTAAAATATCCATGAATATCATACCAGCCCCTAGCCTACATTACAAGCCTAAGAAAATCCCTAAAGTGATCCTAACTGACCTACCTGAAGATTTAGGTACTGACTATAAGGGAAAGCCTAAGGCATTTGATATGCAGTGTTTGGAACTTCATTCTGAGAGTGAGACTTGTGATTATCCCTATGTTTATGTATGTGAATTTTGATATGAGTGAAAAATGGATTTCTTTGTTGTGAGGGAACATGGGGTATGTTGCTAATTCACTGACTTGTTTAGATAATGTGATCTTGGTATGGCATGATTGTTATTGCTGAATTTTTGTCGTATCTTGATACTTGTGAGTTGCATAGTTGTTCTTCAAAACATCAATAGTGAGTTTTAAGTGGTCTGACCTTGGAGATGGTGAAATTATTCTAAACTAATATGAGTAGTTAGTTGCCAAATTGTACTTTGTATTCTCTTAGTTATGTTTTGGTTGCTTGAGGACAAGCAATTGTTTTAAGTTGAGGGTGTTGATGTGCGAGCACATGCTAATACATTTGAGGCTTTAAACTCTAAATAATTGCAAGGTCTTGAGTAACTTTAGTTATTTTTTTATTAGTTTATTTTTTATTTTACAATTTAAGCTGATATGATAGAGAACCAACATCAATGAATCAAAGAAGTTGAAATTTGAAGAAATCTGAAAACAAGTGTGGCTGACGACATTTGTGATAAGTTGTCAGCCCTGTGATAAGCTATCAGGTTGGACGTCATCAGTAGACAGAGAATTACCCTAAAGTGGAAGTTGTGATGACATTTTGTGCTAAGCCGTCAAGGGTCTGATAAGTTATTAAGTTTATCGTCAGCCTTAAATAGGGAATGAGTTCCAACTGGTAGAATCGATGATATTTTGTGATAGGTCATCATAAAGGTGATAAGTCATTAGGAATGCAATCAGACCTAGGCAGAACATGAGAATTGGAGCAAAAGTGTGACGACATTTTAAATATCATCATAGTCCAAATAAGCCATCAAAAGTTGTCGTCAACCTAAGAAAGGACTAGTGCAGATTTGAAGAAGAACTGACGACATTCTTGATAAGTCGTCAGGATCCTGATAAGGCATCACAAATAGTCATCGTCTATTTTGAGAAAAAGTTGTGACCTTGATTTTGTTTCCTTATTTAGGGTAACTATTTAAAGCTTTGTTTAGGGTTTTCTACACATGAATTAACATTATCATCATTATTTTGCACAAGGTCGACACCTTGAGTTTGGGACAGCATATTCTGATATTTTCTCTCTTTACTTCTTGACTTGAACAACACAACTATTTTTTGAGAGATTATTATCAGTATTTTGGAATTTTTCCTTTGTGATCTAATCTGTGATTCACTAAATTATTATTCATCTCTGTAAGTTTATCTTTCAAATTATGAATTCAATTATGTGTTTTATTCGTTATATCATGAGTGGCTAATCTCCATTAACCTGAGTTATGGGATCTTGGGTTACATTTTTTATGAGGTGCTAAGTACTAAAGATTCAAAAGTTGGTAGGATTTCTTGATAATTCTGAAGTTTTTAATTAACATCTATTGGTTGCAAACAGTAGACACACCTACTTTGATTTGCTTAAGAAAGAAATCAAATATAGTAGTAAGTGAATTATCAATAGGGACTCAGAAATACTTCGTTTAACAATCAGTGCTGTAACAAGGTTGGTTAACCTGAGGTAAAATCTGGGTAGTAAATAGAAATACCCTAAGTCCGAGAGGATTAGGGAATTAAATGCTTAAGTAGGTCGAGAGACATTTAAGCATAACATTGATAAAGATAGCTTGTTATCCTACCCACCGTGAGAATATTGAATCACTTTTAGCATCTGTGATGTACCGAAAGCCCTAGTGAACATAATTCTGGTTATTTCATAAAATCTTGATTTACAAACACCAAAAGTAAAGTGACAAACTACAACTTTTAAAACCCGAATCTACCATTTTAGGAAAGATTAAACTATTAGTGGATTAAATTAAAAGCAACTTGAGTTCACACCATATTCTCTGTGGGATTCGACCCTAACCTAGTTGGGTTTTATATTGACAATGATCTCTTACACCCATTCAAGAGTGTAATTTAAGCGTTATCAAAAATGTCACCCATTCTAATATCCTGCCTAAGTCTGACGACATTCCTGATGTCTTATCACCCTTATGACAGCCTATCACAAAATGTCTTCAATTCTACCAACTATAACTCATTCCCTGTTTAAGGCTGACAACAAACTTGATAACTTATCAGACCCTTGATGGCTTCTCATAAAATGTCATCACAACCTCCGCTTTAGGCCAATTCTCTGTCTACTGATGACGACGAACCTGATAGCCTATCACAGGGCTGATGACTTATCACAAATGTTGTCAGCCATACTTGTCTTTAGATTTCTTCAAATTTCAACTTCTTTGTTTCATTTTATGTTGGTTCTCTATCATATCAGCTTAAACTACAAAATCAAACATAAACTAATTAAAACTAACTAAAGTTGATCAAGACCTTGCAATTATTTAGAGTTAAAAGCCTCAAATGTGTTAGCATATGCTCATACATCAACCATCAACCTTGACGCGGATTTAATGAGTTCAAATTTCCAATATATAGGACCTAGGAACGTATAAATACCTAGTTTAGGTTTTATTTAGGTATCTTTTATCATATTTCCATCTAGAAAACCTTATTGCAAGTATTATTCACTGTGATTGATGCTACAGTTGTGAATTTGTTTTCTTTATTCATATTTTCATTGAAGATTCAAGAACAATTCTTGTAATTTTTGTAAGTAATTCTCTGAATTCATTCATGAAAAATACAATGATTTCTTCTTCTTCTTCTCTTAATATGTGTGGCTAAACTTCCACAACTACGGTTATGGGATCCTTGATGTGAAGAGCTGATTGGGGTAGTGAAAATGCTTAATTCCCACATATAATTAAGGTTATATGAACCCTTCTTCGCATTAATGACCTTTCTTGATTGCAAACTTGAATGGTGAGCCCTAGAACATTTTTTGTTTAAGAAGAAAAGTATATGTTGGGAAAAGAAGGAGTTTACATAAAATCTAAAGGCCTTAACCTTAGGGTTATGGGTTGATGCCTCAACAAGGATTGACCCACATGAGAGACTAATTGAATAAATCAAAACACTCTTTATGTTCGAAAAAACGAAAGGATAAATTATCCATTTAGGTTGAGAAACAAATGGGTGAACTCTAGAGTTCAATCTCTTGTAATTGAAGTTATAAATTAGGAATTTAAAAGAATTCACTACCCAATCTGCTTGAACGTATTGCTGAACATAACTCTATTTTATTTATTCTTGTTGAATTAATACCTAAAATAAAACTTTCTAGTTGGAATGCTACTTATTACAACCAGTAAATACTATTAACAATTCAAAACTCTATTTTATTCGAAGCCTTCGATCATTAGTCTATTAAAAAACATAACTCTTAGTTTGCATAGTATTACCTATGGGATTCGACCCCAACCTAGTTGGGTTTTATATTTGACAGCGACCGCTTTCACTTTCTAATGAGAGTTGTAATTTGGGCGTATCAAATTTTGGCGTCATTGTTGGGGAATACGGTTGTCAATTAAGTTGGTGATTGTTAATTAACCTTTGATCAAGTTTCCCAAATTTTACCTTTATTTGTTGATTTTGGTTCATTAAAGGCTCATTGTTGTTTATGCTACACACTAGAAGTTCAGGAGAACCACTATTACCATTCAACCCTAAACTGCATCTAAGTAGTAGAATGGAAGAATAATAAGAAGCTGATAGACTAGCCGTCTTGGCTAGAGCACAAGTTAATTGGCAGAATGATGGTCAACCATCCTATAACCCTAATCCTAATGAGAAAGATTTAGGGGATGATGATTTGGCCAACCCAGAAAATAGGATACGTGTGAAGAATGTAGAGGTGCCTGCAAATAGAAACGGGGCAGCTAGAGGCAAAGCAAACCGCCAACCTGTTGTGCAGTTTACACCTGATGAAGATAATGACACAGATTTAGATGAGGCTGGTGCAACTAGAGAAATTATCCCACCACCATTAGCACCTAGGGTGAAGTTTAATATCACTAGCACCATGATACAGCTTCTCAATCTCAAGGGGTTGTTTGGAGTACTTCCAGGGGACGACCCGAACATGCATTTGGTGAATTTCAACAACATTTGCAAGTCCTTTGACAATATGGGTGTTGGAAAAAATGTAATTTGTCTTCAGTTATTCCCTTTGTCCATGTTTGGGGAGGCAACAATGTGCCTGAATAAGTTGGCACCCGATTTGATAACAAACTAGAGGCAACTAAAAGGAGCTTTCCTAGAAAGGTTCTTTCTGCCCTCCAAGATGTTATAGTTGAGGGACGAGATTAGCAACTTCAGATAGTTACCGAATGAGGCACTACATGAGACTTGGATATGATTCAAGAAGAAGCTTACACAGTTCCCAAACTACAAGATAACCAATAAGCATTTTATGGAGACATTCTATAGAGCCTTAAACTCCATCACTAAACCAATTTTAAACAATGCTGCAAGAGGAGCATTCATGGAGCTTACATTTAATGAGGCAGCAGATATGTTGGAGCGGTTGACTAAGATAAGTAAAGCTTGGCATACCAGGGATTCTGTGGTAGCAAACCCTACTATGTCTAGTGGTATATCTGCGGAGCAATATTGGAAAGAGAAGGATTATGACTAGGATATGGTGCATATGAAAACCCAGATGGATCTTCTTACTAAACACTTATTATCTGGGAAGACTGAGAAGGTAAAAGTTGTTAGGTCACAAGGTAGAGTTGAGTCTGATTCTGAGAAAGAGGCGAACTATCTAAGTAATCAGGGGGATTTTTGAGGCAATTGCCAAGGGAATCAATGTCAAACTATTATGACAAGGCTGGTTACAAATATAGGGACCAAGGAAGTTGAAAGAAACAAAATGACAGGAGTGAACTATATGTACCTCCTGGAAATTAGGATAATCCAGTTACCAGTTCAGCTAAGATATCTATAGAGGACATGATGAAGAAACTATTAAAGAGAGTTTAGGTGATTAATGATGGGGATCATTTAATGGTTGGACGTAGGAGTTGTATATCCAATTTATAATAGTAAGTGGGTAAGCCTTGTCCAATGTGTACCCAAGAAAGGGGGCATGACTGTAGTGGCAAATGAGAAAAATGAGTTTATTCCCTCAGACTTGTAACTGGGTGGAGAGCTTGTATGGACTATCATAAGCTCAACTCATGGACTTTGAAGGACCACTTCCCAATGCCTTTTATAGATCAAATGCTTGATCAGTTGGTGAGAAGAGTTTGGTATTATTTTCTAGATGGGTATTTGGGCTATAACCAGATTTATATTGCTTCAGAGAATCAGGAGAAGGCGACGTTCACTTGCCCGTATGGTACTTTTTCTTTCAAGTGTATGCTATTTAGCTTATGTAATTCACTCGCCATGTTCCAATGGTGTATGATGTCTATATTCTCTGACATGGTGAAGGACACCTTAGAGGTGTTTATGGATTAATTTTCAGTGGTGGGTGATTCTTTTAAACTATGCTTGGTTAATCTGAGTAGAGCATTGCAGTGGTGCGAGGAATTTAATCTTATGCTTAATTGGGAAAAATGTCACTTCTTGGTGAAGGAGGGCATTGTTCTTGGTTAAACAATTTCTACAAAAGGGATCAAAGTTGCCAGGGCAAAAGTAGAGGTGATAGAGAAATTAACCCCTCCCATCTCTGTGAAGGGAGTGCATAGTTTCTTGGGTCATGCTGGATTCTACCGCTGGTTTATTAAGGAATTCTCCAAAATCGCTAATCCACTATGAAAATTGTTGGAGAAGAAAGCTGAGTTTGTATTTGATGAGAAGTGAAAGAAGGCATTTGAATGCTTTATGGAGAAGCTTATTGTTGCCCCTATTATTGTTGCTCCAAACTGTTCTAAGTCTTTTGAAATCATGTGTGATGTAAGTGGAGTAGCACTGGGTGCTATGCTTGGCCAGGAGAAATAAAATTGTTCCACCCCATTTACTATGCGAGTAAGGCATTAAATGGAGCACAGAAGAATTATACTATTACTTAGCAGGAACTTCTCGCAATTGTCTATGCTTTTGAGAAGCTTCATGCATACTTGTTGGGAACTAAGGTGATGGTTCATACAGACCATGTTTCCTTGAGATATTTGATGGCAAAGGAGGTTGTAAAACCAAGGTTAATCAGATGGGTGCTGCTTCTACAATAGTTTGACTTCAAAGTCAAAGATCAAAAAGGATGCAAAAATCAAGTTGCGGATCACCTGTCCAGACTTGAGGGTGATTAAGCAGTCGAGGATGAGCTCAAAATTGATGATACATTTTTGGATGAGAAGGTCATGGTTGTTGCGCTTAAAAGAGTGCCTTGGTATGCAGACTTTGCAAATTATACGGTAAGTGAAGTTATCCTGAAGAATCTGTCTTTTCACCAAAGGAAGAATTCCTACATGATGTTACACACTACTTCTGGGATGAGCTGTCTTTATTTTGGCAGTGTGCAAATAATATTATCAGAGGGTTATTCCAGAGGTGGACATATTGAATATCTTAGAAGTTTGTTATTATTCTCTGGTCGGTGGTCACCATTCAGGTGACCATACTGTGAGGAAAGTACTGCAGAGTGGTTATTACTGTCTGACCTTATTTAAGGATGCCTATGAGTTTGTTCAAAGATGTTACCAGTTCCATAGATAAGGATCAATCTCAAAGCATCATGAGATGCCTATGACAAAAATGATGGAAGTCGAGTTGTTCGATGTATGGGGCATTCATTTCAAGGAGCCCTTTGTTAGCTCTTATGGATTGAAATACATATTGGTCGTCGTTGATTATGTGTCAAAATGGGTTGAAACTGTCACTTTGGCTGATAATGAAGGAAAGAGAGTGGTTCCATTCCTTAAAAAGAATATTTCTCTCGCATTGGGGTACCATATACCATCATAAGCGATAGTAGATCACATTTTGCAACTGGGTGTTTCAAGTTGCTTTGTTGAAATACAGTGTGAAGCGGAAAAAGGTTGCTACTTTATACAACCCACAAACTAGTGGGCAATTATAAGTTTCAAACCGAGAGATAAAAGCAATTTTGGCTAAAATGGTGAATGCGAGCAGAAAAGATTAGTCTCGAAAGCTCGATAATGACTTGTAGGAATATCGAACTGCTTTCAAGATACCTATTAGGATGACACCATATAAGCTGGTCTATGGTAAAGCATGTCACCTTTTGGTCAAACTAGAGCACAAGGCTTTGTGGGCTATTATACGACTGAACATGAACTGGAAAGAACCAACTAAGTTAAGGTTGGGACAATTAAATGAGGTGGATGAATTCTATCTCGAAGATTATGAAAGAGCTTATCTGTATAAAGATAGAATAAATAATTACCATGACCTAAGAATAGAGAAAAGAGATTTTCAAGATGGTGATTAGGTGTTATTGTTCAACTTTTGACTTAGGCTCTTTCCGGGAAAATTGAATTCAAAATAGTTTGGGTTGTTCAAGGTAAGTGTAGTTTTTCCATTAGGGATGGTGGAAATTGATGGTAAAGATGGAAGTCTATTCAAAGTTAATGCATAAAGAGTCAATACCTATGTTGGTCCAATTAATAATGCAAAGCTATTGTCCACTGTATATCTCGATGAAGTCTGAGTAATCGAGATAACCAAGTCATGCAGTGACAATAAATCAGGCTAGTGGGAGGCAACCCACAAAGTGTTGTTGTAACCATAGTTAGAGTTTATTTGTTGTTTTTGTGCAATTTGATGTGTTTGTGAAATATGCAGGACTGAAAATGCAGAAAGAGGGGATTTTCTCCAGTTAAAAGAGGGTGATGGGAATGCTGAAGGACCGTCATGGCCTCGACAAACCATCATTGGAACCTTTAAAGCTATAGGAAAAAATAAAGATTCTAGATAAGGCTCGATGGCCAAGTTGACGGTTCGTCAAGGCTTCCATTAACCTTAAGCTCAAATACAAAGTTTCTAGAATGGACTGGCGACTTCTCTATAGATCGTCACATCACTAACGGACCATCGTACCAACTGTCACAGTGAAGCATGATTGATGAGTTTCTGGTAAGCCCCGACGATTAACCCAATGGACCGTTAGAGTCCTGATGGACGTCAGGTCGACCTTCAGGCTAACCCTAGCTGATGGGTCAGGTCGGTTTAAGTTAAAAGCCTATTTAATTATCCCTATCTGACCCAAATGGTTTTTAAAAGGATAAAAACAAGTGGTTTCATACATTGCCACTCTTTCAAATCCTAAAACTATTCAGTTTCTTCTGTATTCAAAGTACCAGTGTTAGTTATCTCCACTTAGGACTCTCCTTCTTCTATTTCTCCCCTATTTAAATAACACCAACCTTCTCTCCCTCTCATCACAACTTAAGTTAACAATCTCTGATAAAGGCTTTAAATTTTTTCTTGTTCTGAATTTGCAAGTCAGAATAGTGAAGTTACTACACCATCAAGGTATGATCACAACCTTATTTTTCTTCCTTAAATTGCTAAATATAGAGTAAGTAAGTTGTTGGTTATTAAAGAAAATTCCATCTAGTTGTTTCTTTGTCTGATTAAAACTTTAAAGTTGAACCCTGGTGTGCATTATTTTGGGTGAAGTCTGAGTAACCCATGTATTGAAAGTGAGAAAAGTAGTACTTAAATACTAAGTTCATGCCATTATTGTGTTAAGATGCGAGAATGCACACTAGGTGTTCGATAAAATGTTAAAGTAAAGTCTGAAAGTGAAAAGGGATGTTCACGGTTACCTTGACGGACCGTCGGACCAGTGACGGACCATCAGGTAGCCCATCAGAAAAATGCAAAGATTTATGTTCACTAGATAAGCTACGAAGGATGACTTGGTGGAACGTCAGTAACCCAATGGACCGTCGAGCCTACCATCGCAAGGTTTTGACATGCAAGACATACTGGTTAAGGCCTAACAATAAGTCCAATGGACCATCACAGTCTCGATGGACCATCAGACCTTCTTTCAAGACAAATTTTAATTACTTTTGATAGTTTTGAATTGCAAACTGATTCTTTGTTCCTTTCTTAGGCACTATGGTAAGAAAACTTCCCTTAACCAGAGGTGGTAGTAGAGCATAAATAGAAAGAGGTGATCTATCAGAGAGTGAGGAAGCACCTACCTTCAATACTCAGCAACGAGATAGGGCACCTCACGTACTCTCCTAGTCTAAAGAGGAGAGTGAGAGCAGCACTAGTAGCACCAGTTCAAGCCCCAATGAAGAAGGGGTCAATACATCTTTCCCCAACCCTGTTGAGGTAAAAACTGGCTCTGTTGAGATGAAACTAAGGAGGTCAATATGGTTAAGAGCAAAGATCCTCAAATGAGGTAGGCACTCAGATGGCAAATTGAAAAAGCAAAGGATAAGTTCCTTGATAGACTTGAACCGATGCCAAGTAGGCCAATCTCTAAAGAATACCAAATAGTGATAACTGAGCTATATAAATATCCAGAGCTGGAGTAACAATTCAACGAGTATGAGTTAGCCTGGAGGAGAAAGCTTCTCGGTTCATATCAACTGAATCTTGTAAGGGAGTTTTTGACCAATTACTTGCCACTGGCAGAGAAAGATTGTCCAAAAGGCTCAAAGATTTTAGACTTTCCCAACAGAGAATCAGTTCTAGTGAGAGGATTTAACGTTGATATATCAGCTCAAACAATCAAAAAGATATTGTTTGGGCCCGACTATGAAGCATTGATTGTGGTTCCTGATCTTGAGTATCGTCTGACCTCAGCATCCACTCAAACACCTTGGTTATCTGGGTTACTTACTAATGATGGCAACCCTTCTTGGGCAACCAACCCATGAGAATGCATTCCTAAATCCTCCCTTAGCTTCCGAGCTAAGTTCTGGTGGCCCATTATTTAATTAAAGTTGATGCCAACACGGGGTGATGCCAAATTGGATAGTCACGGGGCTGTGTTGGTGGCTAGTTTGATTTCAAGGATGAAGATTGATTTCGGCCAAATCATTGCTGATGAAATATTTGTGAGGGTACACAAAGTGGTAAGCGCACTACCGTTCCCATGTTTAATCATGGAGTTATGCAAGCAGGCCAATGTACCTCTTATTCAGGAGTTGATAATAAAGTTTGGGCTACACATAGGAAGGACATTGAGAAATCAAAAGATGACTCAAAGTTTGAGATGTGAGTCAACAAACCTCCGGACTACCAGACACAGTCAGCGCCAGCCTCTGATACTTTTGAAATTCCTATAGGTATATCATTGCCTATCACTACTTATATACCGCCTAATTATATGTCGCCTAGTACATCTGCAAGATCTAAATCTATGTCGCCAATGGGTGGGATAGATTATTTAGAGTACAGATTGACACAGGAAAAGTTTGCCAAGTCTGTTAAGCTGCAGAAGAAGTTTAAGAAGCAGCTAGACACATGGGCTTTACAATTCAAGCCTTTTCTAGATTAAATTGTAGCTGAGGTAATCTATCTATTTCAAAACATTCCAACTAGAATGGACCATATAGAATAGCGTATCAACAAAAGGCTAGATGTGATGTCCATTCCAAATCTTGCTAAGTTTATAGCAGAATTCAAACAAGCACATGCGGACATATTAGCACTGAAAAGCCAACAGTGCCAGCAGCATACTTTTGACTTTGCTCTAGTAATAAGTAATGAAGATGTAGGTATTGTTAATTTAATGGGGATGCCACTAAAGGATAAAGGAAAGCAAATAGATAAAAATACTGATAAGAAAGCTGCTAAAAGAAGAAGGAGAAAAGCAATGACATCATAAAAGAGAGAAGAGCAAAACAT
>JAPEIP010000008.1:53454719-53466383 GCA_026120095.1 Capsicum chinense | reverse complement strand
CCCCATCCCCCAAAAAAAGAAATAATTTTTCTACCACAAAAAAATATTTTTAAAATAATTTTTTCTACAAAAATTTTAAAATAATTTCTTACCCCAATCCCGATCCCGACCTCCTACTCCACTAACCCCGCCCCCTAAATATTTTCTAAAAAAAAATTAAGTGTTTTTACCCCGCCTCCTTTATCATATTCATTTTTATTATTTTGTGTTAAATATATACAAATGCTTTTAGAAAATATTTTCCTACTTGCGTGACAAAAATAAGAAATAACTTATTTTTCTAAAAAATATTTTTAAAAATTTACTATCGAAAATAACCGTCGCATACACAAAAGATGCATTTAAACTTTGTACTTGTCGTTGGTGTCACGTCTCAAAACACCAAAAAGAAATGAAATTTGTTACTATAAAAAATGAATTCAGTTACATTTATTTTGATCTACCCTTTTATTGACATTTTTACAATTTACATGAATTTAACAAATTAATATATCTATATGGCATAATTTATGACAAATTAATAGGAAGAAAATTATTTTATTAATAATTATTGATAAATTTAATATTTATAATAATTAAAGGTATTTTAGTAAATCTACTAGTTACGATACAATACTATACTATCAAATCAAACAATAAAATTATTATTAAACAACAATAAATGATACAATCTACCCAGACATGGTATTGCACGATACTGTACATTACAATAACATACCATACAATATCGTACATTATGAAATCATGATAAATCACCATCCAAACAAAGCTTAAAATAGTGCACTATATGATAATCTGTAAAAGAAAAAAAATATTATTTTAGCGTATTATATAAAATTAAATAGATACTGCATAAAAATAGTGTATTATATAAAAAATAATTAATAACATATTATTTTTATGCATTATATGAAGAAAAAAATAAAGGATGATACACAAAAAAATACACTTTTCACTGTTAATAGCATCACCCTAATCGTTTTTAAAAAAAGATAGTTAAGTCTATTTTAATAATGTTATAATATATATCAATTATAGTGAATGTCTATCAAGATCTATCCAGATCTATTTGATTTCTATCAGGATTGATGTATTTGTCTTTTAGTGTGAAACTAGGGCAAATTCCCCCTATAAATAGAAGGGCTTCCTTTATTGTAAATGATCTCTCAAGAGAAGAAATAACAATTACTCTCTCTATTTTCTCTACTTTTCTTCTTTATTCTTTCTTGTTTTATAACACGTTATTAGTACGAGACTCTACCATCTCAAATTTGAAGGCTAAGGCTTAGGTATTATTTTTCTTATTTCTTCCTTGTTCCATATGGCTAACAATCTTACGAAGTGTGAGTTCGTTGCCTTTCAAAGTTCTGGAAAGAACTATATTTCATGGGTGTTGGATGCCGAAATCCACCTAGATGCTATGAGTCTTGGAGATGCCATGAAGAATGAAAATACAGCATCTACTCAAAATCGTGCTAAGGTTATGATTTTCTTGCGTCATCATCTTGACGAAGTTCTGAAAATTGAGTACCTTACTACTACGGATCCACTCGTATTGTGAAATAGCCTAAAAGAAAGGTTTGACCACTTAAAAATGGTCATCCTCCCGAAAGCACGATATGAGTGGATGCATCTAAGATTTCAAGACTACAAGTCTAGTCATGAATACAATTCTGTCATGTTCAGAATTTCTTCTGAATTGAAACTTTGTGGAGAGATGGTCAATGATAATGATATGATAGAAAAGACGCTCTCCACTTTTCATGCCTCAAATGTGCTCTTACAGCAACAATATCGAGAAAAAGGTTTCAAGAAGTATACTGAACTGAGTTCTCATCTTCTCGTGGCTAAACAAATTAATGATTTGTTGATAAAAAATCACAAGAACCGATCAACTGGATCTACACTATTCCCTGAGGTGAATGATGTGCACACTCACCATGCTAGGCGTGGAAAAGGTCGTGGCCCTGGTCATGGACGTGATCGTGGTCGTGGTCGTGATGACCAAGAAAGAAACCCTATTCTGGGTGTTAATAATTCATTAAACAGAAAGAGGAAAAATGAGAAACGTGAAGTAGTTACTTATTTTTTATGTGGCAGAAAAGGACATTATTCACGTGATTGTCGTGCTCTCAAGCACTTAGTCGATCTTTATCAAGCATCACTAAAGAAGAAAGAAAGAAATTCTGAGGCTAGCTTTCTCTCTGAAAATAATGTTGACATCACATGTTTGGATGTAGCAGACTTTTTCAAGCACCCTGAAGGAAAGATTGATCACTTGATTGGTGATGGTTCCATAAACATGAAAGAATAAATGATTTTTAATTTTATTTTATTTTTATTGATAATAGTTAGTGAATAAAGAATCATGTAAAAGTAGTTGTTTGCATGAGTATTAGTTTTTGATTAATATTGATTAGTTCAATGATATTATTATTTATTTATTATTGAATAGAAACAAATTTTAATTTTATCATTATTTATTGAAAAAAGAAAAAAAAGAAAAAGTAACGATAAAAGTGTTAGAAATTTTGAAGCAAATTGTATGTATGTTGCACCCAACACACTGTCTTACACATTATTATTATTACTACTTCATCCTTTCTATTTCATAGATCTAATAATTTGCCAAAAAAAAATAACAAAAAAACTTCTGGATTGGAATATTTCGTACAATGATAATATAATATATTGTGGGGCTGTTAAGCTATATTATTATATTATTGCAGTAAAGGTTTTGTATGCACTATCTCGTAATATATAAAAATGTCTATTATGTAATTAATTACTTAATAAAAGGTAATTATTAATTTATAAATGATTTTTACTTTGTGCAAAGATATATTTATTTTGTGTATATTTTTTTTTATTTGAAGATATGAATAATTTTCAAAATAAGTGGTCCAATTATGAAGATATATATTTGATTGATTCTGGCACTACATATACGATATTCAAAGACGAAAAATATTTCTCTCATCTAAACATGGACAATATTAATGTTACTACAATTTCTGGTAGTGCTAATTTGATTGAAAACTTCGAACAAGCCATTATAATCTTGCCCAAGGGAACTAAACTCATCATAAATAATGTCATTTTTTCTCCTACGTCTCGGAGAAACTTGATGAGTTTTAAAGATATTCGTGAAAATGGTTATCATATAAAGACATTTAATTAGATGAATCTTGAATATCTTGGTATCACCAAGAATATCTCTGGGTAGACATGTGTTATAGAAAAGTTTCCTGCTTTATCTTCTGGCCTGTATTGGACAAAGATTTATGCAATTGAGGCACATTCCATAGTAAATCGGAAGTTTACTGATTCCAATACTTTCGTACTTTTGCATGATCGTCTGGGACATTTAGGATCAATAATGATGAGGCGAATAATAGAAAATTCAATGGGCATCCATTAAAGAACTTGAAGGTTCTTTCAAATGATGAATTTTCATGTAATGCTTGTTATCAAGGTAAGTTGATTGTGAGACCATCGCCAACAAAAGTTGGGATTGAGTCCCCTGCATTCTTGGAACGCATACATGGGGACATTTGTGGACCAATTCACCCACCAAGTGGGTCGTTTAGATACTTCATGGTCCTAATAGATGCTTCTTCTAGATGGTCTCATGGTGCCTTTTGTCATCTCGCAACTTGACATTTGCAAAATTGTTGGCACAAATAATACGATTACGGGCATAATTTCCTGATAATCAAATCAAGTCTATTCGCCTTGATAATGCTGAGAATTTTCATCCCAAATATTTAATGACTATTGCTTATCGATCGGGATAAGAGTGGAACATCTTGTACCCCATGTTCACACTCAAAATAGCTTTGCTGAATCATTAATTAAACGTCTGCAGTTGATAACAAGACCATTGCTAATGAAAACTAAGTTGCCCACTTCTGTTTGGGGTCATGCAATTTTGCATGCTGTAACACTTATTCGTCTTAGACCGACAAATTATCATAAATTTTCTCCGTTGCAATTAGTTTTGGATTAAGAGCCTAATATATCTCATCTAAGAATTTTTGGGTGCGGTGTTTATGTGCCGATAGCACCACCAAACCACACCAAGATGGGCCCTCAAAGAAGGTTAGGAATTTATGTTGGGTTTGAATCACCCTTCATTATTCGCTATCTTGAACTATTAACCGGAGATATGTTCACTGCTCGATTTGCAGACTGTCGGTTTGATGAGATATTTTTCCCAAAATTAGAGGGAGAAGATAGTGACATCAAAAGAGAAATTTTAACGAAAAATCCATCACTATCTCATCTTGATCCACGTACTTCTATTTGTGAGCAAGAAGTACAAAAAATTATTCATCTGCAGAAAATTGCAAATCAAATGCTGGACGCATTTACAGATTTGAAAAGGATCACTAAATCATATATTCCTGCAGAGAATGTCCCAATTCGAATTGATGTCCCTAAAGGACCATCCATTAGTGTCATAGCTAATAAATCTAAAGCACGCTTGAAGCGTGACAGATCATTAGGTTCTAAGGATCGAAATCCTAGAAAAAGTAAAACAAATGGTCAAGATGACACTATGAAAGATCCACATACGGAAGTTCAAGATTTGAGCAATGTTGATATCCCTGAAGGAATCAATGAGCTTGAGACTCAAGAAAATGAGGAACTATCCATAAATTTAAGTGATATTGAAACTAATTTGAATCTATCTGAAATAATAGTGGATCATGTCTTTGCATATAATGTTGCAACGAAAATCATGCAAGATAGCGAGGATCTTGAACCTCGATCTGTCACAGAATGTCGACAAAGAAATGACTAGCCAAAATGGCAAGAAGCAATTCAATCTGAATTAAATTCGCTCGCTAAACGTGAAGGTTTTGGACCCATAGCTCAAACACCTAATGGTGTTAAGCCTGTTGGCTATAAATGGGTCTTTGTACGAAAAAGAAATGAGAAACATGAAATACAAAGGTATAAGGCACGCCTTGTTGCACAAGGATTTTCACAAAGGCCTGGTGTCAATTATGACGAGACATATTCACTAGTTATGGACGCAATAATATTGCGTTATCTTATTAGTTTCACTGTCCATGAGAGACTTGAAATGTATTTGATGGATGTGGTAACAGCTTATCTATATCGATCACTTGATAATGAGATATATATGAAAATTTTTGAAGGATTCAAAATACCGAAAACATATAGTTCAAAGCCTCGGGAAATGTATTCCATTAGATTGCAAAGATCATTGTATGGTTTGAAGCAATCTGGACGCATGTGGTATAACCGTCTTAGTGAATATTTATCTAAAGATGGTTATACAAATGATGAAATTTGCCCATGTGTTTTTATAAAGCAAATAATGTCGGATTTTGTTATACTTGCTATCTATGTCGATGACATAGACCTTATTGGAACGCCAATAGAGCTTCAAAGGGCAATTGATTACCTAAAGAAAGAATTTGAGATGAAAGATCTCGGAAAGACAAAGTTATGCCTTGATTTGCAAATTGAGCATTTGACAAACGGTATCTTTGTCCATCAATCTGCCTACACAGAAAAGGTTTTGAAATGATTCTATATGGATGTAGCACATCCATTAAGTAATCCGATGGTTGTTCGATCACTTGATGTGAATAAGGATCCATTCCGACCTCAAGAAAAGAATGAGGAGCTCCTTGGTCCCGAAATACCATATCTTAGTGCAATTGGTGCACTAATGTATCTTGCAAATACTACAAGGCCTGATATTTTCTTTTCAGTTAATTTGCTAGCAAGGTATAGTTCTGCTCCTACTAGGAGACATTGGAATGTGATCAAACACATATTTTGGTATCTAAAAGAGACTACCGATATGGGCTTATTTTATTCTAAAGATTGTAGTTCCGATCTTGTTAGTTATGCTGATGCTGGGTACTTATCTGACCCGCATAAAGCTCGATCTCAAACATGCTATGTGTTCATATGTGGGGGTACTGTCATATCTTGGAGATCAACAAAACAATCTATCGTAGCCACTTCATCGAATCATGCTGAGATTATAGCTATTCATGAAGCAAGCCGAGAGTGTGTGTGGTTGAGGTCCATAATACATCTCATTCGAGAAAAATATGGTTTAAAATGTGACAAAGTACCTACAACTTTATATGAAGATAATGCAGCATGCATAGCACAACTGAAAGGTGGATTCATAAAAAGAGATAGAATGAAGCACATTTCACCAAAGCTCTTCTATACACATGAGCTCCAAAAGAATGGTAATATTGACGTATAATAGATTCGTTCAAGTGACAATGTGGCTGATTTATTCACTAAGTCTCTTCTAACTGCAACTTTCAAGAAAATAGTGCACAAGATCGGAATGCAAAGGTTGAAGGATGTTCTTATTAGGGAGGCTAATACGCACTGTACTCTTTTTCCCTTACGAAATTTTGTCCCACTGGGTTTTCCTTGTAAGGTTTTTAACGAGGCAATCTATATGCGTATTGTTAGACATTCAAGAGGGAGTGTTATGATATATATCAATTATAGTGAATGTCCCTAGAAGAAATAACAATTACTCTCTTTATTCTCTCTAGTCTTCTTCTTTATTATTTCTTGTTTTATATTCTTTCTTGTTTTATAACAAATAATCAATTTTAGGCATGGATCCACCACTTTTTAAATTTGAGGGCCTTACGGGCCGTTTTAGTTGACAACTGACCCGACCCCATAGAGCAGCATGGATCCGTCTTTGGGAAAGAGATGATGGTCGGATAAGGATACAAAGCCCCACCTTTCGTTTCCCTCTTTTTTATTAGCCATATACTCGCTCTCACTTACAATTCAGAAACAGGGAGAGAGAGAACCCCTATCCCCTCGCCAGGAGCAACTTCAGTTCAGTTACACTGTAGCTGCTGTTTCTTGGTATATACATACAACTCTCTTAGTCATTGAAAGGTTTGAATTCTCAACTTGCTTCTCTGTTTTCATTGGTTTATTGATAACGGGTTACTCTTTAAAATCCTCGTGTTTTTTCTGAGTTCATTTGCGAGTTTTTCCTGAAAAAGCTTTTCGTGTAGTAGTGCCATAGAAAACCATAATTGAAAGGTAACTCAGTATGATCAATTATATGAAAGATATGCACTGATAAAATCCTCGTGTTGTTGGTTGCTTTTCTTAAGTGCAACTTTAAGCAATGAAAATGGTTCCAGCGAACTTAGTTGCCCATAGTTTGAAGTTAGATAGTTAAATAGCTTCTAAATTAGACTTTCTGGTATGATAGTCATCGGATTTAATTGGTTATTTGCAAAGTGTATACTGTGAGATACTGAAATTGCATCTGTGAACAATCTTTTTAGGGGCTACATTCTTTTTCAATTCTTAAGGTGTAGAAAGTAGGCTTATAATCAGTTCTTTCATTATTTTTTATGAATTTGAATCTATCTAAGCTTCTAGTCTAATTGCTCATGATGATTTTGGACTACTAAGTTCAAGTACAAACTCGTGAACGAGGCATATTGCTTGATGTTGCTTTTCTTCTCTCATGATATCTATTTTTGTTTTTGTTATATGTGTGCACTTTTCTATGTATTAGCAGGCAGACGCCTAAATGGCTAATCATATGTCATTATCCATCAATTTTCAGGAACTCTAGTATTATGTATCCTGGGGTTTGCTGGTTGTTTTCAGTCATGGTGCAGTTGCTATCACAATATTTATAGCATTAAATGATAGTCATGTCTTTTTCTTTCTCTAACTGTTGTATATTACTCAGGTGTGGAACAGATGATCTAATCCTTGTAGTTCACAAACTTTAGCTATCCAAATATCAAATCAGCATAGCTCCAATGGTTCCAATTACAGCTAGCAATGTATCATTCACTCCAGGAGTTGTCCTTCTCACGAGGAAAAATCCATGTTTATCAAGATATAATGTTTCGCGAAAATCCAGCAAACAAACTTTACCTACCCCCAAATATATCCTGCCTCTGTCAACATCTGTTAAATTGTTTCCCCATTTTAGAGTTGGTTGCATTTTACAACCTAAGTTAAGAGGTCTCATAGTATCAGCAACTGAGACTGATGTAGCAGTGGGAGAAGTAGAATCAACTGCTACAGATGATGGATCAGGTGAAGCTTCATCTGATGCTGCTGAAACAAGTGAAGAATCCTCCATATCAGATGTGAGTCCTGCATCTGTCCGATCTAAGCGTCCAAGACCTGCTAGAAAGAGTGAGATGTCTCCTGTGAAGAATGAAGACCTTATTCCAGGTGCAACTTTTACTGGAAAGGTCAGATCGATCCAGCCATTTGGCGCTTTTGTTGATTTTGGAGCTTTTACGGATGGACTTGTGCATGTTTCTAGGTTGAGTGATAGTTTTGTAAAGGATGTAGGAAGCATTGTATCTGTTGGACAAGAGGTGACAGTTAGATTAGTTGAAGCAAACACTGTGACAAGGCGCATATCTCTCACCATGCGTGAAAGTGATGATCCTAGTAGGCCACAGCAGCAGAAAGATGCTCCAACCAGTAGCGACAGACCCCGAACTCCAAGGAAGAACACACAAAGGAACAACCAAAGGAGAGATGAGATGAAGAAAGTCTCGAAGTTTGTCAAGGGGCAAGATCTTGAGGGCACTGTAAAAAATCTAACCAGGTCTGGTGCTTTTATATCTCTTCCTGAAGGAGAGGAAGGATTCCTCCCAGCATCAGAGGAAGCTGATGAAGCATTTGGAATTGTTGACAGTGGCTCTTCACTCCAACTAGGTCAAGAAGTTAGTGTCCGCGTATTGCGCATTGCCAGAGGACAGGTAACTTTGACCATGAAAAAAGAAGAAGCTGCTTTAGAATTGGACTCAAAGCTCAGCCAGGGTGTTGTCCATTCAGCGACAAATCCCTTTGTAGTGGCATTCCGTAGCAACAAAGAAATCTCTTCATTTTTGGATGAGAGGGAAAAAGAAGACGAAGTAGCTGAACAATCGAAGGAAGATGCACAGGAAACAGATATGACGGCTAGTAAAATGGATCTGTTGCCTGAAACTACAGGCAAAGAGGAAGAATCAGTCAATGCTGTAAATGATGGTGTTCCTGAAACTATATACGGGGAGGATGTGAAACAGAACATTGATGAAGAGGTGGAAGGAGGAACATCTGCGATTGGTCAGCAAGCTGAGGTGTCACCTGTAGGAGATGCTGTGGAAACTGAAGCTGAAACTGGCACATTTGAGCAAACAGTTGATCAGATCTCAGCTTCTGAAATTGTGGCAGGCGAGGTGGTCATGGAGAAACTAACTGATGATGAAGTAGCGGAAAATGAGATTGAAACTGACAAACCAAATGTCACAGAGGCTGCGA
Organism: Capsicum chinense; assembly: GCA_026120095.1. NCBI lineage: Eukaryota > Viridiplantae > Streptophyta > Magnoliopsida > Solanales > Solanaceae > Capsicum > Capsicum chinense. The sequence goes on along the minus strand of JAPEIP010000008.1, from coordinate 53,457,059 downwards.
AAGAAACAGAGGAAACTAGTGGCGATGAGAATGGCAGTATATCAAGCCCAACTGGACAATATGAAGCTCTTTTGGGGAATAGCAAGGATGAAGGTGTCTAATATGAATTTTGCCTATCCCCCCTCTGATTTATTATTCATTTCTCATCCTTGGTTCTCGCGTGCATATTTATGACAAACAACTAAATACAACTATTACATTACTTAGACAATTGTGTGATTCCATATAAGGTGTTGATGCATGATATAAATACACCTTTACATATTATCTGAGGAAGATATGAATGATAGGAATATGAACCAATCTAAGAAATGTCACTTTTAGTATAGTTCATGCTGACGATGTGGTATATTTTTCTTCTGTTTCTTCTTCCTATTGCATCATATTCAACCTACGGAGTCTTTAATGTATAGAATGCTTTCTGGTGACCAAGACATGTGCTTTTATTTTGATCGACATTACGATAGAATGATGTTTTTTCTCTGAGTAAAATATTGAAATTTACTTATAGGACATAATGTTGTGTTATGTGAGAAAGATAAATTAATGACAAGTTACCAATAAAGTCGCTGACGATCCAATTTTGTACACAGAAAGTCAGGAAGGTGCTGAAGTTGTGGATAGTAAAATTGAAAGTACTTCTTCCATTGGGGAACAATCATCTGATACAGCTGCTCAACAGCAAGAGGTGGCTCCCAAAACTGATCAAGATATAAATGTTGCGAACTCAAGTGAGCAAAATGGGACTGCTTCATCAAATGAAGCTGCAGCAAAAGGTTTTGTTTTTGCTTTCCCTTTCTTTTCTGGGATATTTCTGCTATTAACTTGTTAAAAAGGAAATAACGTATGTTGCTCGTACTCTTCAAAAATGTCAATGGGTGCGTGTCGTATTCTCCAAAAGCAGCGTAATTTTTGAAGAATCCGACATGGGTGCGGCTTTGAAAGTGGAGAGTTTGTGCAAGGAAATACCAATCTCTAGAACAAAATTTGCAGAAGTTGGTGTAATGTGAAAATTTCCTTTCTGAGTGATGAGATAACTGTGCTACAAAGATTTAGAAGCTTGTTGCGTGTAGGAGGGGTGGTCATTTACTTGGAGAAAGAAGTTGCATTAAATGATATTAACTTTTTATGCATTTACACCTGACTGCATGCTAAATGTTCACTGAAACTGTGAACCAGAGAAACTCGAATTCAGGTTACAAAATACAGCTGGATTTAATTGTTTCTTTGATCATTAAATCTTTGAAGTGATGAGCATCATTTTCTTATCAGGATTTTAGTGGCATTCAAATTTTGTGATGAAGGAGACTTCAAATTTAAGAGAATTTCTTCTCTCTACCTACGTGGTACTTATAAATCTCTTATTTTGTTTGTATGACTGTGGTGTCCGGGCCAGCTTGCACACACCTCGACTTATTCCATGGGATACCTTCTACCTCCCACCAGTACATGTGCTGGCTAACTCTATCCACCACGGTTTGGGCAGATAGGAAGAAATCACCTAGTGTTTTTTGCCTCCCCTGGTAATTGAACCTGAGACCTCATGGTTCTCAACCTACTTCATTGACCACTAGGTCACACCCTTGGGTGCTCTTATTAATCTCAAATCTATTGTAAACATATGTCCTGAGTTACGAATTTAAGTTAAAATGCTGAGGAAGGGCAATCTCCCTTTTTAACATTACTGGTCAAAATGTGAATGGATCTTAGTTTGCCTTTATAGCTGAAATCTGTAGTTCTGAAAAATTTGACAATATTTATTTCTTCCTGACACTCCCCCTTCCAGTCCATCTATAATTTATTAATGGGGCCAGTTACTTTCAGAACCTCCATTATGTTGTGGGATATCCAACTTCCTCGGCTTTATTAATATCTTTACCTTCTTTTTGTTGGTCTATTTACTGATTCTGCAAAGGTATCTCTTTGTAATGTGAATTCGGATAAACTGAAATAAAGAGGATGGTTAAATTATTCCTTGATATGTTTTCCTAAAAAAAAAAAAATTAAAATTATTCCTTGATTATTTTCATAGGCTCTTGAATGACGAAGGGGATAGAGCTATTGTGTTAGGGGAACTGGAGCACTCAGAGGAGTGTCGGGATTTTAGCTATTGTAGACATTTTAAAGTAGAAGAGGTTAGACAGGCTATCCGCAAGATGCGAAGGGGTAGGGCGACGGGGCCGGATGAGATACCGATGGAGTTTTGGAAGTTCGTTGGAGAGGCTGGTGTAAGGTGGTTGATTGGATTGTTTAATGAAATCTTCAGGACGGCAAAGATGCCCGAGGCGTGGAGGTGGAGTACCATGGTCCCTCTCTATAAGAATAAGGGGGACATTCAGA
>JAPEIP010000008.1:53413110-53453282 GCA_026120095.1 Capsicum chinense | reverse complement strand
TGGTATCTCGTGTCTTGAGCCGGGGGTCTATCGGAAACAACCTTTCTACTTCATCAGAGGTAGAGGTATGGACTGCGTACATCTTACCCCCCCAGACCCCACTAGGTGGGAATACACTGGGTTTGTTGTTGTTGTTGTTGTTGATGTCTATGTAAATTGTGATCCATCAAAGTATTAGATGGTACTGTTGTATCGAAACAAGTACTTTCAAATGCATGTCTGGTAATTAAATCATGTCCTTTTGTGGCATGCAACAGCTATTTCACCTGTTCTTGTGAAACATTTGCGGGAAGAGACAGGAGCAGGAATGATGGACTGCAAGAAGGCTCTTACAGAAACTCTAGGTGACATTGTTAAAGCGCAGGAGTATCTCAGGAAAAAGGGGTTGGCAAGTGCTGATAAGAAATCAAGTAGAGCTACTGCCGAAGGTAGAATTGGCTCATACATCCATGATAGCAGAATTGGTGTCCTCGTAGAGGTCAACTGTGAAACAGATTTTGTATCGCGTGGTGACATTTTCAAGGAATTAGTTGATGACTTAGCCATGCAAGTGGCTGCATACCCTCAAGTGCAGTATCTTGTTCCAGAAGATGTTCCAGAAGAGATCGTCAACAAGGAAAGAGAAATCGAAATGCAGAAGGAAGACCTATTATCAAAACCTGAGCGGATCAGATACAAGATTGTTGATGGACGGATAAATAAGAGGCTTGAAGAAATGGCATTACTGGAGCAGCCTTACATCAAGAACGATAAGATGGTTGTAAAGGACTTGATCAAGCAGACAATTGCAACTATTGGTGAAAACATCAAACTAAAGAGATTTGTGAGATACAACCTGGGGGAAGGTCTTGAAAAGAAGAGCCAAGACTTTGCAGCCGAGGTGGCTGCTCAAACAGCAGCTAAACCCGTCTCCTTGCCAGGAAAAGAGCAACCTGCTGTTGGATCCAAGGAGACTACTGTTGAGTAAGTTTCTACTTTCTTGATAATTACTTCCTACCAATAAATTATGTTTCTTCAATGATGAACAACCAGAAATGTGGTAGCAGAGCATTCCATGACATGTCAAATACATGATTTTTATGACTCCGATTATAATGTCATCTTTTCAGTTGGCTAATTGCTGTTAGTCAACTTCTCATTATTAAATGATAGTTTTAGCGTTCTGCTATGTTTAGACTCAAATACCTGCTTATACAGTCCTCTAAACCTAAGTACATATTTCACTTCATTTATTTTCAAATGAAATCTGGTTCCAACAACATTATGGAAGAGCTAATCTGAAATAGCTATCAGTCAGTCTTCTTATCTCACTCTGCAACTCCATGCCAATATTTTATCCTAAGCTGTTTTCAACCCCCAAACTCCTATATTCTTTTATGTCTCACTGTTTATTTCTGTCCCAACTGATTCTAATGCAGGCCTTCGAAAGCAGCAGTTTCAGCCGCTTTGGTTAAACAGCTGCGAGAAGAAACTGGAGCTGGGATGATGGATTGCAAGAAAGCCCTCTCCGCAACTGGAGGGGATCTTGAGAAGGCACAGGAATACCTCCGAAAGAAGGGTCTTTCAACTGCCGATAAAAAGTCTAGCCGACTTGCTGCTGAGGGGAGGATTGGTTCTTACATTCATGACTCTCGCATTGGTGTGCTAATTGAAGTTAATTGTGAAACCGACTTTGTCGGGAGAGGCGAAACATTTAAGGAGTTGGTCGATGATTTGGCAATGCAAGTTGCAGCCTGCCCACAGGTGCAGTATGTATCTATCGACGAGATTCCAGAAAGCACTGTCAACCAGGAAAAAGAGTTGGAAATGCACAGAGAAGATCTTAAGAACAAACCTGAAAATATAAGGGAGAAGATTGTTGAGGGAAGGGTCTCCAAGAGGCTTGGAGAGCTTGTTCTTTCGGAGCAGCCTTTCATAAAAGATGATAGCATTCTTGTGAAGGATTTGGTTAAGCAAACTGTTGCTGCTCTTGGGGAGAACATAAAAGTTAGAAGGTTTGTTCGATTTACTCTAGGTGAGGAAACCAAAAAAGAAGGAATAATTGAGGAGCGAGCTGCTGTATGAAGCTAACTCTTTAACTTAAGATGAGCAAGCGCAGGATGACTATCCACCGATGGAGATGGAACAAGTTTTAAATCTTGGAGTTGAACTATTTTTGTATAATGTAGTGCACACTTTGATGTGTGTGAGGCCATTAGTTTTCTTCTCTTTTCCTTTTCCCTTTTCTTTTAGATTCACTGGTCATGTATCTGTTATATTTTCATCAGAATGTAGGAGTTTCGGAAGCCATTCCAAAGCAACATGTAAAAGATAATCTTTTGGTTAAAGAGGTATTTTTCTGTGAGTTTATTTTCTCAGCATTAAACTAGTCAATTGTGGTGAATATTGTAGTTTAGCAGGGAGTAATCGTCATTGCCTACTTGATGTGATAGGCTTTTCCCTTCTCATGTTACAAAGGCCAAATGAGTCGAAGCGAGGGTTAAAGAAGGAAAAAAAAATGCTACAGCACTATTTACAGCTTCCCGCTCCTCTCTATCCCTCCCTCTCTCTCCACCAGTCTCCCTTGCCTCTCTCCTCCCTCTCCCTCTCTCTCTACCTCTCTCACTCCTCTCTCGCTCTACTTTTCCCCTCTCTATCTCTCTCTCTTTCTATTCTTGTGTTGTACCACAAAAAAAAAAAAAAAAAAAGAATACAAATGCAAGATATTTGTGTACTTCTCTATCCTATTTTATGTGCCACACTTTTTTTTTTTGTGTAGATTGCCTACTTGATGTGATAGGACTTTTCCCTTCTCATGTCACAAAGGCCAAATGAGTAGAAGCGAGGGTTAAAGAAGGAAAAAAAAAATACAACACTATTTACAACTTCCCGCTCCTCTCTATCCCTCCCTCTCTCTCCACCAATCTCCCTTGCCTCTCTCCTCCCTTTCCCTCTTTCTCGCTACCTCTCTCACTCCTCTCTCGCTCTACTTTTCCCCTCTCTATCTCTCTCTCTTTCTATTCTTGTGTTGTACCAAAAAAAAAAAAGAATACAAATGCAAGATATTTGTGTACTTTTCTATCCTATTTTATGTGCCACACTTTTTTTTTGTGTAGTTAAAAAAGAATGTCGTTTTTTCTTATCTGGTAAGTATCTGCACAATTCTTTTTTTTGTTACTTTTCTAGAAGGGAAAAGGCTTAAGTACCCCCAAACTTTAACCATAATTTCAACTACACCTTTTTCTAAAGGTCTATTATCCCTAAATTATTTTGAAATGAAATATATACACCCTTTGAGTTGTTAGGTGGCAAAGAGAGTGTACTCACTCTCTTAGAAGTCATGTGAGAGACTAAAATTAACTTAGAATCTACTAATATTGACACATACCATTTTTTAATTAGATATTTTATAAATAATTAATACACACAATAATATATAAAAATTTAAGTATATATTTTTAAAATTATTTTCCTTTTTTTGTTTGTAAAATAAAGAGATAAGCATCCAGTACCCCCTTGAACTATGGCCACAGTTGCTACGACACACTCCAACTTCACATGAGTCTTATTACCCTTCCTGAACTCAATTTTAGCATATTTTTGTCACCTTCTTGTGCTGACATATCACCTTAATTACATGAAAATGGGGCTCATGTGAAAAGTGTCACATAAGTTAAAAAGGTGTCACATCAGCTAAAAAAATTGATAAAAATACACTAAAATTGAGTTTGGGAAGGTAATAGGACTCTAGTGAAGTTAGAGTGTGTCGTAGCAAATTTGGTCATAATTCGGGGGTACTAGATGCTTTACTCTAAAATAAATAAAAATTTATTATTTTTTCCTTTTTAAAAATTGACGCTACTAAAATATTACATTAATTAAATTAAATTTAGACTATCTAAAGAGTATTAATTTATTATGGAGACTATAATTTGTGGTAGTGTTTTTATTAATTTACTACAATGCATGAACATATTAATATTCGTATAATACCAAATTCAAATTAGAAATTCTATAAAAATATTTTTGATATTACTATCGATGCACAATCAAATTAGTTATTTCTTTTTCTTTTTAAAGTGATTGATGCTACTAGAAGCAAACATAGTAATAATATAATGTCTTGAGTTGAGAACTTTTCGAAAATCAAACATATATAAATAAAAAAAAGATCTAGCTTTTGAAAAATTACATGATTTAACCACTAAAAAAATGAACCCTAACATTTTGAAAAAAAAAAAAAACTAAAAAAATGAATTTTTCAAAAAATTATATTCATTAAATTTAGCATCAAAATTAGAAAAAAAAATGTACTTAGAAAAGACAAAGTGAACAATAGTTCCAATTACTAAAGAGGTGAAGATAATAAATTTTGACTTTATTTCACAAAGAAAAAAAGACAAAAGAAATCAAAAAATATATGATTAAATTTTAATTTATCATTACTTGTATCAATTATTTATAAAATATAAAATTAAAAAATGACATGTGTTAATATTAATAGATTTTAAGTTTTTTTGGTTGCCTTTTGTATGCATTGAGTGAGTGCACTCTATTTACCACCTAACACTTAAGAGGGCATATATTTAATTGTAAGTAGTTCGGGGTAATAGGACCTTTCAAAAGGAGAAAGTATAGTTAAAATTATGATCAAAGTTTAAGGGGGTACTTATGCCTTTTTCCTTTTGAAAAAGAATAATTTGGTAAAATTCACAAAATCTTTATTTATTTCTTACACTTTGTGTCTGTTGAAATATGACACATAAAATGAGATGGAAGGAGTATTATTTTCTGTACAGTTTTATTGATATCATTTGTTTGTGTTTGTGTTGATTGCATCATTTATACATAATGAAATCAAGTATCTTTGATAGTTGTATTTTTATATTTACGTTCTTTGATACTTATATTTGTATTCATTGATAGAAATTATATTTATTGATACAACTTGAAACATACAAACGATACATCTTTATACAATTTGAACCATATAAATACAAATGATACAAATTGTATTCACTGATAAGTATTGTATTTGTTGATACAACTTGAATGATACAAATATAAATGATGTATTTGAACAAAATAAAACAATATATTTATATTTATATATGATAGACTCAAGAAAATACAAATAGTGCATTTAATTGATAGAAACAAGTAAATACATATTATTATATTCAGATCAATAGAAATTTTATCAATACGTATCATGTGTTCATTGATTGTTACAATTGGTTGTATCAATATTCCATATAAATGCTTTAATTAGCTTTGTTTTACTACTCAGCAACAACAATCTCTTCAACAGAATTTGCAACAGCAACAGATTTTCCCTTAGAAAATCAATCACAATTTTGATGAATACACAGTACCATAACATTGCTAATCAATGCCTCCCCATTGTTGGAAATAAAATTTTGAGATTGAAAAAATTAAATAATCGAAACAAGAAAAATATCACAACAATCGTTTTATTAATTTCAATATGTGAGTGTTACAATCTCTATGAGTTGACATGACCCGAAATCGAACCTTGTCGTATGGGCACCTCAAGCTCAACAAGGATCGGAGATCGCGCCATTAACCCAACTTAACCATCACATCAAACCACAAGTATCAGATGAACTCCGATTATAAAATAAGATAGCGTAAATAAGATTACAATCATAGTTTAAGAGGCAACTAATCAATTCATTAATATCAACAACTAACCAACATACCCAAGTCCACAATCATTCTCAAAACCTCTACAAATCCAACGTCTATAACGTGTAGGGACAAGCCCCTGACAATAGCCGAATACCAAGTCTAAAACAAGTATATAACATAGATAAAGAGACTATAAAATGTTAGCCTTTCGAAGGATGGAAGCTCACTACTTCAATCAACATGTGAACCGCTCCAACACCTGTCACTGCACAGGAAGAGAAGAAGAAGCTCCGACCTCTATGTCGCGTCGGGACATAGCGTCCGAACACGATTAGTGGTTGGAACGCTATCATGTAACTTAAGGATAGGGATTAAATTGTGCAGTTGTTCAAAACCAAGTCAAACCATCATATGCAACCACATTTATATTTATACAGACATATATGAAGATACACATATAGGTACATAAAGTGCCAAATCAAGGGACAAGTCATGTCATGCGTTATTGAAGTACTTAATCATGAAATATGGAGTGAAGGACTCCAACCTTCCACCCTTTTTAGTTTAGAACATTAAACTTCCCAGTTACATTAGTCCAAATGATCCTAACCTCAAGCCGACTAATATTATATGGCTAGTGGACTTTAACCACAAGCCGCCTCATGTTATATGGTAGGTAGACACTAACCACAAACTGTCTCATATTATATGGTAAGTGGACACTAACTAAAAACCATCTCATATGGCAAGTAGACCCTAACCACAAGCCACTTTGTATAGCAAGTGGACCCTAACCACAAGCCGCTTTGTATAGGGGGTGGACACTAACCACAAGCCGTCTTACATATTTATATAGCAAGTGGACACTAACCATAAGCCATTATGACATTGCTAGTAGACAATTTGGACTCTAACCCTTTATCCATGCATTAACACCCATTCAATTCAATAGATAAGGACTCTAACCTATTTAGACAATTTAAGCCACCTACGCTACAATTCACTATTTCATATATGGCCACATGGTCTTTATAAAACCATAACAACCAATCTTTTAATTAGGCCAATGACTTAGTTCATGCCACAATACAAATCCATTTATGTTCATCAATACCTTTATAACCATTCATTCTTCGTTATCATTCTTACACCAAGTTACTAGTATTTTTCTTAGACATTTTCACAAATACCTTAAGGGAATGCCTTTATCAAGATTAAAATCAAAGTAAAAATCATCAAATTTAGGGTTTCTCATAACCCATTTGTTAAACCACATTCAACAAGCACCCACATGTGCAAACCATCACCAAAACATGTACAAACACAAGTTTAAGCAAGAGTAAACAATACCCATCACTAGAATCAAAACCCTCAGTGTTTGATTTCAAAACCACCATATAGAAGTCAAAATCAATGTTTGAAATGCATGGTATTTTGAGATAAAAATGAGGTAATAGATACATTCCTTATACAAGGAGATTCATGGAAGGAACTTGACCCCTCTTAGCTCCTAGATGAACACTTGAGAAACCCTAGCCTCCAATCTTTAAGAGTGAGTTAGAGAGTGTTTTTGGTGAGTTTTGATTTTCCAAAATGTGTTATGAGGGGCCTAAACATGTAATGAGGGGACTTACGGTTTTTGGGGTAAAAAATGTCTATAAAGCCCTTAGCTTAAAAGTTGGAAACTAACTTGTAGAAGGGTACGACTCCCACACCAAACCGTACCCTAAGGTATGAGTGGTACCCTAACTCATACTCTAGGCTTCACCATAGACCCCTAATCCGCCCAACATATTACCATTCATGAATTATACCTAAATGTACGAGTGGTACCATGCAACTCGTACCCAAGTCAATGTCCATTAGATCAAGACCAACACATCATATGACTAGGTAGTATACAACTCATACCCTAATATATGACTAGGGAGAGGATAAATCGTATCTTAGATAGAATGTATCCAACAAACACTAATCAATATACGAGAGAGAGGACCTTAGGTTGTATCTTAGGGTATGACTAGTACCTATGAGTCGTACCTTACCTAGAAACCTCAACCAAGGGAATTATTCTAAGGGTCCAAAGCCTAGATGTTTCATGAATTCTCTGATTTTCCTGTTCAAATATAAATTCAAAGGCTTCGAGCTTGATTTTAAATTTAAACTTGATTTGTGACTTGATGGATTTGATCCTGATTTGTGCTTGAATTCAAGGGCTTTTGGGCTTGTTCTCGAATCTTGTGATCTTGATCTTGAATCTTGATGAACTGAATTTGAATGTTTGATTTTTGTAGAGAAATTACGATATTTGACCCATGAGCTTTCTCTTGTTTTTTGTTAGTATTGTTGGTCATTTTTCTGAATTATGAGACACTTATTTATAGTTGTAGGAAGTAAAGAGTCATGGTGAATATGAAATTTTTTTGACCAATCAAATTTAAGTGACATGACACCTTTTATGGGCTTTTGATTTCACCAGGCTTACTGCATTTTTTTGACATGTGGCACGGTCCTATTAGCTCCTTCACTACACTTGACATGCCACATCATTCGACACATGAAAATTATTTGGGCCTCTAGAATATAACAATATCTTGGGCTTAGAAAAGTAGGTTCATCATTTGAAGCCCAAATCAATGGGCTAGCCCAATAAAAATTGGACTTTAATTAAATTCATATATATTTGGACTTAAATAATCAATCCAAGTATATTAATTCACAATATTTATTTTGAACTAATATATTTTGAATTTAATATAATTAAGTTTAATATAATTTGAATTTCATACGGATCTTAATTTAATAAAATTTTATTGCCCATAAAATGCCCCATATTTCAAGGCTGGTCGAGTGTATACTTTAGAGACTAGACTTGAAGTATGATTATCTAAAAATGCTTCCTTCATGCTTCAAAGATTTTCATACATATAACACCCCATTTCATTAGTTGAGAAAATTTAAAGCTAAACCATGCAATTGGCATATTGATATTGCCTCTCAAAAATTCTCATTTTTTAGTCCCGATTTATTTCATGAATTCTACATGTAGGAACCATTGATGATACATAGTATCCAACTCCAATAATAAATTTCTTAATAATGTCACTTCTACTAGAATATCTTGACTTTGTCCAATTCCAAATAGATTTTGAAAAACTTTTCATCGCCTTACTTAACTCGGAATAAAACCCTTACAATTTAAATTTATACTGGAGATGAAAACAACCTTTAATTTAAATTTATATTAAAGAAGGAAACAACCTCCAATTTTAATTTATATTGAAGATGAAGAAGGAAACAACCTTTAATTTGAATTTATATAGGAGAAGAAAACAACCTCCAATTTAAATTTATATTGAATAAAGGAAACAATCTCCAATTTGAATTTATATTGGAGATAAAAATACTTTCAATTTGAATTTATATTGGAGAAGGAAACAATCTTTGATTTGAATTTATATTTGAGAAGGAAACAATCTTCAATTTGAATTTATATTGAAGAAGGAAGCAAACACCAATTTGAATTTATATTGGAGAAGAAAGCTCTTTTAATTTGAATTGATATTGGAGAAGAAAAACAGTCACCCTACAACTCTATAAAAGGATGTAGGGTTCCCACTTTTTCAATATCAATTTTGGGGTTTCTAAGCCATGAATATTGTTGAGGTAATTTCTTTCTCTTCTACTTTTTTTTTTGTTACTTTTTTCCAGCCTAGCATATTAGTTATAAAAAATTCATATCTCATTGAGGAATATCAAAATCATGAACCGTTTGATATTCCAAAATCTAGACTTCGAGATATATAACATATCCAAAATTCAGATTTAAGATACTTCAATAAAATTCTCAATAATATTATAAAATTATCCGTAAATTTTATCATGTTGAAAATTTCAGATTTTGCCAAAACTTTCATATCCTAAAGTAGGAAGGACAAAATCACAAGCAACTTGATTATTATGAAACTAGACACAAATATCTATAACATATCCAAAAATTCATAATTATTTACCTTCGATATATTTTTAGGTATTATCCCAAAGTCAACAGTGGATTTTGATGCACCAACAACTTCAAATTTGTGCGATGACACCAAAAAATTTATATCTCAATTTGGGAGTATCAAAATCATGATCCGCTTGATTCTATAGATGCTAGAAACATGCATATATAACATATCTAAGATTTTAAATTTATGACCTCCAAAATATTTCTAGATATTTTCTTGAAGTTGTTCCTAAATTCTGTCCAACAGAGAATTTTATATTTGCACCGCCTCACCAAATAATTTATATCTTGATGCAGAAACGTCACCATCAAAGGGTATTTTGATTGCTGAAAACTAAATTTTGAGGGTTCCATTCTCACTAAATTATTTTGTCTCAATCTAAGTTGGTGATACATGACTTTTAAGTTCAAAAGTTCTGCCAGGTACCAATCTTCTCCTACTTATGTTTTCTTTGTGTTGTCTTTTTTTTTCTTCTGTACGATCGAAGCAGATAGTAATGTGAAACAATTAATTAAAGGTGCGAGAGTTTAACTTTGCCTCTATACACCTTAAGACCGACCACTTCGACTTTAAGATGGTGGCTATGCAACAATTAACTTAGGATTGAGAGTTTAACATCGCCTCTGTACACCTTAAAACCGACCAATTTGGCTTAAAGGTGGTCCGTATACATAACAAATCTATTCAATTGCCAGCTTATGGTGCGACAGGAAAAATCTTGTCTATTTTAAGGCATGAAAATTTTGAAATCCTTTTAAGGATAAACCTGTGAGAGGACAGCCTAAGGTGCAAAGAAACAAATTTTTCCACCTTAAGACATGGAGCTTTTGAAATCCTTTTAAGGATAAACCTGTGAGCGGCCAGTTTAAGGTGTAAAGGGACAAATTTCGTCCATATTAAGGCATGAAAATTTTGAGATCCTTTTAAGGATAAACCCTTGAGTGGCCATCTTTGTCTCGACCCAAACTAGGACCTGGTTGTGGTGGGTATTTCAAGTTCGTTGTGGAACGGAGACCACCCCCTTTTCCTAGTCAAGCAAAACATAGTATAACTATCAGCAGAATTTTGGACATATAACAAGATAATATAACCAATAACTCAAAGGAATTTAAGAATACCAACCACCAATCCCAATCCACAGTATTCACAAAGCCTCTACCAATTAAAAATGATCTAAGTCGGGACATGCCTCCGATGATATCATAAATAAACCATGAGAAATAGTCTATGACATAAAGTAAACTAAGAAGTAACAACCTTCTGGAAGAAGGAGGCTCACCACATCAAGATAACTCACAAGTGGTCCATGATCACCTATTATAGCAAAGAAAAAAATAAAAATGTCTTCAATTTCTACATCGCATGGGGATACAACATCCGGAGACGGTTAGCAGGTCGAGCACTAGAATGTAACTCAGGAAGGGGATAACACAATGCCAAGACACAGTAAAAATTCACATACACATATCATACGTATATACATATATATAAAACATGTTAGGGTAGGGAATAAGGTTTAGCATTAAAGTAAAATATTAGCCTAGACTATGTAGCTTAACAATCATAAAGAAGGCAGCACGGGCTATATGGGTTCAAATCCCCCTGCTGAAAGAGCTCCAGTGCGTGTTATCCATATGAACCAGAGGTATCAAGGAAGACCAGTGAATGCCCTAAACCAATGTCAATCTAGGATACAAAAATATATATTTATATAGAGTATGTCATATGCACATAGTTATCAAGACCATCCCACATATTGGCAAACTTGAGTTTCTAGTACAAATCCTCTAATACTCACACATTAACGGCTTAGCTACATAACCCTCTTTAATCCTATATTAAAATAAGTTTCATATAACCTTTTTATCAAACCATAAAATTACAAATTATGGCAAACCACATGTGAAACACCCTAAACTTTGGCCTTACAAAATTTCTTGAGTTTTGGACATTTTGGACAATATATGATTCATGGGTACTAGTAGTATTCTAGGGTACGGTTTGGTGTCCATCTTATCATATGATAGTTAGTGAGTTTTTGTTGCATTCTGTCTAAGGTACGAGTAAGCATCTTACTGGTCATATGATAGGGTAAGAGTGGTATCTTGCAAAACCGTAGGATGCCTATTAGCTAATCTAGTAGATTCAGACCAAGGTATGGTTCAAGGGTACTACTTGTATGTTAGGATACAATTTGGGCATATGTGGTCATATGTTGGGTTGTATGGAGGTCCAAGGTGGTGCTAGGGTATGAGACTAGGGTACTACTCATACCCTAGGGTATGGTTTAGGGGGATGGGTCATACCCTCCTGCACGTAAGTTTTCAACTTTTAAGATGAGGGTAGTTTGGATATTTTCCACCCTAAATTCCTTATGTCCCCATATTATATAACCCTTGGTGACCTCCTATAACTACCCTTGGTGACCTCCCATAACTCACTTTGGAAAGATAAAACACTCTCAAAATTCTCTCTAAACTCTCTAAAGAAGGTTGGCTAGGGTTTGCTACAAGGTTCCCATCTAGAGGCTCAAGAGTCAAGTTTTTCTCTAGAATCTTCGTAAATAAGGCATGTTACTTCTTCTTATTGTTAGTTTAAACTAAAGGCATATTTTATGTAAGGTTTTCATGGTATAATTGTGGTATGGCTTTGGGTTATCAAATGTATGTTGGGGGTTTTGGTTATAAATAGTTGGTTATGGTTTTCCCATGTCTTATTTATGGTTTTTATGTTTTATTAGTGGTTTGAACATTTGGTTGCATGGGAATGGTTAATTGGTACTTGGTTTTGGTTTTGGAAACTATATTCCCCCAATGTGTTTGTTAAAATGTCTATGAGAATGCTTTTATTACATAGTTGGACTTTTAATAAAACTGTTGCATGGTATAACTTAGTAATGGAACCTAAACTGGATTGGATGGTTTTAAATGGTTAAATAGTAAGGTTTTAGCGGTCATGGTTTGGTTAAATTGAAAGCCTTGTGGGGTACAAGCTAATTCCCCAAGCAAACAAAATAATGAACTACTTGTGGAGTATATGGTAGTCCCCTAAGCAAACTTAATAATGTAATCTCTGGCTAAATGGGAATCCCGTCTTCTTTAAAAGGTTGCTAAGGATATTGCTTGCAAGCTATTATCAATATGACGATACCACTACTTATAGCCTTAGTTGTTAATAAATTAAATTGGTGGTTTGGTTGTGTGCTAATGGTTTTAATTAGGAAATAATGTCGGGGTGTGATAGCTAACCGTAAAGGTGTGAGTCCAATGGACAAAACTGGAAACTCATGTTTTCTGACATAAGGATTGGTTATGACGACCACATACTTGTAAGGTACATGAGAATCCCCAAAGTTATACTTATATATATGTATCATGGAGAGTGAAGGGTACATGGGAATCCCCTACTCCTATGATATCTCTGATTTATGCGACTACACGCATTTGGGCCTATTCAGGGGATAACACTATACCTGTATAGCTAGTGGGTGGTATTAGAATGGTTAAGCTACACATACCCAGGTTAATGGTTTTAAATGCATACTAAAATTGATTCCTTTCCCCGGTATAGATTATATATATATGTATGGATATGTATGCATATGATTGCTTACTTGGTTTTAAAGATTGGCATTATTTTATCCTTATCCTAAGTGCATGCTAGCATTCACCCCTTAAACCATCTTCGGGTGCTGTATCCCTACATGTTGCATGAACTAGCTATACTACTTCTGCTCATTGATCGGATTTGGGGATAGTTAGTGTTGGATTAAAGTGGTGAGCTTCAATAGCTCAGAAGGCATCCATTTTATGTTATGCATCACTTTACATATTATTGTCTTCTCTTAGACTTTGGTTTTTGGCTATGGTCGGGGGAATGTCCCGACTAGATATTCTTTGGTTGGTTTAGAGGCTTTGTAACAGACAACTGTGGACTTAGGTATGGAATGATTATGATATATATATCTATTGGGTTATCATTTTCAGTTTGGCTGGTTATTGGATGAATTGACTTGGTTGGGTTGGTCTAGGAAGTAGAATTATCCCAAAGTCATTATATCTTTAAATACGTTATCTTGTTATATATTCAGAGTTCATCTGACTCAGGGTATATGTTGGTTGGATGGGTTGGGTATCAGGGGTGGTCTCCGATCTAGGTTGGACTTATGATGCTCTTTATGACAAGGACCTGGTTTGGGTCATTTCAAGTTGGTATCAGAGCCTAGATTTCGGTATCATGGAGTGTCCACAAAGCCATGTCGAGTAGATTCTTTCTTATAGGTGTGTTATGCCCCACACTTATAATTAGGAGGCTACGAGGCATCTAGGAATGTTTCATTTTCTTGTTAATTTACTTTCAGGCTATAGAGTCTAAGGTCTTGAACTCCTCCCCAAATCTTCTTTGGTTCTCTTTTTAGATCATACCCTCTCAACAATCTAAAGTTCATGGAAACTCACCTGTACCACTCGAGGAAAACATGGATAGATCTCGTCTAACTCATATGGCACAAACTCGGTCAAGGGTCACAGTTTTTGATTTTCCCCATGGAGTTCCACCGATCTCCACTGACCCTACTTCGGAAGGTGGCACTTATGTTCAGTTACCTCAAGGAGAGGTTACCAATGCCGAGTTTATACATTATATTCATCAATTGACTCAAATAGTGACAACTCTGTTATGCCAATCCGGTCCTATTGGTGCGTGGGAAAATAAGGCAAAGTCGGGAAACAGACAGAGTAAGAGGTCTCAATTTTTTGAACAATGGGGAGGCCTACAGAATGGCGGTAAGTGTTCCAAGAGGAAGAGTTGGGTGAGTCCTAAATCCTGTTCTATGGCTAGTGCTCCTTACCCCAAATCTATTGGGAGACAGACGTTTTCAGGGTGGTCATACTTGTAGGGTACAAGGGGCCCAATCTCAGGCCAGTGGGGCCTAATCTGCACCATCCTACCCTTCTTGTAGATTTTGTGGTTAGTTGTACCATTGTTGTAGCCTTAAAGAAATGAATCGGTGTGCAGATTTGGCATCAGTGCATCCAGTGTTTTATGTTTCTTTGTTAAGAAAATGTATTTGTAATTCAGCTCTAGTTGTTCCTTTATAAGATATGGACGTTAAGGATAGGCTTTCCTACGAAGAAGTCCCAGTTAGATCCTTGATCATCAGGTTCGCAGTCTAAGGAATAAAGAAGTTCCCTTGGTTAAGGTCCTTTGGCGGAACTAATGTGTTGAGGGAGCTACTAGGGAAGTAGAAACAGATATGTGAACCAAGTACCCTCATTTTTTCTCCGTAAACTTAGATTCAGCTTGATGAATGACTCTTCCTTAGATTGACTCTTTTTTATTCTCAGTTTTAGCTATGTAACCATTCCCATGTCATTACATACACTAACCAAATCAGTTCAATTCATGTGTCATGTTTTGGACTCAGTTGTGTAATCATGTTCCAAGTCATGCATGTTCAGTATGTGATCTTAGTTACCTTAGTACAATACTCTTAGTCTAACCAATCTTATTTGAGGATAAATATTCCTAAGGGGGAGATATTGTAATGCCCCATATTAATATTAACTCGATTAAGCTTTTAGTTGCATGCATAAGGGGATTAAGGCTTGAAATTTTCACAGTGTTGGGGACTTAGTCATTTTCAAGACCCTCTAACTTCGAGTATTTTTATTTTGGTATTTTTGACCCCGAGATGCTAATTTTTGAGTTGATTCATGTTCAGGGATATAAAAGGTATATCTTAGAGGAGTTTTTGATTTTTCAGACAAGGCTTAGGTAATGTTTGGATCACAAAACCAGTGGGTCACCATGATAAGCCCGCGATGGGGAATTAGTCCTGATGTCATGCAGACCGTATCACGGTAAGGGAAATCAACCCGTGATAAGACTATATCGCGGTGAGCTTATTGCATCCAGTTCTAAATTTAAATGACTGAGGGGCAATTAGGTCTTTTGCCCTCAACCCACTCATTCATATCACGACTTAGGGCATCAGTTAGGGCATTATTTTCCCTTCTTCTCTAAATTTCCTCTCAAGAAAACCCTCCCTCTTTCCCCAAGAACAAAATAGAGTTTTTTTCCCCCAAGAAATCAAGATTTCAAGTTTTCCAAGTTCAAGAACCTCCAAGAACGCATCAAGATTATTGTTCTCCTTTCAAGTTAAGAAGCTTAAGGTATGTGGGGTATTCATCAATGTGTCCCTTTCACCCATTGAGCCCAAAAACCTTCTCTTTTAACTAAAATATGGAGTTTTTCTCTACTATGGTATTTTATATGGTCAATATGGTTTTTAATTCATGTTGTTCCTTAGTAATTTAATTCAGTTCATCCCATGTATGATCCCACGAAATAATTGATTTACTCATGCTTTAAATCTCAGTTTCCCATGTCTTATTCAAGTGAATTTAATGTTGTTAATTTCTCATGTTTAGAATATCCTCATGTTCAAGACCATGCTTTCCACATGTTTGGTAAAATGTCTATGTCTTAGTGTTGAACCATGATTCCATACTACAATTTTAAGCTTAAATGTCATATTTTAAGACCATTCAGTGATGGTGGGTTCTGAACTCCCGATACCTATGTTTTTTACATGATTTTAGATTTTCAAGTAATGATTCAGTTAAACCATGAATATTCCTATTTATTCAGTTGATCTGATCATGATGAGAACTATAAAAAATAATATTCAGTTAACCTTAGTTCAGTTCAGTACCAATGTCAGTTCAGTTGGGAGTAGGATTTAACACTAAGCGAATGCAGGGATGGCGGTTTCCCTTTTAGTTAGGCAGAGTCATTAGTAGCAGTCCCTGTATTCTAGAACTATGTAGCCACCTTAGGATATGAGGGGTCACCCATCAGTTTAGGCATGAATTCTTCTCAACGGTCACCTATCAGTTTAGGCTTGACACCCTGGTCCTTCGGTACATTAGATTAGTGGATCCACACAACCAGTGTTAGTACCCGTGGCACGTTACGACACCTTTCCAATTGGGGTTACAAGTTGGACCCCAATTAGCTCAGATTGGGGCATGTCAGTTATATGATACCTCCCACAGTTTCCATCAGAATTTCAGTATATCTCATTTCAGGTTTTCTTGACCAAGTGTATAGATCAGATTTACAGTTATTCAGTTATACAGATTTCAGTCTCTTAGTTTACAAATTATTTCAAAAGTATGTTTATGCTTGGTCTTGCATTCTCAGATATTACATGTTCATGCATTATGCTTAGTTATCTCATGCATTTCAGTCATTCCTTATCTCACATACAAGTACATTTAAAGTATTGATCGCGTAATTTTCTTTGCGCTATGTTGTCTTATAACATAGGTTTGGACACTCAGTTTCCCGACCATTCTTAGACAACTCAGTGTAACTTAGTAGTAGCAGTGGTAAGTCCTCATCCATTGAGGACATGATTTATTTATCTTAGTTATTTCAGTATTTTCTTATGTTCATACAGTCGAAGTTAGTTGGGGGCTTGTCCCATCAACTCCTCAGTCAGTTTAGAGGCTTTCAGATAATCAGTTAGATAGTCTGTCATTCAGTCCAGTATTATCAGTTGTTACAGACATTTCAAACTTGTAATTTACACATATTCAATATTTAAATTTTCAGTATTTTATCATCTTATCTTCCGCATATGTTATATCAGTGCCATTTTATTTAGTGCTCACAACAGGTACCAACTCATGGGTTAGCTTGTGGTCACTTATGACCGTTAGCACCATTATCGCGACTAGGGGGTAGCCTCGGGTCGTGACAATAAGGAACCAACACTCACCAATCATCACTCGAACATAATGAATAAACAGTTCAGAATAATATCATAACACGAAGCATCAACACAAGTAAACATAATTACAAAATTGGCTCCTATACTCCAATTGGTGCAGAAAAGTAAAGAATTTGTCAACACCTCCTATACAATTGGAGAGTTCACCTAAGAAAAGAATAAAGAATTCAATCAAAATTATAACTAACCTCCATCATTATCTAGCCATCATTCCACAATTATCATCAATCGATTATTTACTGACATTTCACGATTTACCAATATTTGACTATACACTCATATTCCATAATGCTACCATTATTTAACAAATCATCATCAATACTCACTAGTTATCATTTATTAGCTAACCATCTCTTATTAACTAATTCACCAGATATTCACTAATTATCATTAATTAAATGGCCATCAATTATGAACTAATATAATTTATTACTGATCATCATCACCAACTAATCCTCGTTTCCTTACTAGTCATTATTAGACATTTAACCAATATCCACCACTAATCCTTATTTAGAACTAATCATCAACTATACCACTTTATAAATAATTGTCTTTCTCGAACTACAACCGGCATCCCCAATCAACAGCATACTCAAATTGTACATGCATATATATAAACATATAATTGCCATACATATGGCATAGCCGGACTCAAACCAATAGATGTACACATAGGTACATCAATATAATTATCCTCCGACCTTGCCGGATATTAATGCATCATCATAATCATCCTTCGTCCTTGTCGGGTATCAATATATCACACAATATATCCTCTGGCCTTATGAAAACTTGATGTTACTCATGCTTCCAAATCACCAAAAAGCTTCAATTTAACTTAGCCTCTCGATTTAGGGATTATTCTCTCAAGAATAAGTGAGAAAATTGCTGAATTCGCGACTTTGAGGTCTATTTATATCCATACCAGGTCTTTGGTTCTCGCTATCATGGACCCAAACAAGCGATCACAATACCTTGGGCTTGCATATGCGGGTTGCGATCGCGATTAGGGCCTTACTATCACAATGCATTGGCTGATCAGGCTTGTTGTGATTGCGGTGGCACCACATGGTGCACCAAATTTTTAAATCTAAGAGTGGACTTGATCAGGTGCTCGATATTCATTTGGAATCCTAAATATGCCAATGAAATATATAAGCATACCAAATTTGATGTTTCAAACTTGATGGCTCCCTCAAATTTTCCATTTGAGGTCATTTCAACCAAATGTGGATCCCACACCTATATTTCACTTTCTTAACTTTTCGACCAATACGTCAAAATGAGCTTGGGTGCCTTGAAACCCAAACCAAAGGTCTACCTATCCAAAAGTCGACATTCTGGAGCTGCTGGCATAGTCAAAATTTGCATACGAGGTCATTTTATTGATGTTTTTTTATGATATCCATTTGGAACCAATGAAGACTTCTAAATAGTGAATTAGATTTAAAACACAACTATCTGCTCGATAACCAAACTGTCAGTTCCAACAAGTCATAAATGACTTAGGGTAAATATGGAAAAGCTCTATCTAAGAAAATAAGTGGAAATATGGAAATGTCCTGAAAGCTCATTACAACATCCATTACTAAAGGAATTTTCTTCCTCAAAAGTTAAGGATTGGGATGTACCTAAAGCCTAGAACAGGTGAGGATACTAGGTTCGTATCTCGCTCCCGATCTCCAAGTGGACTCCTTTACTGGGCAGTGTCTCTACTGGACCTTAACTATAGGAATCTCCCTAGTGTGAAACCTCCTGACATCATTAGCCAAAATGAGCACCACCTTCTCTACAAAGGTCAAACGCTCATCCAACGGAACTGAGTCCCATCTAAGGACATAAGACAGATCAGGAATGTATTGCCTCAATGTAAAGCCATGCAAAACTGTATGAACAGTGGAAAAATATGAAGGTAAATCTAACTCATAAGCCACCTCACTAACTGCGCAAAGAATCTCAGAAGGTCCAATATATATAGGACTGAGCTTGCCCTTCCTCCCTAACCTCATCACACCCTTCATGGGCGATACATAGACGAATACAGGATTACCAACTCCAAATCTCAAGGCACAAAGCCTAGGGTCTGCATAGGCCTTTGGTCTACCCTGAGCTGCTCTCAACCTATCCTGGATCACCCTGACTCTATCGAATGACTCCTGAAGTAAATTAGTACCATGGGGCCTAACCTCGGAAATCCCAAAATATCTAATCGAAGAACACTATCTCTTACCATACAAAGCCTCAAAAGGTTCCATCTCAATACTTTGATGATAGTTGTTATTATATGCAAACTTTACCAAAGCTAAGTAGTTCTCCCACTGACCTCCAAAATCCATAACATAGGCTTGGAGCATATCCTAAAGAACCTAAATAGTTCAATCCAACTAACCATTTATCTTTAAATGAAAAGTTGTACTATGATTCACCTGAGTACCTAAATCCTCCTGAAAATCTCTCCAAAACCTCTAAGTAAAAATAGAACCACAATCCGAATAATGGAAATGGGCATACCATGCAAATGGACTATCTCCTGCACATAGATATGGGTTTGTCTCTTAGCACCGAAGGACATCCAAATATAAATAAATGTGCTGACGTGGTCAAATGATCTAAAATGAACTTAATACCATCCAAACCACAGGAAGTGTGAGGAAAACCACTAATAAAATCCATGGTAATTCATTCCCATTTCCACTCGAGAATGGGAAATCTTTGAGTCAAACCATCTGGTCGCTAATTCTTTGCCTTTATCTATTGGCAACATAGGTAACGAGCTATAAAATCTACCACGTCTCTTTTCATAACACTCCACCAATAATGTTGTATCAAATATCTATACATCTTGGTTGTATCGGGATAAATGGAATATTTAGTGCTATGAGCCTCATGTAAGATCAACTTAATTAAGTCATCGATCTGCGGATCACAAACGCAACCATTAAGTTTCAAAGCACCTTCATAATATATGGTGTTCCTCTTGGACTCACCACTCAACACCTAATCACGAAGAAAGAAAAGCTTACTATCCTCAAACTGACGATCTTGAGTCTTCTCAAACAATGAAAACCTCGCCTCAACACTAGCAAGAATCCATTTACGGTCTGAAATATCAAAGTGAACCATCAAGTTGGCTATGGAATAAATGTCCTATGCCAACAGCCTCTTAGAAACTAAAATACAAGCCAAGCTACCCATACTTGCTGCTTTCTGACTCAAGGCATCTGCTACCACATTTGCCTTGCCTGGGTGATACAAGATCAAAATATCATAGTACTTAAGAAACTCCATCTATTTAGATATCTAGCATTAAGCTCCCTCTGGGTCATTAGATAATGAAGATTGTGATGATCGGTAAAAATCTTACAATGCACACCACAAAGATAATGCCTCCAAATCTTAAGCACAAAAACTGCCATCGCCAACTCCAAATCATGAGTAGGGTAGTTGTGCTCGTGCACCTTAAGCTATCTAGAAGCATAAGAAATGACATGACCCTACTTCATCAATACATAACACAAACCGACACTAGAATTATCACAAAATACGTTGATTCCCTTACCCTGAATAGAAAGAGCTAAAACAAAAGCTCAAGTAAGAAAATTCTTATAATTTCCAAAGCTCGACTCACATTCCTCGAACCCTCAGAAAGGATCCTCCTTCCAAGTCAATCTGGCCATAGGCACTAAAATAGTAGCATAATCCTCAATAACATATCTATAATAACCGGCCAAACCAATAAAGCTACAAACATCAATCGAAGATGTAGGTCTAGACCAATCACGAATTGACTCAATCTTAGCCGGGTCTACCATAATTTCATCCTTAGACATCACATGTCTAAGGAATGTCACTGACTCAAGCCAAAACTCATACTTAGAAAACTTGGCAAAAAGTACATGATCTCTCAAAGTCTGGAGCATGATCCTCAAATATTGTGCATACTCCTCTCTACGCCTCGAATATACAAGGATGTCATTGATGAACACAATTATAAAGAAATCCAAATAAGGCCTTAATACTCGGTTCATCAAATCCATGAACGCGGCTGGGGAATTTGTCAATCCAAATAAGATCACTAAGAACTCATAATGACCCTAACGGGTCTTGAAAGTTTTCTTTGGGATATCCTCATCCTGAATCCTCAATTGATGGAAACAAGATCTCAAATCTATCTTAGAAAACACTGTTGCACCCTGACGTTGGTCAAACAAATCATCAATGCATGGCATAAGATAATAGTTCTTCACTGTCACCTAATTAAGCTGCTCATAAATAATACACATAAGCATGGAACTATCTTTCTTCTTTACAAACAACACAGGAGTTCCCCAATGGGACACTCTTGGTCTAATAACACCTTTACCAGGAAGATTCTAAAGAAGAGTATTCTGCTCCTTAAACTCTATATGATCCATATGGTAAGGTTCTTTATAAATAGATCAAGTTTTAGGCTCGAGATTAATAGCAAACTGAACCTCACAGATAAGGAATACTAGGTAGGTCGATAGGGAACACATCAGGAAACTCACAAACTATACGAACAAAGTCAAGCAACAAACTCTCCACACTAGTATCATAAATGTAAGTGAGGCAAGACTTGCAACCCTCCAAATAAGTCTCCTAGAATACATATGATAAATAATCCCCGTTGGCTTGCACGTAACAACTCCCTGCCACACAACTGGGGGTACACCAAACATCGCTAAGGTAACGGTCTTGGAAAAATAATTGATGACCATATGATAGTGGGATAACCAGTCCATGCTTAGAATCACATCAAAGTCCACCATATCTAAAACAATAAGATCAACATAAGCATCAACATCTTTAACTGTCATAACACATGATCTAAAAACTTAATCCACTACTAAAAAATCACTCATGGGAGTAGGTACATGTAATGTCAACATAATAAGTCACAAGGCAACTCCAACTGTGGTGCATAATAAGCAGATATATAAAAAAAAGTGGATCCCAAATCAAATAAAGCACGGGCTGACTAGCATCGCACTAAAAACTACAGCATTTAAAGTCTCAGCCTTAGGTTCATACTGCATACAACTGACCATGCCCGCCACCTGGTTGGGCACTCGACCGACCTCCTATCCTGCCTGGTCAAGAACCTCTTTGAGTATCCTAGAAACCACCCCTGTGACTATGAGAACCGCCTCTAGATGAGGGATGAATTGCTCTAATAGGGGAAACACCCTAAGATAAAACAACAATTGCTCCACAGCTAGGGTAATTTCATGAATAGTGACTAGGTGCTCCACCAGTAAAATAGGAAATATGAGCTGAATCAAAACCAACAGATTTAGCTATCCCAGAGTAACCAGCAGGGCTAGAATAACTAGTTGATGAACCTCTCAAAGACAAACCACTACCCTTACCAGGGCAATCACTAGCACTAAACTGACCTCCAGTAATCTGAAGCACTACCTGAATACATTGTCTAGGCTAACGCTAAGACTGATTAGATAGGTAAAGAGGATAACTACTCTAAGAAACTACCATCTCTGGGTCGAGAACTATGAAGACTTCTATTGAATCACACTAAAACCTAGTCCTATTATCACGACCCTCACAACCCTCACAACCCTCATGGTGCATTTTCTTCATCACCCGAGCATGATTTAATACCTTAGCAAAAGATCTATCTACAACAACTAAACTCTGAGTAAATATATGAATGGGAAGTCTTAACCCTCTAACAAGGAATCAAACTCTCTCATACTTAGTATCTAGAATAGAAGTCATATTCCTAGCCAACTTATGAAAATAAGCCTAATGCTTTGCAACTATCATGGAGCCCTTCTCCAATCTAAAGAACTGATCCCTCAAATAATCTCTAAGCCTGCGAGGCATATACTTCTCTAAGAATATTATGGAGAACTTAGTCTAAGACAAAGGAGAAGATCTATCTGGTCTAGAATCCATATACCCTCTCCACCAATGACGAACGACCAAATCCAATTGAAATATGGTTTAACCACACCATGAGTCTCAACAAGGCCCAAATTGCAAAGACAATCCTTACAAGTAATCAAAAACTCATATACATCCTCACCCAAAGCACTAGAAAACCTAGGCAAAACCAATCTTAAGAATCTACTCAATATCTTCTACTCTTCAAAAGACATACCAGGTTGAGCAAACACTGGCTGAGAAACTACTAGCTGAGCAACTTTTAGTGTAGGAGGAACCTCAACTCTAAAAGATGCAACTATAGGTTGTACCCCCACCTTAGTACCACTATGATCAATAGACTGTACAACATTAGATTGCGTACCACCATCTAAACCCAAATCTAAACCAATGCATCTTTGAGTACTGAAAAAGAAATAAACCTTGGTGGAGCCTAGGCTAGACCCTGGCTACTGTAGCTGGGGCGGAAGAATCTTTGGCTTAAAAGCCAGAATAAGACCTGACGTAGGTGGCCTATCTTGGCCCCTAGATGGGGATACATCACACAGCTAGGCATGATATTTAGGTCATCTATGAATAGGAGTGGGTCCTTAGGTTCGATCTTGGGACCCTCATCTCATGTAGTGGTAGCACGTGTCTTGGATAATTGTGAAAGAGTAAAGTCAAGGGAATACCCTGCAAACTAACTTATACTCTTATCACGATATGAACTAAAGAAGTGATAAACTCCTAAGAATGTCCCATAGCCTCCCAAAGATAGGAAACAAACATCATCATTCTGATCCGCAGAACTCTACTAGAGACTTTCCCTTGTACTAATAATATTGGTGAAACCTAGGCTCTAATGCCAATTTATCACGACTTGATTTATGATTCATGATGGCACCTACTAAATCCCGCCAGTAGGTAAGCCAAACCATAAACTAGAGCTAACCTAATTGGTTAATTTCGTAGGAAATTCCCAACATAGAAAAACTTTCAAGAACATAATTTATAAATAATAAAGGTTCTAGATAAAATAAATAGTCAATAAAAGATACCAATCCCATGACCTGGTAGAGCTAGTACAGAGCATATAGTAGTATCAATACAAATAAAAGTCTAGAATAGTCATTGCATCTGTCTGGAAGCAAAATATTAAAAGCAAAGATAGCAGGAAATGGGAGACTCGAAATCCAAGAGCTCACCATGTCTCTGAAAATTAGTCATTGCATGAAGAATGATCAACTGTAATAGTACTTAGATTTGGACCAAAAAGTTATAAAAGTATAGTATGAGTACCAAAATAACGGGCATTCAGTAAGCATCATCGATCGACTAAGCTAAATCATGATATAAGTGTGATAAAATAGAAGACAACATAACTAAGTTAAGGTACAAAAACAAACCTAAACCATATCCAATACCACTGTACAAAATAAGTAATTAAAATAGAATAACAATATAATATAAGACACCAACACATGCCAATAATCGCTCGAACATAATGAATAAATAATTCAGAATAATAATGTATCATGAAGAATCAACACAAGCAAGCATAACTACAAAATTAGCTCACATAGGCCAATTGGTGCAAAAAAGTAAAGAACTCATCATAACCTCCCATACAACTGGAGAGTACATCCAAGAGAAAAATAAAGCATTCAATTGATATTATAACTAACATCCATTATTATCTATCCATCATTCCATAATTATCATCAACCAGACATTTAACCACATTTCATAATTTACCAATATATGATAATATACCCATATTCCATGACACTAATCGTTATCGATACTTACTACTCATTATTAATTAGCTAACCATATTTTATTAACTAATTCACCTCATATTCACTAATCATCATTAATTAAATAGCCATTTATCAGCTAACATTATTTATTACAAATTATCATAACCAACTAATCCTTATTTCCAAACTAATCATTATTAGATACTTAACCAATAACCACCACTAATCCTTATTTAGCACTAATCATCAACTATACCACTTTATAAACAACTATAACTTTCCAACTACAACTAACATCTCTTATATCAAACCTAAATTACACATAAGTATATATAAGTATACAATTTCCACACAGAGGGCATATTCAAACTTGAACCGGTATATGTACACATAGGCGTATCAATATAATCATCCTCTAGACTTGATGGGTATCAATGCATCATCATAATTATCCTTCGGTGTTGTTGGGTATCAATTTATCATCACCATATCCTCTGGCCTTATTGCATATCAATATATCATTACAATATCCTCAATTCTTTTTGGATATCAATATATCATCATAATATCTTCTGTCTATGTTAGGTATATATATATCATCACAGTATTCTCTGGACTTATTGGGTATTAATATCATCATAGTATTATTCGGCCTTGTCGGATATCAATATCAATATTATCTTCTAAAATTAAACCGGGTATATAGTCATTGTCATAAGTTCCAACATAATTAAGCATCATGATTTCTAGCATAAGCAATAGCATAATTTCCCATATAATCAATAATCATGACTTCTAGCACAAATAATAACACAATGTATAGCATTATAAATAAGGATGTTTTCTAACATGATTACTAGTATAGTTGCTTAGCATGATCATAATCATAAGCAAAATCATGAGCAATGACTTATCAATAGTATATTCAATGGCTTATCATTATCATAAAAGGTAGTTTATCAATAGGTTGAGCAATAACTAATCCAAAGCATAATAAATAGCTTATTCATAGCGTAGTTAATAATATAATTTATGGCTTACAACATCATAGTCAAGGGCTCATTCAATGGTATATTCGATAATCCATTCAATAGCCAAAACAATAGCATCATTAATATCTCATCATAAACTTAACCAATAGGTCACATATATGGCATACTCATTTAGGCATTACTTCCTATGCCATTCATTATAATCAACAAATACCCGAGGTTTCTTAATATGGCATCAACGAATATTTCTAAGTATTTAACAAATGTATAAGAGTTTTAAGAGAGTTAATCATTAATCTTGACTTAAGGTGGGTCAAGATCCCACTCCTAAATCCTCAAAATAAATTCTAAGTCAAATTTTATCCTAGACTAGGCTAAGGTATCTAAATCCACTCGTGCATGTATAGCAAGCCACAATTATCCCTAAGGCAGAAATTCTACTCAAGCACTTCAACTAAGTTCAAAGGAACTAAGGTAACCTTCATTAGTGTAACCAACTAAGGCCAAACTTACCCTAAGCATGATTAACTAGAATTTTACTAAGTTTAGAGTAAACTTAGGCATTCTCATGCTAATTATGAGTAATGAAGTCCAATTCTCCTAAGGTATATAAAACAAGCTAAGTAATTTAACTCTATGGTTTCAATTTAGCATAAACGGTCCAACTCAACTCGTCTTGAATTTTATCAATACAACACATAAACCTATCCTAAATCCAACACAATATCATAAGAATACTATGGAAAAGCTTAATCTAACAAGGAATAAACCTAGCCTACCTCGACGCTGAAAAAAGCTTAATGAACCTCTAAACCTTTGCTATTCCCTTCCAAGAAGCATCCTCAAGATACCAGGTAACAAAAAAATACTATACTCATCAATGCGAGAATATCAATACCCATATTGCACCATTATGCTTCAAGTCTAGAATTACCTCAAAACCTCATGTGGGTCCTACTTATGGAAATCACATATCCGATACCAACCTAATGTTCATAAAAGCTCAAGGAATCATTAACCTAAAAAATAAGGAGAAATTAAGTTAAATTAGGGCTAAAATCAAGTCCTAAGGGTTTTGTGATTTTGAACGAAAAATCAAGAAATTTCACCAAGAAAAGGGTGAATTCTTACCTTAAATCGAAAGATATTTGCAAAAAATAGACGTTACTCAAGCTTATCAATCACCAACAAGCTTTAATTTCAAGTATCTCTATTTAGGGTTTATTCTATTAAGAATAAGTCAGAAAATTGTTGAATTCACAACTTTAGGAACTATTTATACCCATACTAGGTCTTCTAGTCTCGCTATTGCGGACCCAGATATGCGATCACAATACCTTCGGCCTGCATACTTGGGTTGCAATTGTGACTAGGGTCTTGTGATTACAACATATTGGTTGATTAGGATTGTAGCATCGTGCATAGAAACTGCGATCGCGGTGGCACCAAATTTGCTAAGTCCAAGAGTGGACTTGACTAGGTTCTCGGGATTCATTCAAAATCCTATATATAAAAATAAACTATGTTACCATACCAAATTTAATATTCTAAATGTGATAGCGCACTCAAATTTTTCATCCAAGGTTGTTTTAAAAGTTATGTCCTACACCATATTTCACTTTTTTAACTTTCCAATTAATAGGTTAAAATAAGCTCGAGTGCCTCGATACCCAAACCAAAGGTATAGCTATCCTAAAATTGACTCTCAAGAGCTATTGGCATAGTCATAATTTTCATACAATATTGTTTTACTGAAATTTTTGCTCAGTGGTCATTAGGAACCAATGAAAGCTTCTAAATAGGGAATTGACTCTAAAACCAAACAAACTGCCCAATAACTAAACTATCATTCCCAGCAAGTCATATATAGCTTGAGGTAGCTATGGAAAAGCTCTAATGGTGAAAATAAGAAAAAATATAAAAAATAACCTGAAGAGTCATTATAAGGGTAATCAAGTAGGTCATGATAAGATATTAGTTAAGGGACCTCAAAATGTTGGGAATTTTTGTGGATTTTATTTTAGGGGCCATGATATTTTAAGAAAGGACCCAACTACTGCTTAATTATTTTCTGGTGAACAATCTACAATCATTTTTCTCTGACGAAATTCACTTTCTCTTGGAAAGATTCTCCATCAAATATACCTATTTACATTTGAGTTGTTTAAACTACCAGCAACCATCAGAACAAACTGCCAATCACAAAGCCAACTGCTACCCTCACATTCTTACCAGTGAGACTCCACTACGTTTACTATTGCTGGTTAGACCATCGCTATTGCTGATATTCGTAATGACAACCACCAATAAAACCAGTAGTTACAACTTTTGTCCACATCTACCAGCATCATAGTCGATGCACCAAGCCAACGTCGGATTTCCATGGGCAAACACCAATTTTCAATGAGTGATGCCAGCTTTCGTAAAGTATTTTGGTTCTTTTATCTTGTCCTTAAAACCCTTTTTATGGTACTACAAGTCTAGATCCGACACTTCAGGCGGTGACATTAAGATTTTGATGGCCAGTGCATTTTTTGATGACCAACATATTTTCTAGTGACCACCATATTCTTTGGTGACAAATTATAAGGATGCAACTCTAGCAGTAGGGTAAAGGCAATGACAAAAAATTCTGATGACCAATTTCTGCACCAGTTTACTAAAATTTGACAAAACAATCAAGAAACCATATTCACTGCATCTTATCCTAGTATCAGGTGCACTCATTTCACTTCTCTCTAGTTTATTCCTCCCTAGTTAATTTGGCATCAACTTCCTGTCTCTCATTCTATCTTGATATCTTGTGTTATTTTCTTGACTATTTCTATGGGAGTACTGGTTTTGGTTTCTCTGTAACTTAGTAGGTATTTTTATTATCATAACTAAACGATCTATTGTTTGTGAGTACCAACCCTACTTGCTGATTTTTATTTGCTAATTTAGCTATTCTAGTTGTACCCTTTTGCTCATTATGTTTTTTTCCTTTTCTTTATTTTCTCCTATTGTATCCTTGTGAGTAGTGGCTAGGGTAATAGATAGTGGACAAGGGTTATGTCATAGGTTGGGGGTAGATCTAGGTTTGAAGATAGGGTTGGGGGCAAGGGGGAGTAGGTTTAGGTGGGATAAGGTTGCTTTTAGGTTAAGAGTTGTGTCCTGGAACTTAGGGACACTTGAAGGTAAGTCTATAGAGCTGGTGGAGATTTTTTGATAGAGGGGGGGTTAGTATAGCATGTGTCCAGGAAACTAAATGGGTAGGCACTAAGGCAAGAGATATAGTTGGATATAAGTTATGATATTCGGGTAGTATGAGACATAGAAATAGGGTAGGGATCTTAGTAGATGAAGTACTTAGGGAGCATATGGTTAAGGTTAAGAGAGTTAGTGATAGGTTGATGCCTATTAAGTTGGTCATTGGAGGGTCTTCGATGGACATTATTAGTGCCTATTCTCTGTAAGTAGGTTTGGACAAGAAGGAGAAAAAAGGCTTTTAGGAGGTTTTGGATAAGGTAGTGAGGGTCATCTCGAGCAATGATAAGCTTTTTATGGGAGAAGATTTCAATGGGAATATTGGGTATTTGTTGAGAGGTTATAATAATGTATATGGTAGTTTGGGTTTTGGGGAGAGGAATGAAGGAGGAGATTCTCTTTTAGATTTTTCTAGGGATTTTAGGTTGTGGATAGTGAATTTGAGCTTTCTAAAGAAGGAGAAACACCTTATTTATTTTTATAGTTCAATAGCCAAGACTCAGATAGATTTTTTTCTCCTTAGGAAGGGTGATAAAGCACTATGTAAAGATTGTAAATTCATTTCTAGCAAGAATCTTTTGACTCAAGATAGGTTGTTGGTGATGAACTTGGTAATCAATAAGGGCAAAAAAAAGAGAAGTATGGAGGCTAGGTCTAGGATTAGGTGGGGTATCTTGATTGTGGCTAGTTCTTTTGAGATTAGAAAGAATTTGAAGAGTAGGGAGTCTTGGGACAGTAGAGGGAATATGGATAACATGTAGAAAACAACTGCAATTGAATTAAAAAGACCGCTAGTGAGGTGTCGGGTGTCTCGGGTGGTTGATCTGGTAAGCATTGAGGGACTGGTGGTGGAAGGAAAAGGTTAAGAAAAAGATGGAGTCTAAGAAGGTGGCTTATGCTAAGTTGGTTATAAACAAGGATGAGGAGGAGCTGCAGAAGAATATGAAGGAGTATAAGGTAGCTAGAAAAGAGGCTGAGATAGCAGTTAAGATGGCTGAGACAACAACTTTTGAGAGCTTGTATGCGGCTTTAGAGGAGAAAGGTAGGGATAAGAAGTTGTATAGGCTTGACAAGTCCAGGGAGTAGATGTCTCATGACCTTGTCCAAGTGAAGTGCATCAAGAGATAGAATGGTATAGTATTGGTTAAGAATGCTGTCATTAGGAAGATGTGGCACTCCTATTTTCATAAAATCTTAAACGACAAAAAGTACAAAGGTTTTGTATTGGAGGGCTTAGAGAAATCTTAGAAGTATTTCAATTATAATTATTGTAGGCATATCGAGGTTGAGAAGGTTAAGGGGGATATTCACAGGATGCGATGGGGTAGGCGACGGGGCCAAATACAATTCCAGTAGATTTTTAAAAGAGCACTGGTGGAGGCAGGTTTAAAATTGTTGACAAAGTATTTTAACTTCATTTTAGGTCAACAAAGATGCCTGAAGTTTGGAGGTAGAGTACGATGATTCCATTGTACAAAAATAATGGGGACATCGAGATTTATAATAACTATAGAGGTACTTAAGTTATTGAGTCATACTATGAAGGTTTGGGAAAGAGTGGTAGAGTTGAGGAAGAGAAAGATTATGACTTTCTCTAAAAATCAGTTTGGTTTTATGCTAGGTCGTTCAACTACTGAGGCCATTTACTTTTGAGGAGATTAGTGGAACAATTTTAGGAGAGAAATAAGGACTTGCACATGGTGTTTATTAATCTAGAGAAGGCATATATCAGAGTTCCCAAGGAGATTCTATGGAGGTACTTAGAGACTAGAGGGGTGCCCATGGCGTACACTAGGTCAATTCAAGGCATGTATGATGGCGCGAAGTGTCATGTGAGGATGATAAAAGGAGATTTAGAAAACTTCCCTAACTTTTATAGGGTTGCATCTGGGATCAACTCTTAGCCCTTTTTTATTTGCCTTAGTGATGGATGTTTTGACACGTCATATTCAATGGGAGGTCCCTTGATGTATGTTATTTGTTGATGATGTGGTATTAATTGATAAGACTCGGGGAGGATTTAATGATAAGTTGGAGATTTAGAGATAGACCCTTGAGTCTAAAGGATTTTGGTTAAGTAGGACCAAGACAGAGTACTTAGAGTGTAAGTTTAGTGATATGCCATAGGAGGCTAACGTGGTTATGAAGATGGAATCTCAGGCCATTTAGAAGAGTAGAAATTTCAAGTATCTGGGGTCCATGATTCAGGGCAATGATGATATTGATGAGGATGTCATGCATCGTATTAGGGTAGGGTAGCTGAAATGAAGGCTTTCTTTTGGAGTTTTATGTGATAAGAAGTTTCCCCCAAAGCTTAAAGTTAAGTCCTACAGAGTGGCAGTCTGACCGACTATGTTGTATTAAGAAGAGTGTTATCCAGTTAAGAACTCCCACATCCAAAAGTTAAAGGTAGCAAAGATTAGGATGTTTTGATAGATGTGTGGCTATACTAGGAGAGATAGGGTAAGGAATGAGATATTCGAAAGAAGGTGGGAGTGGATTGTGAAGGACAAGATATGAGAAGTAAGGTTATGTTAGTTCGAGCATATGATAAGGAGAGGCTCTGATGCTCCAATGTAGAGGTGTGAGAAACTAGCTATGGATGGTTTTAGTTGGGGTAGAGATAGGCTAAAGAAATATTAAAGGGAGGTAATTAGGAATAATATAAAGCACTTATAGCTTACGGAGGATATGACCCTTGGTATAAAGGTGTGGAGGATGCAGATTAGGGTAGAGGATTAGGGAGTAGGAGTGCATCAATAATAGTATGAGTGTTCTTTATTTGTGTCTGAAGCTTCTTTTTTGTGGTGTTGAGTGATTCTATGATTTTAAATAAATAGTTTTTAGTATTGTCTTGTGGCTCTAGTATTATCTTATGGCTAGTGGTATTAGTTTATTTTGAATACTGTATAAGTTTATATGCATTTATGTTTGGTGTTTGTTATATTGTTATCGATCCTAACCGAGGGGTCTATAGAAAATAACCTCTTTACTTCACATTATGTAGTGGTATGGTCTGTGTATACTCTACCCTCTCCACACCCTACTATATGGGAATACACTAGGTATGTTATTATTTTTCTAGGGGCCATGGTCTGCAGGCCTATGTAGCTTGTCCTATTTAGTCAACCTTGCCAGCTTTTACTGTGGTACTAGCTAAGGGTTCTTCTCAGGCACAGGGTTTTAAGGGCTAAATTGCTTATTACTCTTCTACCAGTAGGCCTTCTCTTGATAAGGGATGTTTCTATTATGGTTAGGCTTTTCACTTTTAAAGGGTATGTCTTATGAGACAGGAGAATACCCAGACATAGCAATTGACTTGGTCCACTGTCCCAGCAGGTAAAGGAGGAAGAGACAGCAAGGGATATCCATATGGTGGATAGGGAAATCAAATCAGCAGTTGGGGTGGTTGAGAATATAGTGGAATAGCTAAGATGGGATTTATCTTGGGTAGATAACCAGGCTGACTGTTATGCATTTCTGGGGGAGACTAATGTTGAGGCTTTAGATGCAGCAATCACACATACAATTTCCTTATGTTATTAGGTGACTTCTATTTATTTAATCTGAGATCTACTTATTCTTATGTGTCTATACAATTTATGGTGGGTCTAAATCTGGTTTGTGATGTACTTGATTATCATGTTCATATGTCTACTCCAGTTGGAGAGTCTGTGATAGTAACCCATGTTTATCATTCTTGTCCTGTTTTATTTATGTGTTTCAAGACTTGTGTATACTTGATTATTCTGGATATGCTAGACTTTGATGTAATTCTAGGTATGACCTCGTCATCTCCATGTCATGGTGTTATAAATTTATATGCTAAGACAGTGACTCTATAGAAACAAGGATTGGATAAATTAGAGTGGAAGAAAGTGTATAAGGCAAACCCAGTTAGAATTATATCATTCCTTCGGGCTAGAAGGTTAGTGGGGAATGGGTGTTCAAGATTTTTAGCATATCTTGGGATATAGACGCAAGATCCCCACCTATTGAGTCAATTTCAGTGGTTTCTAAATACCAAGTTATTTTTTCTTCACCAGGTATGTCACTGGACAAGGATATTGATTTCAACATTGATCTAGAGTCAGGCACTCGTCAATATCTATTCCACCTTATCAAATGGCTTCAGTAAAGTTAAGGAACTCAAAACTTAACTACATGAGTTACTTGATAAGGGTTTCATTTATCCCAATAGTTCACCTTATACTGTCCTGGTCTTATTTGTTAAGATAAAAAATAGTAGTTTGAGGATATGTATTGATTACAGGCAGTTAAATAAGGTTATCATTTGAAACAAATATTTTTACCTGGCATAGGTGAGTTATTTGACCAGTTGTCGTGTGCATTAGTGTTTTTAAAAATGGATTTGAGGTTGGGTCATCATTAGTTGAAAACTAGAACTGAGGATGTATAGAAAACAACTTTTGGAAATCGGTATGACCATTCGAGTTTCTAGCGATGTCTTTCAGGTTGACAACCACACCTGTAACCTTTATGGGTATAATAAACTGGGTCTTTCTGGGATTTGCTTGTTATTGTGTTAATTAATGATATCATTGTCTACTCCAAGAGTAAAGAAGAGCATGTAGGTCATCTCTCCGTATAGTCTTGGGATTCTAAGGGACAAGTGGTTATTTATTAAGTTCTCCTGTGAATTCTAATTGTCTTTAGGTGCTTTTGTGGGCATGTTGTTTCTACAAAAAGAGTTATAGGGGATCCCCAAAAGATTGAGGCAACATAGAATTGGGTTTGACCTAGTTTACTAACTGAGGTCTGAAGTTTTATGGGGTTTTCTAGATATTATCGTAGATTTGACAGGAACTTTGACTCCCTTGTAACATACTTGACAAAGTTAAATCAGAAAGAGGTGCCATTTGTTTGGTTCAACCAAAGTGAAGAGAGCTTCCAAAAGCTCAAGACACTCTTGACTACAATGCTTATTCTTTCATTATCGATTGAAAGTAAGGACTTTATAATGTTTTGAGATGCTTCACTTTTGGGTTTGGGTGCTGTATTGATGCATGATAAGAATGTTATTTCCTATGATTTGAGGCTATTAAAGTTGCCTGAGAGGAATCACCCAACTCCTGATTTAGAGTTGGCAGCATTAGTGTTTGGACTAAAATTCTGGAGACACTATCTTTATGGTATCAAGTGTGAGGTCTTCACAGACCATCACAACATGCAGTACATGATTACCCAAAAGGATTTGAATTTAAGGTATCATAGGTAGATGAAGTTGTTAAAGGCTTATGATGTGACAATTTAGTATTATTCGGATAAGGACAATATAGTGGCAGACACATTGAGCCAAAAGCTGCAAGTATGGTAGATTATCATTTTTATGGCTATTTAGGTGACCATTAGATAGAGAGTTCCAAACTCTAGTATCTCAGAGAATGAAGTTTGGAGTCTCAAATTGAGGTGGTATGTTTGACAGTGTTGAAGTAAATTCAACATAAGTGAAATAGATTAAGGCCAAGCAATTTGAGGATAAGAAGTTGAATGGACTCCAAAACAAAGTGGTAGGCAAAGAGATGGTAGGCATCGCTCTTGATATAGGAGGAGTGTTGTGGTTTAAGTAAAGATTATGTATTCCTCAGGTTGTTGATTTGATCCGTGATACACTTTTAGAGGTTCATGGTTTGCGTTTTTCTATTTATTTGGGTACAACTAAAATGTACCATACTTGAGGCATTTGTATTGGTGTCCTGGAATGAAGAGGGACACAGTGAATTATGTGTCCAAATATTTTAATTGTCAATAGGAGATATATGAGCACCAAAGTCCTACGAGACTGTTTCAGAGGATGCCTATACCCATGTGGAAGTGGGAGCATATTTATATGGACTTCATGATGGGTCTCCCTAAGACTTTGGGGTGGTATGACTCTATTTGGGTGATAGTGGATCAACTGATGGAGTCAACCCACTTTTTGCCAATTTGTGTAGACTATAATCACTAATAGTTGGATAAGATTTATGTCAAAGAGATTGTAAAGCTTATGGGGTGACACTTAATATTATTTCAATAGGGATACTAAGTACACTTCCAAGTTTTGGGATAGATAGCTTGATGATTTGGGCACCAAGCTCACATTTAGTACTACTTTGCATCCACAGAATGATGGTTAGTTGGAAAGGATGATTCAGGTGCTAGAGAACATGTTAAGGGCCTTTGTAATTGACTTTAGTGGTCACTGGGACTAGTTTCTTCCATTGTATAAATTCTCATACAACAACAGTTATCTCTCCAGTATTTATATGGCACCATTTGAGGAACTATATCGGAGGAAACATAGGCCACCAATTAGGTGGTTTGAGGAGGGAGAATGTTAAGCCTTTGGACACGAATTTTGAAAAGGAAGCTTAAGAAAAGGTAAGGTCCATTCTAGCCAAATTTCTTATTATTTAAACTATACTAAAAGAGTATGATCGTATGGTAAGGGATATGTAATTTTATGTTGGTGAGCAATTTTTACTCAAGGTGTCCTCCATGAAGGGAGTCATGAATTTGGAAGGAGGGGGTAAGCTTTACCATCTGTGTATAGGTTCTTTTAAGGTTCTTGAAGAATCAATCCAGTTGTTTAGCAATTAATTCTACCACTAGGATTGTTGTGAGTCAATTTGGTACTTTTTGTATCGATGTTAAAAAGGTATCATGGGGATGGATACTACATCATCAAGTGGGATATGGTAATTTAGATAAGGGTTTGGCTTATGAGTAGGAACTAGTAGCAGTTTTGGATCGAGATGTCGAAAATTTGAGGATGAAGAAAATTTGTTTGACAAAAGTTTAGTGGAATCACCATCCTATTGAGGAAGCCACTTGGGAGACTAAGAAGGACATGTGGGACATGCACCCTCAATTGTTTGAGGATACAAGCATTCTTCTTCCTCCTTGTTTAGCCTATTTTTTATTTGATCATTTGCAGATCAACTGTGAGTAAATTTGTATCTCTTGTAACAACTTTATTTATTATTATGTAGTATTTCTATGTCTAAAATCCGAAGACTGAATACCTCTTGGTTTGGAAGTAATAAATTTAGGATATGCTAGTTTCATCCAATTTTGGAGTAAGTGAGATCTAGGAAATTTGATACTAATTTAGACTGGTCGGGTGACTTTGGTATGAATTTATAGTTAGATAAGATGGTAAATAACTCATAGGATCTTATAAAATTTAATTTGGGTAAGTAGAACTCTGGAAATTAACCTTAGCGTAAAGTGCATTGTTTGGAATGCCCAAGGATTAAAGTGGGTTGTAAAAAATGAGATTTTTGAGTAAAGATGGAATTTTCACCTAATTGACACCGCTATAATGGTTGGTACACCGCTATACCAATGTGTGTTAGTGGTAAAATTACTGCCATAGCGGTGGTCAAAGTGGCCAACATCGCTCTAGCAATCGAATACCGCTATAGCAGCAAAAACTGCATATTATGTAATATTTATCCAAAATAGTTTATTATTTCCTAAGCTCATTTTGGGAAAAAGGAAGGGAAAACTAGGGTGAGTCTCGTTAGAAGTTCATTGTTTAGCTTCTTTAAGGAAAGTAATTCATCCCCATTAACCTTAATTGATGATTAAGCCTTAGAATAACTAAATCATAGGGTTTAGGAAGAAATTTAGGGATGAATTTGGTAAATTATGGGTGCAAGGGAGAATTAAGGGATAAACTAATGGTTTTAGTTTGATTAATTATTAATTACTCTTATTTTAGTTAATTCCCTAATTTATCAATAAAATTTATAGTTTTAGGTGAATTACGATAGAAAAGCCCTAAAATGGGAAGGGTTGATCACTAACTTGGCCTTAGAAGTTGGGTATAAGTTATGATTCCTGACATGTTTGGTCATTTCTCTATGTATGTATTTATATACATGTTTTAGACTATGATTTAGTAGGAATTACACTAAAAGGCAAGGTATGATTTAGTAGGAATTACACTAAAAGGCAAGGCTCTGGATGAATGAGTAGTTCAATCTTAATTCGAGGTAGATGATGGTATTGTAGTTAATCCAACTTGTATTATATATACATGTTAACTACTTTGTGATGTGGCTGGTTAATGCATGTTATTCTTCATGGTTAATAGAATGCTTACTTATTTAATGAATTGATCGAGCTTGTTTCTATTGTAGAATGTTTTGATATTTAGAATATTCTCATGGGCTATTGGTGAAACAAGGTTGGCTGAAACTTGAGTCTGGGATTTAGTACATGGATGGTAGTTGTCCCTTGCAGGTCATGGCTCGAGAGTGGTTAAAATTCCCTTAGCATGTATGTACGAGGGTCAAGTGAGTTTGTTGGTTCCTTGAGTGAAATGGAAATTATGCTTTAATGCTTAATAAGTTGTCTTGATTGGTTTGACTTATCTTGACTATACTTGACTTATACTTGACATTGTGATAACATGTTGATTGTCTCTTGACTTTAACCGTTGCTGTTATTTATATGCCGAATGTATATGTGTTGAGCATGAATGGATTGGTTGTACTATACTTTAGTTATGTGTTCATATTTTCATCTTGGGTTAGCCAAATGACCCTACCAGTACACTGTTGTTCTTGTTTACTTATACTACACCTGAGTTTACTTTTGTTAGTGCAGCGGATTTTCCAGCAACTCCTGCGATACCTCATCTTTGATTCCAATAGTTGAGTTCTTGATTTTACTTGTTTTGGCCTACCATGGAATATCTCTCTGTTGACATAGTTCTTTGTTCTGGATTATAGTCTATTACTACTTTTGGGTTTGCATCCCCTTTTTCTTAACACTAGTAGAAGTTTTCGTATAATGACTTTTGGGTTCTAGGAATATTTTCTTGGTTAAGTACAATGGCTCAGCTATAAGTTGTACTTACATTTATTTTTTTAGACATTGATACTTATCTAGTGGGATAGTTTCATGTTTGATTCTAAGTTTTGTTTATTGCTTTCAAGTTATTGGTTCTCCTATTGTGTGAATAGGGTGGGTGCCACTCATGATGGGGTTGGGTCATGACAACTTTTGCATAGAATTTTGAATTTATCAAAGATTGGAAAATTTCTCGAGTAAATAGTTGATTAATATATCTTTTTAATGTAGTTATACCGTTTTACATCCTGCACCACAATACTTGTTTTTTGCTGCATAGTTCTATATGGAAATTAGACCTTCATTTATTGATTGAACTATTTCCACTTTTCCCTCATTATCTAATCATCTGAACATGAAATATGTTTTCTTCATTTTATGTAGTAAAAACCCACCAAACGCCCACTTTGAACAAACTTTATTAATCATTATAAAAGCAAAATCGTGGAAATACTTGATCAATACCTAATCATTCTCGCCAGGAAAATTGCAAAATCAAGATCAGGTGAATTTATGTATGACTATATTGTATTATTGACAAATACTAAACTATGAATTTAAAAATTAACTATTCCAATACATATAGGAGTAACAAGAAAATTTAGCACAACAATTGAGATCTCCATACCCACAGTTGCAACACTTAAAGCATGGTAATTGCTAACCAAAAAAACTACTCACACATCACATGAGTTTGCAAAAGATAAATTTTCTTCATTCTTTTACTTTTAGGGCCAGAGGGAATGAACAATTATTGACAGCATATAAGCGAAAGACTATAACTACAGTAATATCTCTTTGATTCGTTCCCTTTCAAGATGATATCACATTCATTGTTGATGCATAACAACAACGCCAAGTAAGAAAAATAATAAATTCTATATGCGATTCTACTAAATTAAAAAAAAAGTTTCTGACATTTTGAATCTCTGAGGGTCAAATCTTTTACATAGAAGTCACACTTTCACTTTCAAATAAAAGTCACCAGTTCATTATTTTACTGTGTAACTTGTCGTTGATCAGTAAATTTTGTTCCAAGGAATAACAAATAGTCCAAAAAATTTTTATATAGTACTTATAAATTTGGGTTTTCCTTTCATTTAACAAGTATTTTCTTGATTATTTCTGCAATAGATGCCAATTTGAAGTTTCTAAGACTGACAATATTAGTTCTGCAACA
Source organism: Capsicum chinense (assembly GCA_026120095.1). Classification (NCBI taxonomy): domain Eukaryota; kingdom Viridiplantae; phylum Streptophyta; class Magnoliopsida; order Solanales; family Solanaceae; genus Capsicum; species Capsicum chinense. The sequence continues at coordinate 53,413,890 of JAPEIP010000008.1, read as the reverse complement.
ACATTTATAGCAGGTGAATCTTCTAAAACAATGTTACACCTCAATCAAAGGAAATTTATGATATTTTTTGTGCCAAGGTACATACTAAAATTAATTCAAAACTTTTACGTGGGATGTATGGTTTATTAAATAGAGGAAAATTCCCAGACAAAAAATTAGATGTATTAACTAGACTTGTTCGGCAAAATTGGTTGTAATAGGGCAGTGAAGTGGAGGCTATTTTTTTTCTATATATGTTATCACCTTATTAATTTATAGCCTACCTGCATTTACACCAAACAATGATTTTCTTCACTTATAAATTTTTACTTATCAAATTATATATGCTTAATGAAAAGACATTGCCATTTTCTCATTTGGGTCATGCTTACTTTCTGGTAAAAAAACACTTGGTTGTGAATTTTATTATCGTTGGGCAGTAGTTGATCAAGGTTCATATGTTGACTTTTATTCTAATAGAAGAAGTTTCCCTTAATTTTTTATTTCATTAGGGGATAAATGTTCTTTATGTCAGTTGTTTTTTTAATCATTTTCTTATCTGGGCCGTGCTTAATTTTTGAAACACACTTTGTTTTGAGTTGCGATTGTTCAACAGTGGTGGCCATGATGGCTTTTTACTTTTGGTTTCCTTGAGTTGTGCTTAGTAGTTGAAGTAGAAGGAGTTTCCTTGTTTTTTTTTGCTGATTTGGGGGTCTCTCTTGTGAGTGCAGAAGGTTGCTTCGCATATAGTATTGCTTTTGTTACTTCAGAAATTTATATATGTTATTTGAATTTATATTG
>JAPEIP010000008.1:53387112-53399337 GCA_026120095.1 Capsicum chinense | reverse complement strand
TTCGTAGTGCCTAAGGGAAAGTTTATATCATATCTTAGAGCTCACAAATTGATTTCCAAGGGGTGTCTATATTATTTAGTCTAGATTAAGGATTCTAACTCAAAGAGTTCTTTGTTATAATTAGTACCCGTTGTTAGTGAGTTCCCTAAGATTTTCCCTGATGATCTTCCTGGTGTTCCTCCAGATATGGAAATTGATTTTCTGATTAATCTCCTTTTAGACTCTCGTTCTATATCTATCCCTCCCCATAGAATGGCTCTAACTGAGTTGAAGGATCTTAAGAAATGGTTGAAAGTTCTCCTTAACAAGGATTTTATCCCCCCTAGTGTATCTCCATGGTGTGCACCTATATTATTCATACGTAAGAAGGATGGTTCCCTTCAGATATATATTAATTACTGCCAGTTGAATAAGGTGATGGTGAAGAATAAGTATCTTCTTCCTAGGATAGATAATCTGTTTGACTAGATTTAGGGTCCTAAGTACTTTTCTAAGATTGATCTTCAGTCTGGGTATCATCAATTAAAGATTAGGGAAGTGGACATTCCGAAGACTACCTTCCATACTTATTATGGTCACTTTGAGTTCTTGGTTATGTTCTTTGGTTTGACTAATGCATCGATGGCATTTATGGATCTCATGAATTAGGTATTCCATTAGTTTTTGGATTTGTTCATTATTATGTTTATCAATGATATTCTGGTTTATTTGAAGAGTGAGGAAGATCATGTTGATCATCTCCGTATTGTGTTGCAAACCCAAAAGGATCAATGTTTGTATGCTAAAGTTTTGAAGTAAGAACTTTTGTTGAATGTTGTTACTTTTCTGGGTCATGTTGTTTCTAGTGAAGAGATCATGGTGGATCCATAAAAAGTTGCAGTGGTTAAGAAGTGGGATAAACCCACGACTCTAATCGATCCTTGCAGCTTCTTGGGTTTAGCCGGGTATATAGAAGGTTTATGGAAAGCTTCTCATCGATTGTTTCACCTTTGACTAGTTGACTTAGAAAAAGGTGAACTTCTTGTAGTCAGATACTTATGAAGGTAGTTTTGAGAAGTTGAAGGATAAGTTAACTTTGTCTTTGATTTTATCTCTACCTGAGGGTATCGATGGTTTTGTTATTTATTGTGATACGTCCCAGGTGGACTTGGTTGTGTATTGATGCAACATGGTAAGGTGGTTGCATATGCTTTTAGGCAGCTGAAGGTGTATAATAAGAATTATCTGACTCGTGATTTAGAGTTGTTAGTTGTGGTGTTCGCATTAAAGATCTGGCATCACTACGTATATGGGGTTCATTGATATCTATTTTGATCATAAGATTCTTTAATTTGTTTTCACCCAGAAGGAGCTGAATCTCAAGCAAAGGAGATGCCCTGAGTTGATCAAGGACTATGACATGAGTCTTTACTATAATCTAGGTATAGCTAACGTGGTTGTTGATGCTCTTCTAGGTTGTCTATGGGGAGATTATCTCATGTAGATAGGGAGAAGCAAGGTTTGGCGAAGGATATTCACTGTTTCGCTAATTTTAAAGTTCATTTGTTGGATTCCAAAGATGGTGGTATGATTTTTCAAGAGGTGGCAAAGTCATCTCTCGGTGCTAAAGTGAAGGAGAAACATATCTTGGACCCTATTTTGATGCAGATCAAGAATGATGTGGGTCGCCAGAAGGTGATGGATTTTAATATTGGTGGTTATGGTATCTTGAGGTACCAAGGGAGGTGGTGATGGTATTTAAAGAAAGATTAATCTTTTGATCTAAAGATAAGACATGAAATCAATAAATTATTCGTCTTGATTATGATTTAAAGTAAAGAGAAGCATAACTGGTTTTCAGTCAATAAATCCTTATTCTATTTTAAGGTGTATTTCTTAAGTATAAGCATATATGTATTCTAGGAGTAGTATTTAGCACCGAGAAGGGAATGCGGATGAGCGTATCCTAAATTCCTAGAAACTACGAGACATCATAGGTTAAGATTTTTCCCAATATGGATGAAGTATAGTGATCACTTAAGTTTAGGTTCTATTCTAATGGCAAGGGTAGAACAACTCTCCTCAATATGGGTAAGACGTTGGACTCCATGGTAGCTTATATGGTTTATGTCGGTTAGAAGAATCTCCCATAAGAAATAACAAAAGTAAAGATTTTAGAAACTAAGTACTATGGCTCACTAAGCTTATTCATATAATTCATTATTCATGTTTTTATGATCTTGTTGTTTTAAGTTTTGCTCAAGTACAAGGTGAGTCATTTACGCCTCGAATGCATTATTTGAAAGTTTATATATATTTAGTTTTAGCTTTACTTATGCATTCACCCCTTCATATTCAGTACATCTAGAGGTACTGACCCATATATATGGCTATGTGCTACATTGTCTTATAATGTAGGTTCTGGTGCTCGTTTCTAGAAGCACAATTGACTACGGGCATCATCACCTCCATCATGACTTTTGGCGAGTCCTTATAGTTTGAGGACCCATCTTATCAGACTTATATTTATTCGTGTAAGTATTTTAGTTATTTGATTTCGTTTATGTTCGAGTTAGCTTAGGCCTGTCCCAGTGGTTCTTTAGTTGGTAGTAGAGGCTTATCAGACTATGCATTTTCTAAGTTCAAGGATTTTATTTAACGTTTCCAAAGTTAAAAATTTATATTAAGTTGTGGAATTATTTATCTTATGTCCATATTCATATAAAGGTTACCGTTCATCCGATTTATAAGCTGAATATATATCATGGGTTGGATTAAGGCTATTCATAGTCTTGAGCATCATGTGACACCCAGGGGATACTTTCTGGGAGTTACATGCCTCCCAGAAGATCTGATAGTAGCAAAAACTCTTCAGTCCTGCTTGAGGAAAATATGGATGGATCTTGTCCTACTTATGAGGTACATATTCGGTCTAGGCATCTAGCTCCAGATTGCCTTTGTGGAGTTCCATCGGTTCCCTTTAGCCCTCCTCATAGAACTAAAGGCAATGTGTCCAATGCTTTGTTTTGCCAGTCGATCCATTTGCTTACCCAGTTAGTGTCCTCTTAGATTGAGTATGTTGCTTCTATTACTACATCTTCTAAGGTCACTAGAGTTGGCCAGTTTATGAGGTTGAGTCCTCTGACTTTCACCGGTTCAAAGGCTGAGCAGAATTCCTAAAATTTCATTGACGAGATGGAAATGATCTCTAGAGTTATGCACGCTTCTAACTCTGAGGGTATAAAGCTTGCCGAATACCAACTGAAGGATGTGGCATATCAGTGATATAAGGAGTGGGAGAAGATAAGGGGAGATGATGCTGAGCCAACTATGTGGGATGACTTTTCTAGAGCTTTTCTTGATTGCTTCTTTCCATAGAAGTTGAGGAAGGCAAAGGCCACGGAGTTTGTGAATTTGAGAGAAGTCAAAATGACTGTGAAAGAGTATGCCTTGAAATTTCATCAGTTATCTCGTTATGCTCCGGAGTTGGTGTTATCTATAAGGGTGAGGATGAGAAAGTTCACCCCGGGCTTGTCCTATGATTTTTTTTTGGAGTGAAAGGCCACCTAGTTGAAAAATGATATGGATATCTCAAGGCTTGTGGTATATATGCAATACGTTGAAGAGAAAAATAAGAATCAAACTGAGATAAAGGAAAGGTAGAGTAAGATATCTAGGTATTCTGAATAGGGAGGATGCCATCAAAATAGTGGTAGGGATAGAAGGAAGTGGTCTAAGAAGAATTGGGGAAATTTTGATTCTTATTCTATGGCTAGTGCCCCATATCCTAAGCCATGCAGTGATCGTCAGTTTTAGACTGACAGTGGATTAAAGGCACAGGGTGCCCAGTTGTAACACCCCACATTTTTGGGCTAGAATTCAAACCATTATTCCTATGTGTATAAACTCGAATACAATGATTCCTATGTAAATATAAGTGTCATGATCATTTACCTAGTGTGTAAAGTGCTTTTAAGGTGAAGAATGTTCATAGAAAACACTTAGAGTGACGTTAAGAACTTTTGATTTGATCAAATTTTGGTTTTCGATCCGACGAAGGTAAAATTTGAACTTGTATAACTTCTGGAATATATTGAAATTTTGGGCTCAAGACCCATTAAATTAAAGACAATAGAGTCCTCTTTCCAATACATCTGATTTTGCCTTAATCTGATACCCAAGAGAAAAGTTATGAGCATTTTCGTGAGGAACTAGTGAGGGTCCGAGATTTCAGCGTGTCACGGTGGATAATCTCCATAATAAGCAGCATGGTATGGAGGTTAGCCTCCTTGATAAGGTCCGTGCCATGCCTCTATGAAAAAGTCATGCTGTCTTGTTTTATTTCCTTTAGTATAAGGGGTAATGAGGTCTTTTCACCTATGAACGACCTTTAAACACTATGAACCTATTTCCATCAGTTTTCACAACAAAAAAACTATTATTCCACCCTCAACACAAAACTCAAGAAAAGCTTAAAGGGTTTTATCAAGTGTTTATCTTCTAGATTAAAAGTTCTTAAGTTTTTTCTAATTTTCATTTGTCTAAGGTATGTACCTCTTTCCGTATACCTATATTTTCTTAATGGAATGAAAATTGGTTCATTATTCATGGTTTTGATGTTGGGTTTTGAACTATGGGTTGAGGATTTTGGATATAAATTATTTGAATGTTTTCTTATGATTACTATTGAACTACTATGCTTTACATTGTTGATTTATACACTCATTGGTGGTGCATGCGACTGGTGAGTGGAATAGGGGTACAATGGATTCCCCAAAGAATTGGTTTTGGAATGAAAATTGGTAATAACCTTAACCCAATTGCATAATTAGTTTTGGAATATGATATATAAATTTGCTTGACTTGTTTCCTTAAAACTAATGCATTACATAAATGGCAAAATGGGTAAGGATGGTTTTGAAAAAAAGAACTTTGTGGGGTACGAACGAATCCTCCAAGTGATTTTTATAATGGAGTTGGGGTACAATGGAATCCCCAAAGGGTTGGCTAATGACATTTCTTGCAAGCTATTGTCGGCATGACGATACCACTTAATAATGCCTCAATTATTGACTCTTTAATGTAATGGTTGGGTTATATGTTAAACGTTTTAATTGGTCTTAAATGGGGTTGTGTATTTCGTCATGAAAGGTGGAGGTTTCGGGGAGAATGATACCAAAAACTCACGTTTGCTGATGTGAGGGTTGGTCTTGAGGACCATGTGCGTACGTCACACAATGTATATAATTGTATCATGATTGGAAAAGTGTACATCAGAATCCCCAGCCTTCTATGATACTTCCAATAAGTGCGGCTAATATTAACCAGGGCCCTTTCAATAGAGAAGCCAGGCCCTATAGCCCGTGGGTGTGGTTTTATAATGGTCAAGCTAAACAGTCCAAGGTAAGGTTTTAAAAGTTCATTCTAAGTCATGTTCCCTATCTCGACACATTATATATATTTATATGTATATTGATAACACTCAACTTACCCGTCAATTTAAGTGTAGGGTGATCGTCGTCAATATATTTACCCAACTTTGGAGTCGGGGTCGAATCCATATAATACGAGTGGTGACTAAATTATATTGAAATGATAGATACTAGCTAAACTGAAACCATTAGTACAAAAAGATAAAAATGAGGGGTTAGGAAGGTATCACACTTAATATTTCATTTTGGGTTTTTCGAGAACAAAACCAGGGCTACAAATACTTAGAGTCTAAACAATTAGTCACGGATCTTAGGATTATGCTTTCCTAGGGGAAACATATGCATGGATACATGATAATTCGGTGCATGTTTTAATTAATGATGATTTGGTAGGCAAGGTTGTAAGTCCTTGGAGCTAGTATGTCAACACAGCCTCAAAGATTTCACTCATTGACTCTTTCGACTACCTAACGAGTGTGTCCAATAAAGCCACCAAATACCTCAATTAGGCATCCCTATTTCTAGGATGATACCCACGGAATAGTCAACTTCATAATCACTCTTATGTCTAAGATAGTGAAAATTTGGCAAACTATGCCAACAATTGTCTGCTATTGCTTTGGTTCCCATATCCCTATTTCAAGGATGATATGGGTTCCTATAGTTCACCCAAACCCCTCTTTCAAGGATAGTTTGAGCCTTTGAGAGCTTGGGATTTTATTCATCAAATACATTTAGGTATTTGGGGCTTTCACCCAAAAATCCCATCTAGTTTATTCAAGCAATAGTATAATCCAACATCACAAACTAGTAAATGCACAAAAAAATCGCATCCCACACATATTTGCACCCTATTCTAGCATAATTCCAAGAGGAAAAACTAGCTACTCATAAGATAGATGATTGAAGATTTTACCCAAAATTTCCATTGATTTGATTTGAGAAAATCTAAGTGACTGTTGCTTCAAACTATGAGATCCACCAAATCTTCAATGGGAGTTGACGAATTCTTCACATGGAGTGACTCCAAACTATTCTTCAGCCAAAATTTTTACAATATTTTCTTCTCCAAATATGGAGGCTACAAACCCTAGAACAATGTCTCAAAAATTGGGAAAGATGGAATATCATGAATTATTAGGGTTTGAGTCTTCCTTTTGTCAAATTTGGGATCAGCCACGTGCATTTACATTTCTATCCTTGGGCTGTATTTATTTACAAGACCACGACCGTGGCTACCGCGCCCATGATTAGCTCATGCTGCCGCGGTAGGTTGACCTTATTTACTAACCGAAACAACGGTCTTCAGTTGCACTTTCTTTATTCCTTTTGATCCCTTTTAGCCCCAATCCACATCTTTTCATCTCATCAACAATATGCCTGCAAAATGTAGATATTAGTGCATTCAATCACAACTATGTCTTTTTTATTCATTCAAAATATGGTAATGTGAAAGAATGTTGAGTGTAAAGGAGTGATAAAATCATCACTCATCAACACCCCAACTTAAATCTTTTCTTGTCCACAAGAAACATTATCCCTTTTCATGAGAAATTATACATTTATGCCTAATTTTGCATTCCTCAAAGATCACAATGACTTCAAGCTTAGTCACTACCACAAGTATCACATTGCATATGGGCTAAGCTATTCGTACTACACCCCTCATCATAAAATGCAATATCTGGGGATGCATAAGACTTTAAAGAGAAAACAAGAAACAACAACTAATACTCTAAAAGTGACTCACTTTTGATCAAAACTAAGCTATACTCTATTTTCCTCATTGCTTGGAAGATGACAAAATCACCTACCTTAACTCATTCACATGCCTCCTCACATGAAAGAAAATTCCACAAACCAAGCTACCAATTAATCAAATAAGGAATTTAAGTTCAAAAACTCCCCCTCACAAAAGAACTCTCTATGTCAACAGGTGTCATACAACATAGCTACACCCTTCATTGAATATCTACATCACACTATTTAATCCTCTTTTTTTTTGACTATGGGCCACTCCTCTTTGATCTTTTGTCTTTTCACATGCCTACTTTTTTCTTCCTTTATTTACCCATTTTCATCTATTTTTTTCTTGCAATTTTCATGCTATTCTTTCCTTTGTTTGACCCTTTCTTTTTTCTATTCATTTGTTTTCAATGCTTGGGCACTTAGGCATTTCACTAAAAAAAATTTGTCTCCCCAAAAATACTTCCATCAATCTTCACCACCCCCAACTTAGGATTTTTGCCTCAAGTTGCATTTTCAAGTTCAAGGAGGGTATGGTTCAAAAGAGGGATAAAAAGAAGGGTTCACAACTTGTAATGTGTGTGCCAATGAAAGATCCAAAGGATCAACTTGGGTAAGTAGGGATTAAACTTATTCATGGGTAGGCTTTTTAGGTTAGAGTGAGCTTATAATGTCACAACGATAGCCTAATATCATTTCTCCAACCAAATACAATTAAAATTAGCCTCGAAAGATGAACGAGGAAAGTTCTAGATAACACAAGTATACAAAAGAAGAATGCAAAAAGCTCACCACATATGGCATGCAAAGTTTGCCAAGGAGGCTCAATTGCCCCTCCCGTTAGAGACAAAATTGGAGTATCTATCACTATTAAAAAGTCAAAAATTTATGGAGTCACAAAAAGAGAAAGAGTTTTATTACAAGGTTACTTACTTCCATGCCCTTAATTTTTGAATTTTTTTTTTGGACGGAGGGGGTTGTTTGTTTTGCATTTGCACCACACTCAATTTGCTAACTTAAGACTACAACTAAAGCTTTCGCCTCATATTTTGGCTTGATGTGGGCAAACCAACCATATGGCTACTCGGACTTCCCAAATGGTACACAATGGGATCCAAATTTACAATGCCATAGGTACTCAGACTTCCCTTGTATTGATGACTTAGATGCGACAGGTACTTAGAATTTCCTTGTATCTATGTCTCAAAACCCAAACATGATGCTTTACCCTTAAGAATATCATCACTCAATCTATCATAGGGAAAGGCTCATCATGCATCATCATAATTGAAATAAAATTAAAGTTAAAAAAAAAAACTAAAAATAAAACTACATGATAATCCATGAAAACGTGGGCACCATTAGAGTACCCAAATATAGCATCCCAAAATAAAATAAAAAAATAACATCCACAATGTTATCAAGAAAACATAAAAATATCCGGCAACACATCAAAATAATACAAATATAAGGAAAGTCACCCCAAGTGAAAGGAAAGCAATGTCTTCACTGCATGTGTAATAAAGCAAGAGCAAAAAGGGGTCTCCCTGAATCTACATCAGGAGCTGTCCTCTTTTGCTGACTCTGGACCATCACCACCAGAATTATCAACTGACCAATCCACATGGGCCTCGTACTTACTCTCCAATCTAGGTGAAGGTAGTCAATCATTGGGTTTGAGCACCTTGAAGTTGCCCTTTACCCCTTTCCACTACTTTCTAAAGAATTTAACTCTCTATTTCTCTCTTTACCATATTCTCATACATCTTTGTGAGGCTCCCATATGACTCAACCAAGGATGAATAATCTCTCTCCAGGCTAGAAACTGTGGCTCCTTGCTTATTATGATCCTTCTGATAAATCTTATAATCTGATTGAGTTATAAATGAATGGTGCACAGTGGAGGTCTCTCCCAGTACCTGAGGCAATCTGTACAATAGCTCCCTAACCTACCTTATCTGACCTGAGATGTCATCGAAGGGTTTGGCTTACGAAGGTCTACAAGAGTCTGTGTCCTCCTGGGTTAATTTTCCTAAGTCCACCTTCTTTTTCTTACTCTGACCAGGGGTAGCCTCACTCCAAAATTTAAGTAGGAAGAGGCAGGGGCCTTGGTGCACCCAGATATCTACGACATACTCTTCCACCTCTACCCTCTTATAAAGATTAGTGATAAGGGAAGGAAAGAGAATAAGTAATGCCAGAGATAATGGAAGCCACCATCCTCACTTGCAAATCTATGATAATAGTCATGTGTGCATGATGAATCTTTGCTGTAGATGATATTCAACTAAATCCTGGCCCCAGCTGTAAAGTTATTCATCAAAATATCCCTCTTGGTGGTGGCCCATAGAAATTCTTTGTATGGACATAATTTGTTTGCAATCCAGTCCATGGATGGCCTGCTTTTGCTTGGAACTGCCCTATGTCAGCATTCAGGAGCCCATATATCTCATTAATCCACTCAGCTTTGAAGTTTACTTACTTACCTTGAATTGTCATCACTAGGTTTGTGAGAGAAAATATGCTAAGGTTTGCGTAAAACTCACGTACCCAATGCATATTGGCATAGAAGGGGTTCGGGGAAAAACACATCCACCCGGTAGCAGTGAGTCGGGCATGGAATGGTGGGATATTATCCTCCGCTTTATCAAGGCAAATACTCCTTTTCAAGAGTAATTTTGTCCTTGGCAGATCACTGTAGTAGATTTTTTGGCATTCGGTGGCCATGAACCTAGTGCTGTCAAAGTTCCTATCTTTGCATCCTAGTACCAATAAGCAACAAAATTTAGACCATCATTAGAATTATCACTCTAAAACATGCTAGATTATTCAGATAAACTCATGCGATGGTGTTATAGAAGGTTTTGGGGTGAGAAATGGGTGTGCAAAAATTTTGGTTTCTGCAAACAACCGCCCTCAGTATGGCGATCGCGATACCTGAGACCATAGTAAATAGTTATAGACATAAATAAAAACATATAATTTTGACCCTAAATTTGTGTTCCAACTAGGCATATCAACATCATAATTAGAGAACTTAAACCTAGAATGCCTGATTATAGCCCCAAACTTGAAGGAATTCACATTGAACTCATTGGGGCATTGAATCAAATAGATGGTGTACATGTTAAGTTCTATGGCTTTAGGCTTAATTTTGGGTACTCAAGACTTCCCCATTGGTGTGTACACCAACTACAATAGCTAACAACCACAATACTCATAAACAAGTATGCATTTTGTATTAAAAATAATATTTCAGGCCTTTCCCTAAAATAAAAGTTCTAAGCATACAATTACATTAAAATCATAAAATTTTGATACGACATACCAAGTAGATGATGCAAGGGTATTGAAATGAACACTTGGATGCTCCATAGAATGCCAAAAATAGAGAGAATTTGAAGAAGGATGTGTGTAGAGAAATGGAAGTTGGATGGTCACTTAACCTGATTTGACCACGATCATGGTCCTAGTTCCATATATCGTGGGGACACGACCTCTTCTATTGTGGAGGCATGGGACACAATCACGGTAACCGAGACCAAAAATTAGGTCTCCTAGACTCCTCTATTCAGTCCAAACATATCAATTTCACAGTTCTCTTTTTCAATTTCAATCAAAACTCCTCACAACACTACCTTTTCATTGAATATACATGAACAAATGCAAAAATAAAATCTACTCTATCATGTATAAAATAAAAGGATATGAACCACTTTTTGTGGATTGATGGGGTGCCTCCCATCGAGCGTTTAGCTTAACATCTTAGCGCGACACCTCCTCCACTTTATTTTGTGCTTCCAATTAGAAGATTTGAATCTCTATCCTAACTTTCATTCAATATGCAACGAGCGGAAGAGGGACAAAATATTGAGATCTTCCAAGATGAAACTTGGAAGATGTAAGGAAGTAACAAGGGAGATTCTATTTTGACATTTTAAGGACTTGAACCTTTTACCCAATTTCATATCGAATTTGCTGTTTGGCTCCTTAGATAAAGGTGAGGACATCAATAGGTCACTAGGTTTACATCAAAAGCTGAATTCTTTGGCCATTGATCGTGGGGCTTCCATGTGCTCCTTTGGAATGTCAAATCCTAAAATGTAGGAATTACACTCTTTCTCCACACATTCCATCATTCGTGTAGGTGGATGGATTCTTATCACATCCCCTAGTCACATTGTTGAAAAGTGGTTTGAATAAGTTTTATCCCCAAATTTTGGAATCGTTTACTCATTAGCACCTTCACCCCGAAATTCACTAGAGTCATTATAAAAGATGTGCTTTGATTCTTCTTTTGACTCTAGTGCCATTTCCTTTATTTTGGAATCTTCACCATCATTTGATTTGGTGGTTTGGGAAATCACCGAGGGTTCTTCGCTACCAAGCTCATTATCATAGCTTGGTTTTTTTTCTTGGTCGACCTCCTCTTGGAAAGTGGGCAAGGTAGTTATATTTGTATGGTTTATCTCTATGCCCACTTCCTCCATCTTGACAATCTTATTCCAAATGCCTCATTAGATTGGTGTATGTGTTGCACATTCTCCCCCGTTGAAGTTACCCGATCCAAAATAGTTTGAAGCATTGCTTCAAAACTATTGGACTTGGCATGTTGCTCTTCCTCTTTCTTCTCATAATACCTTTGAAGCTCATAATAAGAACTAGCAACTCGGTTAGCATAATAAGGGGAAGAGAAATTTGGGAAATCACTCAAATGTCTATCTCGATGACCCCATAAAGAGCAAGTAAATACCCAATAGGATCGAGATGATATTGTCATCTCTCTCCAGGGAGCACTTGTGCAATCTCTTCCAAAGTGCAGTCAATCACACTATGGATATAGATCATCAAGATAGGACTTCTAACTAGAAAAATAATATTTGTTAGAAGATTCCATAGAGTAAATTAAAGAAAAACAAAAAGATACCTAATACAAGAAAAAAAAGATCACAAATAAATATTTTCAAGTTTGAATTCAAGCAAATATGCTAGAATTCCAAACTAACTCAATACGCTAAATTGTTCCCCATCAACAACGCCATTTTTGATAATGCTCAACTTACACGTA
>JAPEIP010000008.1:53376598-53387012 GCA_026120095.1 Capsicum chinense | reverse complement strand
CAAAAAGATACCTAATACAAGAAAAAAAAGATCACAAATAAATATTTTCAAGTTTGAATTCAAGCAAATATGCTAGAATTCCAAACTAACTCAATACGCTAAATTGTTCCCCATCAACAACGCCATTTTTGATAATGCTCAACTTACACGTAAATTTAAGTGCAAGGCGATCATCGTTAATATATTTACCCAACATTAGAGTCGGGCTCGAATCCACAAGGAACAATGTGAGTGGTGAATAAATTAGTTTAAAATTATAGATACTATCTAAGCTAAAACCATTAGTATAAAAAGATAAAAATGGGGGATTAGGAAGGTATCACACTTAATATTTCTTTTTGGGTTTTTTGAGTACAAAATCGGAGCTACAAATACTTAAGAGTCTAAGTAATTAGGCATGGATCATAGGATAATGCTTTCCTAGGGGAAATATATGCATGGAGACATGATAATCCAGTGCATATTCTGATTGATGATGATGTGGTTGTCTAGGTTGTAAGTCCTTGGAGATAGTTTGTCAACATAGCCTCAAAGATTTCACTCATTGACTCTTTCGAGTACCTAACACGTGTGTCAAATAAAGCCACCCAATACCTCAATTAGGCATCCCTATTTCTAGGATGATACCCAAGTAATAGTCAACTTCACACTCACTCAAATGTCTAAGATAGTGAAAATTTAACAAACTATGCCAACAATTGTCTACTGTTACTTTGGTTCCCACATCCCCCTTTCAAGGATGATGTGGGTTCCTACAGTTCACCCAAAACCCTCTTTCAAGGATGGTTTGAGATTTTGAGAGCTTGGGATTTTCGTCCATCAAACCTATTTGGGTATTTGGGGCTTTCACCCAAAAATCCCATCCAATTTACTCAAGCAATAGTAGAATCCAACATTACAAACTAGCAAATGGACAAAAAAATCACATCCCACACATATTTTCATCCTATTCTAGCATAATCCCAAGAGGAAAAATGAGCTACTCATAAGATAGATAAGTGAATATTTTACCCAAAATCTCTATTGATTTGACTTGATAAAATCTAAATGAATGTTACGTCAAACTAAGAGATCTACCAAATCTTCAATGAGAGTTCACTAATTCTCCACTTGGATGTGACTTCAAAATATTCTTCAACCCAAGTTTATACAATATTTTCTTCTCCAAAAATGGAGGCTACAAACTCTAGAACAATCTCTCAAAAATTGGGAAAGAAGGAATATCATGAATGATTAGGGTTTGAGTCTTTCATTTGTCAAATTTGGGATCAGCCACATGCATTTACATTTCTGACCTTGGGTTACATTTTTCTCTAGACCACAATAGCATGGGCTTGGCCGCGACCGCGATTAGCTTACATGACCATGGTAGGTTGACCTTATTGACTGACCACTATCATGGTAACTATGGCCATGTCTGCTCTAGGTCTTCAGTTTCACTTTTTTGCTTTCTTTTGATCCTTTTTAGCTCCAATCTGTATCTTTCCATCTCATTAATAATGTGCCTACAAAATATGGATATTAGTGCATTCAATCACAATTATGTCTCATTTATTCATTCAAAATATGGTAATATGCAAGAATGTTGAGTGCTAATGAGTGGTAAAATCACCACTCATCATATATGCATATGCTTGTGTCTATTTAAATTTTGGAATAATTTTGGATTATTGATCATGGAATTATTTTATCTCTTATCCCCGAGTTACTTGCTAGCACTCAACCCGCTAATTATCTTTGGATGTTATATTCCCATGTGATGCAGAAACCAAAAATACTTTTTCCTGCACAGTGACTAGGTGATTGCGGGATAGCTTGTGAGTCATATTGAAGTAGTGAGCTTTCATACTTTGGAAGACCTTATTTCATATTTTGGGTTTCTGTATGCTACTGACTCTTCCCTTTAGACTTATTTTTGGCTACTGTCGGGGGCATGTCCCGACTTTTATTATTATTTGGTTGGTTAGAGGCTTTGTGCATATTACTATGGACTTGGGATTGGTTGTTGAGTTCTTAAACTTCTTTGGCCCATACTTTTCTATCTTGTTTTACATTTGGAATTCCGTTGCTATACGTGTAGTATGTTCCATTTGATTAGGGTAAGGGGATGGTCTCCGATCCTTGTTGGATTTGAGATACCTATCACGGCCAGGCCCTAGTTTGGGTCATGAAAAAATTGGTATCAAAGCCAAGGTTCATGGTCATTGGGTGTCCACAAAGCCGTGCCAAGTAGAGTCTCTTTTATGGGTGTGTAGCACACCACACTTAGAATGGAGAGGCTTGAATTAAGACATAAATTAAAATTGGGGGGTATGGTTTAAAAGGTTGTTTACACAAAATCTACTTGAACTACAAATTTAGAGCAATAATTTTAGATAAAATTCCAATAGGAGAATAGTCATGGGATTATATTTTCCTAGGGGCAAATAGTGTATGGTTACATAAGAATAAAAAAACTATAGTTAATGAATATATGGGTAGGCTAGGTTAGAGGTTTTGATGTTAGTCTCTCAACCAAATATAAAAATATCACCCATGAATTCCTTCGAATACCTTATGGGTATAGAAAACAAATCAACCCAAAACCTCAATTGGGAATCCCAATTTGTAAGATGATACCCAAGACAAAGAAAATTCACAATCCACCCTTATTTCTAAGATAATACAAAGGAATAAGATAACATCTAAATTATTGTTCACAAACACTTGTTATCCATATCACTATTTCAAGAATGATGTAGGATCTAAAAGAATATCCGCATCCCCTTTTCATGGATGATATGTGATCTATAAGAGTACCCACACCCCTCTTTCAAGGATTAGGTGGGATTTTAGGAAATTGTGGCTTTGACCTACAAATTCCAATCTAACAAGTAAGTATTAGTGAAACCCAACATCATTAACCAATAATTTACACTAAATATCAAGACCCACACACATTTGCACCCTATTCTAACATAACCCTAAGATAGATATTTAGCTACTCATGAGATTAGAGGAAGAAAATATACCCAAGTAAGCACCCAATGCGTCCATTGATAACAAACAAGGATAATTCACAAACTTCAATCTCAATTCACAACTAAAATTCCTTAGAAAATTAGCTACAATAGACTTTCCCAATTTAGTAGGGTTTTCTCCACACCAAAACTTGAATTCTAGTTAGGAGATTCTTCTAAAGTAAAAGGTTTTTTCCCTTTAGAGAATTTGGGTTCAGCTACTAGAAATTACAAAATTACCCTGTGCATTTGTCCACACCATTGCAATCACCAATGCCTGATCGTGATTGCGACTTCTGCAATCGTAGTGAGCCCATCGTGATCACGACCCTCAGACCACGATCGCGGTAACTGAGGGTCACTCCCTGCTCTATATTTTCTAGCTTTGGCACTAACTTTTCCCTTTTTGTTCTCTTTTGAGCAAACTTTACTTGTTTTCTATCATTTACTTATAAACCTGCAAACCATGGGAATTAGTCCATTCAAATGGAATTTGTCTCATATACACAATTTAATCATAGTAGTGTGCACAAATTTGGATGTCAATGAGTGGTAAATAAATCGCTTATCAATACCCCCAAGTTAAACCTTTGCTTTTCCTCAAGCCACACTACTTCTTATTCAATGAGGCTATGCGACTATAATTCCATTCATATAACCAAATGATCACAATGATTTCGAACTTGGTCAGCACCAAAAAGTAGCTCACGAGCATGGGTAAATATATTTTTACAACCCCTCTCAAACTAAATTACACTTTAAAGGATTCTAAATACTTTAAGGAACCACTAACGAACAATCACTAACTCTTTAGAAGTGACTTTCCATTGATAGTCACTCAACTCTACTCCTTTTCCTCATTTTTGAAAGATCACAATTTTATCCACCTCAATTATCTACATGCATCCCCACGAAAGGAAATCCCACACACCAAATTACATATCATTCAATAAGGGATTTAAGTGATAGCACTCACTCTCACAAAGAATCTCTCAACTCGAAGAAGTATCATACCATATGCTTGCCCTTATTTTCAATCGCCACTACTTTGATTATACTTGATTAGAGATATCAAAGGATTTTTTCAAGCTTGTAATGAAAGATCAGGAAAGGGCATGATATCATTTGGGAACAAATTTACTACATCCTCTTTGAACATCTACATCATACTATTTAACCAAACTTTGGTCCATGGGCCACTTCATTTGTTTCAAACTTCTCACATGCCTACTTTCGCTACCTTGATTCACCCATCTTTTTCAAAGAATTTTCTTTTAGTTTATTTTATTTGCAATCTGTGTTTTTGTTTATTTTGATGATTCCTTTCTTTTTTACTTTCTCTTTTTTCTTACCTTTTGGTCATCTACTTATAATACCATGGGCCAAGGTCACTTCTTCCAAGACTTACTACCCCCAACTTAGGATTTTACCTCAAGTTATTTTTGAAGTTGGTGGGGTTCAAAAGAGGGGCATAAATTAAATGGTTAAACTTTTGTAATGTGGTTTATAAAGAAAGGTTTGAAGGCACAAAATAGATGACTAGGGATACTATTCTATGTACAGGTAGGCTCTTTATGCTAAAGTGGGTTTCCATATTCACAAAGAAGGACTAAGGTCATTTCTCCAACCAAGCATAATCATAATTAGCCTTGAGAGACTAGTGGGGAAAGTTCAAGATTATACAAGTAAGCATGAGAGTTAAATAACTATGCACACCGCACATGACATACAACTTTTCAAGGAGGCTCAATTGTATTTCCTACTAGAGACAAATATTTACCATATACTACCAACTAAGGACTTAGGAGTCATAAAAAGAGGGAAAACATTGTTGAAAAATTATTCATGTCCATGCCCTTGGATTTCAAAAATTGTTGGATAAAGGGGGGTGCTTGCTTTGCATTAGTACCACACAAAGTTTGTGATCGATGGTAACAAACCAAGCCATTATTTCAAATTTTGTCTCTAATAAAGGCAAACCATATGGCTACTCATACTTCACCATAGGTATAAGGGCGATCCCTAAACTCCAATGCTATGAGTACTTAGATTTCCCCATTATCTATGTCTCAAAACCCAACCACAGTGATTTTTCCTTAAGAATGTCATCGCTCAATCTATCATAGGTAAAGGCTCATCTGACATCATCATAAACAAGATAAGAATAAAATAAAAACCTAAAAATAAAAACAGATAACTAATCCATGAAATATGGGCACCATCAAGGTGCCCGAATATTATAACCCAAAATAAAAATAGGATCATACAAATCTTCAAAAAACAAAATTAAAGCATCCAACAAATATCCAAATAATATAGATCGATCAAATAACTATAGTTACTGTGGGTACATGCACCCCCAACTAAAAGCTTATAGCGGCCTCACTATATAAACATGAAAGCATAAGAAAAGAGTAAAGGCTGCACCTGTAACCGCATTAGGCACTGCCATCACTCTCAATCTTGGCATTATCCCTAGTATCATCTGAGTTTGACCACTCAATTGGTACCTCATCATCACAATTAGGTTAGGGAGAAGAAAGTCTCTCTTTGGGTTTCAGGACCTTCTAAAGGCCCTTTACCCCCATCCACATCTTCATGAAGAATTTGTCCCTCTTCTTCTCCCTCTTTCTTATCTTATCATGAGAATATTTGATCTCATAATGTGAATGTTCTAAATATGAATAGAACCTCTCAATCCTAGAAATAGTTGCCCCCTACTTCTTCTGGTCCTTCAAGTACTTCTTATAGTCATATTGAGCAACTTAGGAGTGACGAGTGGTGGAGGGCTCTCCCGATCCCTGAGGTATCTTAGACAATAGATCCTGGATAGTCCTCATCTTAATTTATATCCCATCAAATGGACCTACCGTGGATGGTCTTCGTGAATCTATATCATCCTCCACTAACCTCCCCAAGTTAACCTTCCTCTTCTTGATCATCCCAAGAGGTTCCTCTTCTCAGATCATTAGTGGGTAAATGGGAGTATTGGGAGAGATCCAATGATGCTCCGAGTACATATCAACCCTAGCTCTCCTACACAACTTCATGAATAATGACAGGAACAATAACACAACCCTCTTATTTTTGTAGTGCCTAATCTCCATAAGTACAAAGCTGCTAACATTCAAACATATGTTATTCAAGAGGCAGGACACCAAATAAGCATGCATAGTCAGGACATTTCTCAAGCTAGTGGTGGGAGAGACCCTGCTACAAATAATAATCAACTAGATCCAAGCTTCAATAGTGAATTCACTCATCAGTATCCCAGTCTTAGTAGTGTCCCATGGGACCTCCCTCATCGAGAATAGATTCTCTACCAACCAGCTCCTAGGAGCATAATCCTTGGCCTTATATTCCCTCATGTCCACACGTGCTGCCCATAAACTCTATTAATCCATTTAGCCCCAAAATAAACTTCTTTTCCCCCGATTCTTATCGTTGGTTTAGAGAGATCTACTACGCTGAGATTCACATAAAATTCCCTCACCCAATGATTATTTTCTAGGCATGGTTCTAGGGTAAATAATACCATCTTGTGCCCTCTATACTCCCATAAAAAGTCGAGAGTTTCTCGGGGATATTCTCTAGGGAAACTCCCTCTTAGGTAGCAACTTATTTCTCATGAGGTCTTCATATCAGTCTTACATTTTGGGGCCATGAAGTGATTGGTATCATATCCTGCCCTTTAGTACCTAGGATCCATACATAAAACATTAGTCCATGAGGTCAACGTGAAGAAAATTTGATATTTAACTTGGTTGAGTTGAAGAAACTACTCATGGGGCATGGACAACGCTTAAAATGCAAATTTTAAGATTTGGACCAATCTGTAAGACAATCTCAGTTATGAGATCACGGTCATCTTGAATTATGATCGTGATTATTAAGACTGATCAGAATTATGCTATAAGTTTTCTTGATCATGATAATAGGTTTGCAATTACGATAACGCAATCGGGATCCTTAGACTACAATCGTGGTAACTAAGGCACGTTTGATCAAGTTTCTCAGAATCTAAAAACTGCCAATTTGAATGCCAAATTATGTTCCAAATCAAATAATTTACATTATGAACAAGAAACATAGCCCCTAAATACTTAGTCATGCCCGTAGAACATAGGAAAACTAGTAAAGAATTCGTATGAGCATTTAATCAAACACTTGGGGTGCACATGCTATTTCTATTAATTTTGAACAATTGTGGGTACTCAAGAGTTCCCTAATTGTGCACACCAAAATTAACAACCAACTACTCTAACAAATACAATTATGCTAAGTACTCGGTATGCACATCATAATCTTAGTCCATTCCTAAGACATGAGTTCTAATGCCCACACATGAGTATAAAAGAGAGAACTTTAAGCACATATTGGATTATGAAATAAAGAGGATGATGCAATGCATAGTTGGATGCTATCAATAAGAGCATATTTGGAGTAATTTGAAAAAACATTATAGAGGGAATATGGTGAGGGTCGGCGACTTTTCATATTTAAATTTGATGTGATCACGACGCAGGGTTCGTAATTATAAAACTTATGTTATCGTAATTGCGAGCTCGTGCCTTCACAATCGCGATAACTGAGAGTAGTTTCTACTCCCCTATTTTCAACCACTCAGCATACTACTCAAATTCACCATAATTTCCTTACTCAACATCATTCAAATGCATGCCCTTGGGTGACTAATTTGAATGGATCAATCATAACAAACATAATCTACTCTAAAAATCAAAAGAAAAGGATACGGGCCATTTTTGATGCATGATGGGTTGCCTTCTATCCAGTGCCTAATTTAGCATTGTGGCACACCATTTTTCAACTTTCAAATTGATTCCTCGCGGGCCCATCATCCATCTTTGTGTCCACTACATCAATGACGGGCACCACTTGTAGTTCCATGAATTGCATCTTGGTCTTACATACCCGAAAGGACACTTTATCAGTTGACACTTAGAATTTTACTTCCCCATTATCCATATAAACAATTTCTCTTTTGGTTGCTAGGAAGGGTCTCCCAAGAATAATAGGTATCTTTTGGTCAATCTCACAATCAAGTACCACAAACTTCTCTAAAAAAATGAAGAGGTCGACCTTTACCAAAACATCAAACAAGATTCCAACCTATTTCTTGATAGAGCAATTTGCCACTCATTGTTGTAGGAGCCGGAGTGCTCAAACCAAGTCTTTGATAGATTGCACATGGAATTAGATTGATGCTTGTACCAAGGTCACACAAAGATTTCTCAAGTTTGTGTGTCTCAATGGAGCATGAGATTGTGAAGGCTCTCAGATCCTCTTTCTTTTCTACCATAGCATTGTCATGATTGCACGACAACCATGGGTAACTTCAATGATTTCACCATCCATGTCTTCTTTTGATTAGCATATCTCAGAATTTCTTAAATTTATTCTAGCAATGGGATATTGATTAAAGGGTTACTAAGCTTGGTGAGAAACTTCTTGAATTTGACATTTTTCTTTTTTTTCTTGAGTCTTCGAGGGAAAGAAGGAAGGATTTTCATTGGAGACGAGGGGTATTGCGGTTCAATAACCTTAACCACTTTAGGAGCTCCTTCCTCATCAACTATTTCTTTAATTATCATTGGTTCTCCATCATCCCCTTCTTGAGATTTTGAAGCCTCATCATTAAACTTAGCTACATACTTTTTCTTCACATTCACTTGTTCAACCTTAGACTCTTTATCAACTTCAGCCACATGATCACCAAAGGTCTTGTTACTCCAAGTGATGATTGCCAATACATGGGCATCATTTTTTAGATTTGCCACTGTATCACTAGGGAGTCCACCTTTTGGCCTAGCGTTAAGCGCAGTTGAGATTTGACCAATTTGGGTCTCAAATTGCTTGATTAAAGCGGAGTTTGATACAACTATTTGGTTGATTTGAGAAATGTCTCCTTTTAATTCTCGGACAATCTTGTCCGTTCCTTCCACTTTTATAAAGATTCTAGCAAGCACATTCTCGTCTTTGAACTTTTTGGGATCCATGAGATTTCACTCCTTGATCTTTACTCGGTCATGGGGGTGCACATATCTATAATACTATATTTCCTTATCTTTCTAATCATGATCTTTATCTTTATTACGCCAGTCTCTTTCTCGAACATAATCGTTTAACCTTGGTTCCTACCTTGCCTTTGATAGGGCTTAACGGGAACCTCCTGAGTAGTTTTTCAAGTATCTAATTTATTCATCAAGGGCTTTTCCCTCATCTTTATCATATCCTTTGGAGACCATAACATTTACCATTTTTGTGGGTGCACCCATCACATGCTTTGTAAAGAGTTCTAATTATGTCATTATATTTGACATATTTTTCTCTTTCTTTTTTTCTTTCTTCCTTTACTCTTTGTTCACAATTAAGGTAGTGGGAGAACCCGTGGCTACCTTGGTATCCTGAGTGCCACCCCCTATTTTTCTTTGTAATTTACACCAGGAAAGTTGAAGCCACACGATATGAAAACCTCACAAGTAATCCACTGACCGCATTATTCACCATGATCTTGTTGAGTTGGTATAATGCTATACAAAATATTTGTAGAAGAATTTTATCCGGTACTACATGGTTAATACATTGCACAATATTTTCATTAAATCTCTCCCAAACTTCATATAGAGGCTTTGTATTGATTTAATGAAAATTAATGATTCTATCTCGCAATTACAACATCTTTGATGATGGGAAATAACAATCTAAGAAAGCATCGGTAGCTCAAACCATAATGTGATGGACTAAGAAAAAATAAACCTCAACTATAGCACCACCTCACCCGTTAGAGAGAATAGGAAGAGGCGTAGTTGTATTGTTGAATGGGGCATAAACTTCCACAAAATTCTTTAAGTGCAAGTTTGGGTCCTCATGGGTTTGACCCCCAAAGATACCTTCCATTTAAATAAAGTGTAACATCATACTTATGATGTGGAATACCCTATTCCCTTCATTCAGTGGGATGCGAATGGCACTAGCATGCCCCATATCATGGAGGTGGTCCTCATCATTGAGGGGAGCATCAAAAAAATCGGCATTACTTGCATGATCACTCATTGTGTCATGGACACTCTTAAAAGATCATAAAAAGAAACAAAAACAACAAACAATGTAAATAACAAACACTATGGGTCAACCCAAAGTTACTATCAACACCACACAAGAAAATAGTAAGTTTCACTCTCCGGCAATGACACTATTTTGATCTGGCTCACCTATACCATCATTTTGGTGTAGGATGATTGTTGTCAATATAATAATCCAACTTGATTTGGGGTGAAATACATGAGGAGTGTAACTATTACTTGAATCCTATGTATGTTGAAAGTTTCTAAGTGTTTACCCATAATGTAAACATAAAGTAACATAAATTAAAACTCTGTGTGTGGGGTGGGGGG
>JAPEIP010000008.1:53360313-53370828 GCA_026120095.1 Capsicum chinense | reverse complement strand
GGGGGGTGAATGCATAAGTAAAAAAATAACTCAATATATAAATCTACTTTCAAACAATGCATGCTAAGTGTAGATGACTTACCTTGGGCTTGAATAAAATAACTAAAAAAACATAGACATGAGTAATGAAGCATAAGGATAAACTTTGTGAGCCATAACACATCATTTCTAAAAGCTTTACTTTTTGTTCTATATTTTGGGAGGTTCTTCTAATCGACATAAACCACATGAGCTAACATGAAGTCCAATGTCCTGTCCACGTTGAGGAGAACTGTTTTACCCTTGCCATCAAACTAGAACCTTATCTCAAGTGATCACTATACTTAACCCATATTGAGACTTAAACCTAATATGGTACGTAGTTATGGGCTATGCGACCTCGAAATCATACCCAACTCGATGCTAAATACTACTTCCATTTACTTATATGCTCATACTTTAGAAATTCCACCTTAAAATAACATAAGGGTTTATAGAATGAAAACCAGTTATGCTTCTCTTTCTTTAAATCATAAACTTGGGACTTAAATGATAAACTTGTGAAGAAAACCCTATTATTGATGCTTTCTTGAAGATTCTTGCACTTGGGGAACTTGAATTCTTGATTTCTTGGGGAGAAAGGATTTGAATTCTTGCTCTTGGGGAAGGAAATGGTTTTTTTGAGAGGAAAAGTGGAGGAGGAGGGCAAAATTATGCCTGAACTGATGCCTAAATTATGTTATAAATGATAAGATTGAGGTGGGAAAAGAAATAATTGGCCCTCAATTATTTAAACCAAAAATTTGTATCTGGAATATGGATTAAAGGCTCATTGCGATGCAGTCTTATCACGGTGTTTTACTGGTTCTGACGAAAATGATCGTAATATTTTGTTCGGGTATCGAATTAAGGCAAAATTAGTATCTTTGGAAAGGTAATTCAATTATCTATAATTTGGTTGGTCTTGAGACAAAAAATTCCATGTATATAAAAATTTATACACATTCAAAGTTGACCCTTGTAGAATCAAATACCAAACTTTATGTGAATCAAAGGCTCTTAGCTCAACTTTGTTCTAAGTGATTCATATGAACATTCTTCTCCTAATAAGAACTTCACACACTAGGATAAAGATTATGACATATGCATTTAAATTATAATTCAAGAACTAGACGAAAATACCTTCACTGCAATACGATGTATAGGTCAAAGGGAATGTTATCGCAACGCAGCCCTATCGCGGTGACTTGTTGGATTTGATCCAAACGTGTCCCAAACCTAACCCCGAAAATCTAAAACTCCCAAGAGGTATAATTCTTACATCCTTGAACATGAATTAACTCAAAAACTAATGTCTCAGAGTTGGGAAGACCAAAATGAAAATCCTCAAACTTTAGGGGTGTTGAAAGTGACTAAGAACCTAACACTTCATTAAAATTTCAAGCCTTAATCCCCTTAATAATGTAACTAAGATATGAATCGGGCTAGTTTTAGTACGGGTTATTTCAAGTTATAAAGGTAATATGTATTGAAAATCTTTGTGAAGGTGATAAAGGTTGCTGGGATTTTGGTGGGGAGATCTTTAAAGTGGGTGTAGTAAAGATAGGATTAAATGTTGTGCTTGATAGATACATGAACCATTGTGTTATTGTTAGTAGTATTGATAATACATGATGTTATTTGACTACAGTGATAGGATGGAGTAGTATTCTTGGATGGATGTAAGGTATATAGCCTGCAGCCTAAGTTAGCACCTTTTACCTCTGGATTAGGCTTTAATATAGAAGCAATCTATAGTTACATTCAAGCTCTTATTGTGATATATTTTATGGGAATATTGTAAGACTAAAATGGTGGAGTATGGTATTCATATCTGAATTCATAGTTGAGAAGTATTGTTATATTTAAGGGCTATTAGTATAAGATATTCAAAAAATTTCCATCATTTTATTTTTGACCCTCTCATATTTCAAATATTGTGTTTAGGCATATGAATGGGGTGTCTCGAGAGAGTTTCATAAATTTTTGATGAGGTTCAGAGTGATTTTGGAACATGGAGGTAGTAAGCCTCAGCGATATCAACGTGTAACAGAGGCTACTCTCTGTGATAAGCGGTGTGGTATGGAGGTTAGCCTCTGAGATAGTCATCATGCCATGCCGAGCTATAAAATCTTTTCCATTTTATATTTTCTCACTTGGGGTAAGGTTCTTTGGGTCTTTTACCCCATGTACGACCTTAATCTTGTTGCCTCATGATTCGTGCTTTCACAATTTACTTGGTGATGCCATGAAGCCCTTTTATTTTGGTTCCTATACATTTTTTATTGAGTGATAATTCTTAATGTGAAGTAACATAATTTGTTCTATACTTATAAAGCTTTAAAATATTCCTATCCATCATTCGAGGATAAATGAATCGAAGAGGGAGATAATGTAACATCCCATATTTTTGGGCTAGAATTTAAATGGTCATTCATATATGTATAAACTCAAACCCAATGATTCCTATGTAAATATAAGTGTCATGATCATTTACCTAGTGTGTAAAGTGATTTTGAAGTGAAGAATTTTCATAGAAAACACTTAGAGTGAAGTGGAGTTAAGAACTTTTGATTCGGCTTAATTTTGGTATTCGATCCTATAAGGGTCAACTTTGAATGTGTATAACTTCTGGAATATATTGAATTTTGGGGCTCAAGACCCATCAAATTAAACATAATTGAGTTCTCTTTCCAATACATCCAATATAACCTTAATCTGATACCGAAGCAAAAAGTTTTAAGCATTTTCGTGAGGAACCAGTGAGGGTCTATGATTTTAATGTGTCAAGGAATATAATCTTTCCAATAAGTAGCGTGACATGTAGGTTAGCCTCCGCAATAAGGTCTATGCCATGCTGCTATGTGAAAGTCGTGCTGTCTTATTTTATTTCCTAAGGATGAGGGTTAATTAGGTCTTTTCACCTATGAACGGCCTATAAACACTATAGGAACCTATTTCTATTAGTTTTAATGACACAAAACCATTATTCTACCCTCAAACACAAAAACCAAGAAAAGCTTAAGGTTTCATCATACGTTCATTTTTCAAGTTCCAAGTTCTGAATTACTTCCCAATTCTCGTATGTCTAAGGCACGTACCTCTTTTCCTATACTTGTATTTTCTTAATGGCATGAAAACTGGATTATTATTCATGGTTTTGATGTTGGGTTTTGATCTATGGGTTGAGGTTTTTGGATATAAATTGTTTGAATATTTTCTCATGATTACTATTAAACTACTATGCTTTACATTATTAATTTATACAATCATTGGAGGTATATAGGAATGGTGAATGGAATAGAGGTACAATGGATTTCCCAAATAATTGTGTTTGGTATGGAAATTGGTAATAACCTCAACCCAGTTATGTAATTAGTTTTTGCTTGACTTATTTCGTTATAACTAATACATTGCACAAATGGCAAAATGGTTAAGGATGGTTTGAAAAAAATACCCTGTAGGGTACGAAGAAATTCCCCAAGTGTTTTTTATAATGGAGTGGGGGGTACCAAGAAATTCCCAAAAGGTTGGCTAATGACATTGTTAGCAAGCTATAGTCGGTATGACGCTACCACTTAATGATGCCTTAATGATTGACTCCTTAATATAATTATTGGGTTATATGTTAAATATTTTAATTGGTCATAAAGAGAGGTTGTATAGCTTGTCGTGGATTGTGGAGGTCCTGCGGGGACTAATACTGGAAACTCACGTTTGCTGACCTCAGGGTTGGTTTTGATAATTGTATGCTTATGTCATACTATATATATAACTGTATCATGGTTGGTGAAGTTTACATCGAAATCCCTAGCCTTCTATGGTACCTTCAATTTGTGCGACTAACAGACACTGGGCCCTTTCAGTAGGGGAGCTGAACTCATATAGCCCATGGGTATGGGTTTATGACAGTCAAGCTACACAATCCAGATTAAGGTTTTAAAAGTTAATGCTAAGCCTTGTTCCTTACCCTGGATTGTTATATATATTTATATGTATATGCATATATTTTTGTGCATTTGGATTTTGGACTAATTATAGATTATTGATCATGACGTTATTTTATCCCTTATTCTTGAGTTGCATTCTAGTGCTCAACCAACTAATCATCTTCAAACGTTGTATCCCCATATAATGTAGGAACTAAAAATACTTCTACTTTTTCTATATCCTGACTTAGTGATCTTGGGATAGCTCGTGAGTCAGATTGAAGTGGTGATCTTTCATACCTTGGAAGACCTTATTTCATGTTGTGGGTTTCTTTATGTTGTTGAATTTTTCCTTTGGACTTATGTTTGGCTATTGTTGGGTGCATGTCCCAACTATTATTGGTATTTAGTTGGTTAGAGGCTTTATGGATATTACTGTGGACTTGGGATTGGTTGTTGAGTTCTTAGACTTTTTTTGAGTCAAAATTTTCTATCTTGTTATACATTTAGAATTCCGCTGCTATACGTATATTGTGTTCTATTTAATTAGGCTAACAGGGTGGTCTTCGATCCTTGTTAGATTTGTGATACCCATCCTAGCCAGGCCCTGGTTTGGGTCATGACACTAGTCTCAGGCCAGCGGAGCTCAGTCGACCACATCTTATCCCCTTGTTATTTTTAATGGTAAAGCCATCATCGGGTATGAGATGAGAGCAGGGTTAAGTGCTTTATTTATGGCCAGCTTTATCACCTACAATAGGATTATCCTTTTAGGGTTTCTTCTAGAACTAATAAGGTCCAGTTACTACTTCTTCAACTCCCGCACCAAAGGGTGTTGCTTCTAGTATCGATTCTTATCAAAATTGTCTGTATGCTCTTGCCACCCATGCAAAATTTGAGGCTTCTTCTGATGTTGTCACTAGTACATTAAAACTCTTTTCTCATGATGTGTATTACTTTCATGAATCGAGGTCTACTCTTTCTTATATGACCCCTTATGTGGATATTCATTTTGGTTTTGGTCTGGACTGTATTTTATACCCCTTTTTTATGTCTACCCTAGTGTGTGATTTTGTGGTTGCTAGAAGAGTTTATAGGGGTTGTGTGGTATCCATCGGTGGTAGGTAGACCTTGGTGGATTTGATAGAGTTGGATATGCTAGATTTTGGTGTTATCTTGGGAATAGATTGGCTCCATTCGTGCTATGCTTCTTCAGAATGTCAGACCCATAAGTTCATTTTTAAATTTATAAATGAGCTAGTTATAGAATGAGAAAGGCTTCCCTGGTGCCTAAGCGAAGGTTAATTTCTTATTTGAGAGCCTAGAAGCTAATTTTTAAGGGGCGTCTTTATCACTTGGTCTGGGGTTAAGATTCTAACTCAAAAAGTCCTTTCTTTCTATTTATTCCCATGGTTAATGAATTTCCTGAGGTATTTCTTGATAATCTTCTCAGTATTTCTCCCAATAGGGAAATTTATTTTTGGATTGATATTCTTTCGGATACACGTCTTATCCATGTCCCACCATATAGAATGGCTCTTGCTAATTTAAAAGAACATAAGGATTTAGTTGAAAGATTTTCTTGACACAAGTTTTGTTTTCCCTATGTTTCCCCGTGGGATGCTCCTGTTCTTTTCGTGCGTAAGAAGGATGGTTCCTTTTGAATGTTTATAGACTATCACCAGTTGAATAAGGTGACAGAGAAGATTAAGTACCCTCTCCCTATGATTTATGATCTCTTTGACCAGCTTTAAGGTACTAAGTACTTCTCTAAGATTGATCTTTGGTTGAATTATCATCAGTCGAATAATAGGGAAGTAGATATTCCTAAGACTGCTTTTTGATCCTGGTATAGTTATTTCAAGTTTTTGGGGATGTCCTTTGGTTTTACAAATGCTCCAATGGAATTTATGGATCTTATGAACTGGGTATTCCGTCAGTTTTGATATTTGTTTCTAATTGTGTTTATTAATGATATATTGGTGATGTTGGGTATATTTATGCATTCTAGCGCTACTATTCTATCCTATTTAGCCTTGTTTTGAGGAGTATTCTTATGCTATATGTGTTGATAATGATATAAACGTGAATTTAAGTGTCCATTTATGTGTTTACAATGTTTAATGGTGTTTTCACACGAGTTTTGATTCAATCTGAACATTTAGAGTCAACCGAGAAAACTAGTGTGACTAACTTAAGTTAGGTGTTTGTCTAGTCTATCATGTTGGATTCTATTGTGTTTTATGAGTTCTTAAGGTTGTTATTATGTATTTATATGTGAAACAACTTTCTTATAATGTTCAAGGGTCAATTGGACCAAGCCAAGGGTCAAAACAATGAGTTAAATATCAAAGTGAAATTAGCCTATGCTTAGCTCGTGTTTTTGATTCACCATCTTGGATGTTGTGTTCTTTTGAGCTCTAAATTATTGTTTTTAATGCTATATTATGGTTGGTTAATGGATTATGATGATATATAAAGGATATACAAGCTTCAAATCAAGTGGAAACAACTCAAAAAGGCTTGGAATGGCTCAACGAAAGCACAATACACAAAATTGACACAATTTGGACCCCTGAAATGTCTTGGACGCATGTAGACTGTGTGATTGGCCAATGTTTTTGTACACCATTGGATTCATAAGGGTCCTGAAATGGTAACCCACCGCTCAGCGGTGATAAGTCAATTGGAATTTGTCCAAAAACAGAAGTTCAATACGATTATAATGCTCAATGGTGAGCCCCAAAATTGGGGAAAAATGACCAGTGATGGTATTTGGCGTTATCCTTCTCAACGGTGACCATCTAAATGGGGAAAAAGTGCTTTGCTGAACAATAACAATGTACAAACCCAATCCCATTTGGTTTTTGACTTATCTACTATAAATATAACATGTTAAATTCTGTTTTGGACATCTTGAAACACCCTAGATGGCTTGGAACAATATTGGAGGCTACCATAACTTCTTTTTAGGTTTTTATTTCTTTAATTTAGCTTTCTACATTATTTTAATCATTCATACAATTATTTTGATGTTGATTATGGCTATAAGTGGCTAAAAACTCCCTTTCTGGGGTTAAAGCCAAGAACATGAGTACTATTATTTTGAATTAAGTTCGTTTAACTTTGCTTATCATTATTGGTTGTGTTTTCATGGTTGACTTAACTATTATAAGGATTAGGTACTCTTAGAATATATAAATTGTCTACCTTTTAATCTCGGGAGAGGGAATAGGGGATAGAACATAGAGATGAACGAAGTATGGCTTTCATTCTTCTATGAAATATGAAATTCAAATTCGTCTCCAATATAGGGATGTAATTAGATTCCTTACTTGATTCACACATAGGATGATATCTTAAAAGAACTTAAGTGGACTATTACATCCCCGCTGAACGATGTAGTTGTAAGGTTTAACTTAGGTAAATTAGAGGTCGGGAGACCATGATCATGCGATTAACCCCAAGAATCAACAACCAAGATAAGCAAGGTAATGAATGAAGTTCAATAACATAGTATGAGTGTTCAAATTTCTATAACCCTGGGTTTGATTGTTTCAAGATCTTTACTTTATGCATTGTTTACTTTTCTTTAGTTATAAATTACAAACCCTCTTTTTGGTTACTGTTGCATCAATTGAATCTAAATTGTGAACTAAAATAGAATCATTATGGAATCAAGTCCCCATGGGATCGATACTTGGCTTTCATTAGACCACTTTACAACCTGATAAGACCACGTACACTTATGTGTGCGCTGTCAAGTTTTTGGCACCATTTCCGGTGACTTAAAATTTGGAAACTGTTTATTTTAGTTTTACTTTTAGATTTATTTGGTGTTCTTACACTTGGTCTTGGTTGTGTTTTTGTAGAAAACAGGTTTACAAAAGCTGTCAAGGGATCAGGACTTGGTTGAACTAAGCGCTGAATCTGAGAAACTTTTCCATCGAAGAAGGAGAGAAGCAAACCTACTCCCTCAAATTTTGTAAATCCAAGAAAACCAAGAGAATCCTACCATCATGGATGATGAACCAGTAGCCTGAAGGATAGTTAGAGAAGTGGCAATCCCACTTTCAACAAATTTGACCTCCCCATTTCAGATTTCGGCAGCTGGAGGTAATTTTGAACTTAAGTAGACTATGGTACAACTTCTAATCAGTAGTTGATAGTTCACTGAGCTTTCACATGAAGATCCATAGGTCCACTTGTGAAATTTTCTAGAAATCAGTGATACATTTATCCCGATGGTCATAAATCAAGATTATATAAAGATGACACTATTTCCCTTTTCTCTATTGGGGAAAGCAAAAAAGTGATTGGCTGCAAAACCGGCAAATTCAATCACTTCATAGGATGATTTGGCCAAAAAATTTCTTATTCGATTCTTCCCATCTGGTAAGACTGCGATACTTCACAGTGAGATAGTATTCTTTAAATAAAACCTAGATGAGAATCTCTATCATGCTTGGGAGCGGTTCAAGGCACTTCTTAGGGACTGTCCATACCATCAACAGTCCAATGAGGTACTTGCTCATACTTTTGTAGAAAACTTAATCACAATACAAAGATTTTACTAGATTCAGTCGCAAGTGGTCAAACGCTGGAGTTGATTTATAATGAGCTGTACTCATTGTTGAACGACATAGCACAAGGGAATCCAAAATGGTATTCAGATTCTAGAAGTGCCACAAAAAGAATTGCGGGTGTATTGAAGGTGGACCAATTCATAGCCTTATCAGCTCAGGTTTCTGTATTACAAAATTTAATAAACATACAGTTTAGCAACATGAATTTAGGAGTAACACAACCTGCAGCCACAGTCAATTCCATCAAAAAAGTTGTAGGTTGGTGTGTAATGTGCGGTAATAGTGGTCACTTAGTAGCTACATGTGCTTCCAGTCAAGAATTGGTGATGTATGTGGGAAATTCTCAAAGGGAAAATTATGGTAATACCTATAACATGAAGTGGAATACTCAACCTTGGAAGGCACAACAATAACAAATTCATTAACCACAGGCACAAGGGAATAAGTCAACTAGCAACATGGAAGAGATGATGAAATAGATTTTAGCTGGTCAAGCACAAATGGCTGTAAATATGAAAAATCAATAGGGAAAATTGAAATATTAGAAAGCGGTCCAAAGAAGCTTAGAATTACAGTTGGGGTAGTTACAACAAGCATTGAATACTATACTCAAGGTGGTATAACAACAAATACAGAAAATGCAAAACAAGTTATAGTAATCACCTTGAAGAGTGGTAAAAAGATTCAAAGAGAACCTTCAAAGGCTACTAAGGAGGTAGATGCAGATGTGGTGATTAAATAGATAAATGACAAAGTTGCTGAGAAATGAGAACGAATGAGTACTCAAAAGAAAAAGTTGTTGTAGAAGAAAAGAAGCAAATTCTGTCACTACCCTTGCCCCAATGACAAATTAAAGTGAAGGAGAATGCAATGTTAAGAAGTTCTTTGATACATTCAGATAACTTCACATTAACTTACCTTTGTTAGATGTTTTTCAGGGTATGCCTAAGTATGCAAAGTACTTAATGCGATTGCTAATAAGGTGAAATTTAAGGATATGGGGGGTAATAACACTCACTAAAGAGTGTAGGACTGTAATGACACAGAAAATCCCTAAGTAATTAAGAGATCCGAGGAAGTTTGCTCTCCCTATACAAATTTGGAGTAGAGTGGTCCACACACTTGGTGACTCAGAGGGCGTGCATAAATTTGATGCCCCTATCTCTGTTTGACATATTGGGCTTGGGAAAGCCAAGATCGACCACTGTGGTTTTGCAGCTTGCAGATGGATTAATGGTATTTTCAAAAGGAATAATAGAGGACATCCTCATAAAGGTTAGTAAATTTATTATTCCTGCCGACTTTATAATTCTTGATTTTAAGGTAGACGAATAGGTACCAATCATCTTGGGCATCCATTCTTAGCAACTAGAGGAGTGTTGATTAATGTTAGAGATGACACACACAAAATAAGGATAGAGAATGAAGAGGTGGTATTTGATATTTACAAATCACCCATAATAGTTTCCCACTATAAATATTTATGTATGATCAATGTTATTGAAGGGGATAAGTGTGGGGTGGTTATTCCATCAAAAACCTCTTTGGACTACCTGATTAGGCAACCTAAGCTTCTACCGCCTAAGCCTAACAGGATTAAAATTAATGAGCCTGAAAAGGCTAAAGTTGAAAAATTAGTTACCATGAGAATTCACACCCAAGAGAGGTGAAAAGAATAAGAATATAGAGGCCAAGCGTGAGAAAGATAAGGAAGAAATATGGTTGAGTTTAGCTAGGTCATTCCGCGACATGAAATCAGGCGCTGCTTCAGAGGCAACCCAAGTTAAGTAGGTATGTTTTATTTCTAGTTTTTAGTATTTACTTCACGTAGTTTTTTGTTGTTGGTTGAGTCGCAGGTTTATGGGGAGTCTGAATACTAGAAACTTAAGCTAAGGATCACAGAAAAGATGAAGTGTGGAGTCCACTGACCTCCTTTATGTTCAAAGATGCTACTAGCTAGGCTTAGAGGCCTCAGGGAGTAT
>JAPEIP010000008.1:53339201-53360213 GCA_026120095.1 Capsicum chinense | reverse complement strand
CAACCTGCAGCCACAGTCAATTCCATCAAAAAAGTTGTAGGTTGGTGTGTAATGTGCGGTAATAGTGGTCACTTAGTAGCTACATGTGCTTCCAGTCAAGAATTGGTGATGTATGTGGGAAATTCTCAAAGGGAAAATTATGGTAATACCTATAACATGAAGTGGAATACTCAACCTTGGAAGGCACAACAATAACAAATTCATTAACCACAGGCACAAGGGAATAAGTCAACTAGCAACATGGAAGAGATGATGAAATAGATTTTAGCTGGTCAAGCACAAATGGCTGTAAATATGAAAAATCAATAGGGAAAATTGAAATATTAGAAAGCGGTCCAAAGAAGCTTAGAATTACAGTTGGGGTAGTTACAACAAGCATTGAATACTATACTCAAGGTGGTATAACAACAAATACAGAAAATGCAAAACAAGTTATAGTAATCACCTTGAAGAGTGGTAAAAAGATTCAAAGAGAACCTTCAAAGGCTACTAAGGAGGTAGATGCAGATGTGGTGATTAAATAGATAAATGACAAAGTTGCTGAGAAATGAGAACGAATGAGTACTCAAAAGAAAAAGTTGTTGTAGAAGAAAAGAAGCAAATTCTGTCACTACCCTTGCCCCAATGACAAATTAAAGTGAAGGAGAATGCAATGTTAAGAAGTTCTTTGATACATTCAGATAACTTCACATTAACTTACCTTTGTTAGATGTTTTTCAGGGTATGCCTAAGTATGCAAAGTACTTAATGCGATTGCTAATAAGGTGAAATTTAAGGATATGGGGGGTAATAACACTCACTAAAGAGTGTAGGACTGTAATGACACAGAAAATCCCTAAGTAATTAAGAGATCCGAGGAAGTTTGCTCTCCCTATACAAATTTGGAGTAGAGTGGTCCACACACTTGGTGACTCAGAGGGCGTGCATAAATTTGATGCCCCTATCTCTGTTTGACATATTGGGCTTGGGAAAGCCAAGATCGACCACTGTGGTTTTGCAGCTTGCAGATGGATTAATGGTATTTTCAAAAGGAATAATAGAGGACATCCTCATAAAGGTTAGTAAATTTATTATTCCTGCCGACTTTATAATTCTTGATTTTAAGGTAGACGAATAGGTACCAATCATCTTGGGCATCCATTCTTAGCAACTAGAGGAGTGTTGATTAATGTTAGAGATGACACACACAAAATAAGGATAGAGAATGAAGAGGTGGTATTTGATATTTACAAATCACCCATAATAGTTTCCCACTATAAATATTTATGTATGATCAATGTTATTGAAGGGGATAAGTGTGGGGTGGTTATTCCATCAAAAACCTCTTTGGACTACCTGATTAGGCAACCTAAGCTTCTACCGCCTAAGCCTAACAGGATTAAAATTAATGAGCCTGAAAAGGCTAAAGTTGAAAAATTAGTTACCATGAGAATTCACACCCAAGAGAGGTGAAAAGAATAAGAATATAGAGGCCAAGCGTGAGAAAGATAAGGAAGAAATATGGTTGAGTTTAGCTAGGTCATTCCGCGACATGAAATCAGGCGCTGCTTCAGAGGCAACCCAAGTTAAGTAGGTATGTTTTATTTCTAGTTTTTAGTATTTACTTCACGTAGTTTTTTGTTGTTGGTTGAGTCGCAGGTTTATGGGGAGTCTGAATACTAGAAACTTAAGCTAAGGATCACAGAAAAGATGAAGTGTGGAGTCCACTGACCTCCTTTATGTTCAAAGATGCTACTAGCTAGGCTTAGAGGCCTCAGGGAGTATTTCTATCTCTTACTTTTAAGTTCACTTTGGAGACAAAGTAGACTTTAAGTGTAGGGTGGGGAAATTCCTAATTTTAGGCTCAATTAATTTTTTTTTGTGTAAGATATTCTTGTTGGTGCTATAATTGATTGGATGGTGCAAGTGTTTTAATTGTATAAGCATGTTGAATTATGAGAATTGCAACTTTTAAGACTCTTAGGCTCATTTTTGTGACTCTTGTACTTTTTGTCTTAAATTTGAATTCATGTTATTATTTTGTTAAGAGTCTATGATGATCTTATGTGAGTTGAGAATGTGCCATATTTTGGTGAGATATTTGTATATTCCTTATTGTATGTGATGTATAGAATTTGCCTGGTGTGTGTACAAAGAAAAATAAAGAGTGCGGGTTTAGGAGATGATATAGGCGTTTCTTTGATAGCCTTGTTTTATACCTTCCTTTTGACCTACCCTTGTGCATAATCCTAGTTAAACCCTATTGAGACTTTAGATTATTTTCTTTGGTTATCTCATATATAGCCTAATGCCCTTCATTGATGGACCTTAATTTTATCCAAAAAACTCCTCAGTGCTTTAGTGAAAAGTTGATTTAGTAAGGAGTTTGAGAAATTGAAGAAGAAAAAGGTAAAATTCATACCCCCAGGTAATAGTTATTGGTGTTGATAATTGATGTGTGGTGGTTGGGTGTGATAGACATTGATCTAGAAATGTTACCATGGTTGTGAAAAAGAAAATAATGATTCATGTGGTAATAAACAATACTTCCACTATGTGTTTATGATAATGCTTAAAAGAGATGGGGCAAAACAAAAAGATATGGGTAGATAAAAATGGTATAAATTGGTTGTTGGAGATTGGTTGTAAATGTTTAATGTAGTGTATTAAAGCACTAAGAGAGGTTAGTTACTATTACAAAATAGATCCTACCCATCCTTTAGCCTACGTTATAACTCGGAAAAGACCTAATTGATCCTAAATTTATCATTCTAATATTAGTGGAGTACTACACTAAGGGAAAGACTATGGTTCATTATGTGTAACTTGTTAATTCCTGGTAAGAGTAAGCGTAAAATAATTCTTGTAGTACTAGGTTGAGAGTTTTGCATGTAGTCGAAGTGAGGAGTATCTTCAGCCCATGGTGTTAATAGTTAAGAGTTGTTCGAGGATGAACAAGGCTTTAAGTATGGGGTGGTGATGTTAGGTGCATTTATGCATTCTAGCATTACTATTCTAGCTTATTTAGCTTTGTTTCGAGGATTATTTGTTTTCTATATGTGTTGCTAATGATATAAACGTGCATTCAAGTGTCCGTGTATGTGTTTACAATGTTTAATGGTGTTTTCACACATGTTTTGATTCAATGTAAGCATTTAGAGTCAACCGGGAAAACTAACGTGACTAGCTTGAGCTAGGTGTTTGTCTAGTCTATTGTGTTGGATTCTAATGTGTTTAATGAGTTCCTAAGGTTGTTATTATGTATGTATATTGTAAAAAAATTTCTTATAATGTTCAAGGGTTAATTGGATCAAGATAAGGGTCAAAACAATGAGTTAAATATCAAAGTGAAATTAGCCTATGCTTAGCTCGTATTTTTGATTCACTATCTTGGATGTTGTGATGTTTTGAGTTGTAAATTATTGTGTTTAATGATATAGGATTCTTGGTGAATGGATTATGATGATATATAAAGGATATACAAGCTTCAAATCAAGTGGAAACAACTCAAAAAGGCTTGGAATGGCTCAACGAAAGCACAATACACAAAATTGACACAATTTAGACCCCTTAAATGTCTTAGGCGTATGTAGACTGTGTCATTGGACAATGGGCGCATTTTGTACACCATTGGATTCATAAGGGTCCTGAAGTGGTAACTCATTCCTTAGTGGTGATAATTCAATTGTCATTTGTCCTAAAATAGAAGCTCAATGCGATTATACCGCTTAGTGGTGAGCACCAAAATTAGGAAAAAGTGTCTAATGATGGCATTTTGAACTATACCGCTCAGTGGTGACCATCTAAATGGGAAAAAAGTGCCTTGTTGAACAAGAACAATGTGGAAACCCAATCCTATTCAGTTTATGACTTATCTACTATAAATAGAACCTGTTAAATTCTATTTTGGACATCTTAGAACACCCTAGATTGCTTGGAACAAGATTGGAGGCTACCACAACTTCTTTTTAGGTTTTTATTTCTTTAATTTAGTTTTCCTTATGGTTTTAATCATTCATACAATTATTTGATGTTGATTATGGCTATGAGTGGCTAAAAACTCCCTTTCCAGGGTTAAAGCCAAGAACATGAGTACTATTATTTTGAATTAAGTTCGTTTAAATTTGCTTATCATTATTGGTTGTCTATTCATATTTGATATAAATATTTTAAGGATTAGCTACCCTTAGAATATATCAATTGTCTACTTTTGATCTCGGGTGAGGTAATATGGGATAGAACATGGAGATGAACGAAGTATGGTTTGCATTCTTTTAAGAAATATAGAATTCAGATTATTATCTAGGATAGGGATATACTTAGATGAATTATTTGATTTACACGTAGGATGATAATTTAAAAGAACTTAAGTGGACTACTACATCCCCGCTCAACAATGTAGTTTTAAGGTTCAACTTAAGTAAAGGATTAGAGGTCGAGAGACCATGATCGTGCGATTAACCCCACGAATCAACAACCAAGATAAGCAAGTTAACGAATGAAGTTCAATTACAAGATCATTAACTCTGGGTTTTCTCCTATTTATTATTTCAAGATCTTTACTTAACACATTTTTTACTTTTCTTTAGTTATAAATTACAAAATCTCTTTTTGGTTATTGTTGCATCAATTGAATCTAAATTTTGAAATAAAATAGAATTATTGTGGAATCATGTCCCTGTGGGATCGATACTTGGCTTTCATTAGACCACTTTACTACTTTATAAGACTACGTAAACTTGCGTGTGCGCTTGGGTGTTGTCAATTTTTTATATTCGAGAAGGGAGGAGGATCATGGGAATCACCTCCATATAGTTTTACAGACCCTTAAAGATCAATATTTGTTACTTTTCTTGGTCATGTTTTTTCCAAGTGTGAGTTCTAGTTGAATTTTATTACTTTTCTCGATCCTATTGCTTTTATTGAGGGGATTATAGTGGATCCATAGAAAGTTGTGGTGGTTAAGAAGTGGCCTAGGCCCACAAATCCAACTGATATTTAGAGCTTCTTGGGTTTAGCTGGGTATTATAGGGGGTTTGAGAAGAGTTTCTCTTTAATTATTGCCCTATTGACTAGGTCGACTTAAAATAAGGTGAAGTTTCCGTAGTCCACTTCTTCTGAGGGTAGATTTGAGAAGTTTAAGGATAAGTTGACTTTGGCTATGGTTTTAAACCTACGCAACAACACTGATGGTTTCATTGTATATTATGATACATCCTATGTGGGACTTGGTTGTGTTTTGATGCAATATGGTAGGGTGGTGGCGTATGTTTTTAGACAACTTAAGGTGTATAAGAAGAATTATCAGACTCATGATTTGGAGTTGTTGCAAGTGGTTTTTTCTTTGAAGATTTGGCGCCATTACTTATATGGAGTTCATATTGATATATACTCTAATCACAAGAGCCTACAGTAGGTGTTCACTTAGAAGGAGTTGAATCTCAAGCAAAGAAGATGGCTTGAGTTTTTCAAGGACTATGATATAAGTCTTCACTATTATCCAGGTAAAACTAATGTGGTTGTTGATGCTCTTAGTAGGTTATCTATGGGGAGCTTATCTCATGTGAATGAGCAGAAGCGAGGCTTGCTAAAAGATATTCACCATTTGGATAATCTTGGAGTTCATCCATTAGACTCCGAGGATAGAGGTGTGATCATTAAAAGGTAGTGAAATCATCTCTTGGTGCATAGGTAAAGGAGAAGCAAGTTTTGGATCCCATCTTGATGCAGATCAAGGATGGTGTAGGTCAGCAAAAAGTGATGGGTTTCAAGATTGGTGGTGATTGCATCTTGAGGTTCCAAGGTATATTGTACATTCCTGATGTCAATGGGTTATGGGAAAGAATTTTGGCTGAGGCTCATAAGTCGAGGTATATCATTCATCCTGGTTCGACAAAGATGTATCATAACTTGAAGGAGATTTATTGGTGGAATATAATAAAGAAAGATGTGGCAAATTTTGTGGCTAAGTGTATGGTTTGTCAGAAAGTAAAGGTTGATCACCCTGGTGGATTGTCTCAAGAGATTGAGTTTCCTGGATTGAAATAGGAAGTGACTAATATAGATTTCATTACTCATCTTCCACAGTCTTGTAGTCATTTTGTTCGATTTGGGTCGTCGTGGATA
This sequence comes from Capsicum chinense, assembly GCA_026120095.1. Classification (NCBI taxonomy): domain Eukaryota; kingdom Viridiplantae; phylum Streptophyta; class Magnoliopsida; order Solanales; family Solanaceae; genus Capsicum; species Capsicum chinense. Next base: position 53,354,108 of record JAPEIP010000008.1, on the reverse strand, counting down.
GGATGACTAAGTCTACTAATTTCTTAACCATGAGGAACAATTATTTTGCAAAGAATTATATGAAGTTGTTGATTTAGGAGATCATTATATTGCATAGTGCTCCAATTTCCATTATGTCTGATTGAGGCACATAGTTATCATTGCACTTTTGGTGTTTTTTTCAGAAAGGTTTAGGAACTAAGGTAAACCTTAGCACCACTTTCCACCCTCAGATGGATGGGCAAGCAGAGAGGACTATTTAGACTTTGGAGGATATGCTAAGGTCGTGTGTGATCAATTTTGGTGGTAGTTGGGTTGACCATTTGCCTTTCATAGAGTTTGCATATAACAATAGCTATCATTTCAGCATTCGGATGAATCCATTTAATGTTTTGCATGGTAGGAGATTTCATTCTCTTATTGGGTGTTTGAATTTTATGAGATTGGGTTTGTTTGGTCCTGATTTGGTTCATCATGATATGGATAAGGTGAAGGTAATAAGGAAAAGGCTTAAGACCACCCAATGTCTCCAAAGGTCCTACTTGGATGTGAGGCAAATAGAGTTGGAGTTGGATGTGGGTGATTGGGTAGTCTCGAAAGTGTTTCCCATGAAGAGTGTGGTGAGATTTGAAAAGAAGGGAAAGCTCAGTCCTCAATACATTTGCCCTTACTTGATCTGGAATAAAGTAGGCAACGTTGCTTATAAGTTGGAGTGTTATATGTTTGAAATTCAACCACTATTAGTGTATTGTGTTCTGTGTGACTAGGCAAAGAGGGTTGCCTCCGATTCACGACGGACTTGTGATGTCCATCATGACCAGGCCATGGTTCGGATCATGGACACAGACCTTTTTAACTTTGTAAATAAAATGTACAGAATGATTTTGTAAAATTTGGCTCCTTGATATTATATTATTATTACTATTATATATGTGTGTGTATTTTTATATCTGTAACACATTCTTCCATGTTGGTTTTGTGCTAAAACGGGCCATACACCTCTGGTTTAATTAAAACAAGCTGTAGAAACATAATTTTAACAATTTTATTGAATTGCAATTATTATTATCCCGCTAATTTTTATTAATATGATTTCATCTTTATGTTTTAGGTTGTACATTGTATTATCATATCATCATATATATAAATTTCCCTTGAAGTTCTTTATTGTTATAATATTAAGGGGTTATTTGGTATATGAAATCGAATAGATAAAGTTATTTCATGAGATTAGTTATCTCATCATATATATGGGATAACTTATTATATCATTGTAGTAAAAATAGTAAGACCAAGTAATTTTAAAATTTACTAATACACCTAACCAAAATGTAGAATGAAATAATCTTACATTTTATTTTGAATCCTTTATTCCTTACACCAAACGACCTCCTAAGTTTCTTTCCTTCTCCACCTTTTACTAAAGTTATAAAAGCTAATACGTTTCATTTTAATTTCCATCAAATTGGTGATAAGAAAAGAAATTTATTCTAAACCAAGATGTCCTACTATCTATCAGTCTCTGTCATGCTCTTGAACGTTTATGTTTTAAACATTATTTTAATTAATTAATCACTTATAATTTTATTTAATATTACAATGTTGGGTAGTCAAAGAACTTTCAAATATCTAGTATAACTCAAAAATTTATGCCTAGAGTCCCTAGAGTGTTTATATCTGTTGTTTTTTGGGTACACAAAATCTGTATTTTCGCAACACTACTACAACATAAGTTCAAGAATAAATCAAGAACACTTATGAAGTTGTCCAACACCTTCAACACAAGATCAAAATGATCTTTCAGAGAGGTATGTTTTCAGTTTGTTAAAGAAAAATAGATGAAGCAGAAAAAAGCCAAGTCCTCCGAATTCACGAAGTGTTCTTAAGAAAATAATTCTCCTCAAGTACCCGAGGTTGCAAAATTTTTCTCGCATGATAAATTCTTCACAACCAGAATGTAGCGGTACCTCACACTTTATGGTTTTCTTCAAATTCACTCAATGGGAGATAATCACACAGAGTTTTTAGAAGCAAGAGAATATTTTTCTTATGTAGAAATTTTTCATACTAAACCTGTAGAAAACATGCAGGTTTACATAGCCATAAAGTGCTCCTTCCGAAAGGTGGCAATGGTTTATCTGAGTATGTGTATCCTTTGGAAGAGTCATGTCTATTCATTCGAAATATTTTATCTTTTTTCTGAACAGACACAACTATTTGAATAGTCACTCCTTTTCCAAAACAATGTGTCTTGTTCTCAAAAGGTTGTGTCCCTTTATTATCTATTCACACCACTTAACCCAACGATCCCCCACATGAATGGGGAATAACTATCCTTTGTAAAACTTTACGGACATGTATGTGATCATCAAGCAAAGACTGATTGCATCTAGATAAGTGGGTTTTCCTTTGAACTTTTCATAGTGAACATGCATTGGATGCACTCGGTAAATTGGTAGATTTATATCTTTGAACCGTCGAGCTTTTATGTACACCTAGACAACACATGTCACACGACCAGCCTTTTACTATTTATGGTTCTTATGGTTTTGTTCGTTTCATCCATGAACACATCCCGGTCTCATGAGATCTTAGAGAATAGTCCTTTACTATGATTCTCTTTGAAGCGGCTTTGACTTCTCCCTCACATAGGTGATTTCAAAATGTTCAATCTTGTAGATTAAACTATTTGTCCAAATATGCCAAATTTAGATAATCATTAAAAGAATTCACTCCATAAGTATTATCCTTGTTTACTAAACATTATCTATATCATGAGAATGGGTTGGGTATATTGACAATGTTGAACCTGTCAGACACAACTTTGTTTAATCTCCTTCAACCTAGCTCTTGGGATCTACAGTCTGCTAGGTAGATTTACCACTATGCTGACTTGTCCTAGGTCGTAAACCCATTCCCTTGGATGTCCTCTGAACTCTTTCTCTAAATAGGCCTTTTGTAAGTGGATCTGACACATTATCCTTTGACTTTACATAGTCAAATATGATAATTCTGTTAGAGAGAAGTTCTCTAACGATATTATTTTTTCATCTTATTTGATGAGGTTTACCACTGTACATCATGCTCCTTGCCCTACCTATTGTTGCTTGGCTATCACAGTGTATACATACTAGTGCCACTAGTTTGGTCTAATAAGGAATATCTTCCAAGAAATTTTGAAGCCTTTCTGCTTCTTTACCAGCTTTATCTAATTCGATAAATTCTGATTCCATTATGGAGTGAGCAATACATGTTTGTTTGAATGATTACTAAGAGACTACTCCTCCACTGATAGTAAATACATATCCACTCATGGATTTTACTTCATTCGATCTGGTGATCTAATTTGCATAACTATATCCTTCAAGTACTGTGGGATTTTTATTATAATGCAAAGCATAATCTTGAGTGTATTTAAAATACCCCAAAACTCTTTTCATTATCATCCAATGAATTTTATTAGGATTACTCGTGTATTGAATCAACTTATTAATAGCACATGCTATGTCTGGTTAGGTACAATTCATGATATACATTAAACATCCCAACACTCTTGCGTACTCAAACTGTGAGTCAATTTCACCTTCATTCTTTTGAAGTGCAAAGCTCTCGTCCAATGGAGTCTTAGCAATACTAAATTCCAAATACTTGAATTTTTCAAGTACCTTTTTAATATAATGAGACTGTGACAATGCTAGCCCTTTGGGAGTTCTATGGATTTTTATTCCTAAGATCACATCCGCAACTCCAAGGTTTTACATATCAAACTTGCTCTCGAGCAGCCGTTTCATAGCATTTATGTCAGAAATGTATCTACTGATGATCAACATGTCATCAACATACAAAAAATGACTTGGTAATTTGGAGTATCTTTGATGCAAACACATTTATCACATTCATTTATCTTGAATTTATTTGCCAACATAGTTTGGTCAAACTTCGCATGCCATTGTGTAGGTACTTGTTTTAATCCATAAAGTGACTTAACATGTTTGCACAACTTATTTTCTTTTTATAGAACCACAAAACCCTCAAGCTGTTCCATGTAAATTTCTTTCTCCAATTCTCTATTTAGGAATGCTGTTTTCACATCCATTTGATGGATTTCAAGACCATATACTGCCACCATGGCAATTAACATCCAAATTGATGTTATCCTCATTATAGGCGAGTATGTATCAAAGTAATCAAGGCCTTCCTTTTTTATAAATACTTTTACAAAAAGTCTTGCCTTGTATTTGTCAATAGTACCATTAGCTTTTATTTTCCTTTTGAAGATCCATTTAGAACCTAAAGGTTTATTTCCTGGAGGAAGATCAACTAACTTCCACGTATGGTTGCTTTAGATTGAATCTTTCTCACTATTGACTGCCTCTTTCCAAAAAGATGAGTCTGACGATGGCACCGCTTTCTTAAACGTTTGAGGCTCATTTCTAAGAGAAATATCACAAAATATGATCCAAATGAAGTTGTCTTTCTTTGTCATATACTACATCTTGGATTCTCATCATTATGTACATCCTCACTTAGTTCATCTCGAGGTTGTTTAGACCCCTCACTAGACTTTTCATTTCTAGTTTTATACGGATAAATGTGTTCAAAAAATTCAACATTATCAGGTTTAATTATTGTATTTTCATTGATATCCGGATGTTCGGATTTATGAACTAAAAACCAACATGCTTTACTACTTTTAGCATATCCTATGAACAAGAAGTCCATTGTCATAGGTCTTATCCTTACTCTTTAGGCATAGGAACTTGGACTTTCGCTAGACACCCCCATACTTTGAAATATTTCATGTTGAGTTTCCTTTCTTTCCATTTTTTATATGGAATTTATTGTATCTTATTATGCGGCACTCTGTTGAGTATTCGGTTAGCTGTAAGGACAGCTTCCCCTTATAAGTTTTGTGATAAACCTGAATTTATTAGCAAGGCATTCATAATTTTCGTCAAGGTTTGGTTTTTCCTTTCAGCAATACCATTAGATTGATATAAATATTGGGCCTTAGTTTGATGGACAATTTCATTCTCTACACATATTTGCGCAAAGGAAGATTCATATTCTTCGCCCCTATCACTTCTTATCATTTTGATCTTTTTCTCTAATTGATTTTCAACTTCTATTTTATATTGCCTAAATGCATCTATTGCTTCATCCTTACTATTTAGCAAATAGTCATAACATTATCTAGTGCAATCATCAATAAAAGTTATAAAATATGTTTTCCCACCACGAGATGGTGTTGATTTCATATCATAGATGTCTGTGTGGATTAAGTAAAAGGGATTTGAATTCCTTTCAATGGACTTATACGGAAGATTAACATACTTTAATTCCATACACATTTTACATTTTGATTTATTTCACTCAAAGTTTGGCAAAACTTTTAAGTTAATTTTTTTATAGGGTTTTGTAGTTGACATATCCTTAATGACTATGCACAAATTGTTTGACTCTAGCAAGAAAAAAGAAGCCTCAACTTTATTCATTTTAACAACCATTACATAAAGTTTGAAAAGACCCTCATTGAGGTAGCCCTTTCCTACATATTTTCATTTTTTCTTTTTACAACTTTCTCCAAAACAAACACACACTTAAACCCATTTTTACTGAAAAGTGTTATCGACACTAAGTTTTTCCTAATAGTAGGAATATGTAGAACATTGTTGAGAGTCAACACCTTACCGGAAGTCACTTTTAGGAACATCATCCCACTTCCTTCAACCTTGGTTGTTGTATTATTTTATCTGAAGATCACTTCTTTGGGACTAAAAGGATCATAAGTAGCAAACGCCTCTTTGTCCGCTCAAACATGTCTAGTGGCTCCTAAATTAAACCACCATTCATTTGGATATCCAACTAGATTGCTTTCAGTGATCATATCACATAGATTTTTAATCTTTCTAGTTATTTCCAACATGTTTATCTAATCTCTTTTCTTTTCCAAAAGACTTCTTCATCTTCTTATTATTTGGTGCGTCATCCTTAACATGATTTGCAGCCATCATTGATGATTTTTTTCATTCAACTCATTATCCTCGTCTATCTTGAAATGACTCATCAGATCTTTCAAATTAGACAATTGATTTTCAATTATTATTATTATTATTAATATTATTTAAGAATATGAGGATCTATACTTGTGAACATTTGCATTACAAGTTTGGCCAGTCAAAATGGCATCATTTGCTGCCATTCTTTGAAGTTCACACCAAAATATTTTTCTGTTTCTCTATTGTTTTCATTGTTAGAGCAATACCTGAATGACTTAATGACACAACATTGGTAGTCATCGGGACAATACCATTCACAACCAAATCAATTTATTGTTCAATTTCATTCGTCATTTTCTTGTCAATCTTTGACATACTCTGTAGTATTTTAGAATACTAACATTAAAGAATTTAATCTTTATCCAACTTATTTCTAGTCAATGATGAAATTTTTATATCTTCAAATCATCAACCAAATGAACTATGAAACATAACAAAGTTTTTATAACTTCAAATTATAATCAAATTCAAACAGAGTAAAATCCCACAGATTTTAAACTCCAGAAACCAATATAGAGATCTTAACGAATCAGTGAAGTTTTAATATTTTTTGAACCAAATTCTCATACTATTTTCTTGATTAAGTTTTTATATTTTTCTAATCGAGGGAGTATAAATCAAAAGATGTTAGTCTCTACAAAATCAGACCCAATACAGATTAACCAAATACTTGATTTATAAATGGCGATAATTTTTGTCTTTCACCAAAGAAGCACAAAAATAAATATTTTTATACTTTCCTTAATGTTGTTGTTTTTCTCAATTTTGATATAATCTGGATTTCTCAATAATAACATCAAATACATGTTCAAATTAACATATGAACAATCAAATAAAGTTTTAACTTTGTATTTACAACTTTGAACTTTTAACAATAAGTTCAACCCAACTTATGAACATCAACAAAATGAAGTTTAAACTATTTTCTAGAAAATAGAAAAATCAAATGTTAAGAACTTCAACACAAGTTCAACCAACTTATGAACTATCAAAATAAAGTTTTAAGAACTTCAAACATAAGTTCAAAGAGTTGATGAACTATCAATATGAAGTTTAACTATTTACTGAAAAAATAGTAAATGAGATACTACAAATTAGTAAATTATTTTCTTAAGATTGTTGTTTTCTGGGTACATAAAATCTGTATTTTCGTAACACTACAATACAAGTTCAACAATAAATCAAGAACATTTATGAAGTTGTCCAACACCTTCAACAGAAGATCAAAATATTCTTTTAGAGAAGTAAGTTTTCAGTTTCTTAAAGAAAAATAGATGAAGCAGAAAAAAGCCAAGTCCTCCAAATTTATGGAGTGTCCTTAAGGAAATAATTTCCCTCAATTACCCGAGGTTGCGGAATTTTCATCTCAGGATAAAATGGCTTCATAACTAGAATGTAGCGGTACCTCAAACTTTCTGATTTTCTTCGAATTCACTCAACGGGAGATGATCACACAGAGTTTTTAGAAGCAAGCGAATATTTTTCTTATGCATAAATTTTTCATACTAAACCTGTGGAAAAAATGCAAGTTTATATAGCCATAAAGTTCCTCTTTCGAAAGGTGGCAATGGTTCATCCGAAAAGGTAGATCCTTTGGAAGAGTCATGTCTGTTCATTTGAAACATTGTGTCTTTTTCTGAAAAGACACAACTATCCGAACAGTCACTCATTTTCCAAAATAATGTGTCTTTTCCTCAAAAGATTGTGTCCCTCTATTTTCCATTCACACCAATTGAACCCAACAATATCCTATTTGGCAAAGCTAATATTTCCCTAAAGTACTTATTTAGTTCTTAAAATTGTTTATTTTAAAAATTGAGGTATATGGTCAAGCTTTTGAAAGAAAATAATTGTTTTGAAAGTATAAAAAATAAATTTTCACAAGTCAAAAAATATTATTTTCTAAAAGCACTTTTGAGAAAAGATGTACTTAAAATCACTTTTAAAATTGATGATATGCAAGTGTCACTTTGTTGTGCAAAAATATTTTTAAATTTATTAATCGAACATAAACTGCTTCTCTAAACACTTTTCAAAATAAGCATAATTTAGAAACTTGATTGATCAAGGTATTAGTCTTGAATTTTGTTCCCAGTAAATTATTTGTAAAAGTAGAAAAACGACCATTGTTAAAAAAAGCAAACAAAATGGTTGTGAAAATAAAAAGAAAAAGATACGTGTCGTTAAATCAATCGAGAAAATTTGGCAAATAGGTCGCTTCAAGTTTTCAAATAGCAAAATGGCCTACTTTCATTTTCTCATTTTAGAACAAAATAAAAAAAATAACTTTCATGAAGAATTGGACTGTAATAACATATTAAAAATTGATCTATTTACAAATATACTTTAAACATAAAACCCTAACTTATTCTTTCAATTTTAAATTACTTTTATTCCTCTCTCTTAACTTTTTCATCCCCCATTCTTACTAAAAACTCATTATTTCTTCAACTTTCTCCTTTTTAAAGTTTGTATTTTATTTTTAAATATTTTGTCTCCTCGCAAAATGTAAGTTTTCTACTTTCTTTAATTTTAGTACCATTTTTTCAAAAGAAAAAAATTCTTGTGTGTGCGTGTATATATATATATATATATGTATATATACACACACACGCATGTGTGTGTGTTTATGTCTATGTGTGTGTAATTGACCAGATAAAAAGAGATTGATGATTAATTCATCGAATAAGAAACAACCTATGATTAATATTTTAGATAAAAAAAGATCGATGATTAATCTGTTGGACTAATTCTTATACTCGGCTAGCTACTGAATAATATAGAAGACCAATGTATAACATTAGTCGAATCGATAATTGATCTTTTCATATATTGATTGAATCGATAATCTATCTATCTATACCTGTAGAATCAATAATAAATGTATCCATATATCGATCAGATTGATAATCGATCTGTCTATATCGGTTCGAACAATAATCAGTTTGTCCATGCGAATGAAGCTTTTGATTAATTTGTAATTTTTAAAAAATTTTGGTTGGACGATTTCTGAAAAAAGATTCTTGAGAATTGGTGATTTGTGGACTAATTCGTAACTTTTAAAACTTGAATTAAATTTTAAATCATAAATAAATTAAATTATTCAAAAGTGGGTGTTTCTCTTAAAAAACCTTGTAGGAAATTTAATTAAAAAGTAGACATGAAAAAGTTATTTTACAAAGAATCTCCTTGAAAAGAAAAAACTAATAATTTATGCAGAACATGGCATTGAGAAGCAAGAGGCACATAACTTTTTCTCTTCTCGCAAGATTTTCTTGGTTAATGGAAGATAATATCATTAGTAAGCATTATTTATTATAGTATTTCATTCTTAGAGAACACAAAAAAAAGTTCAAAATAGTGTTTTACATATCTTTACATCAAAAAATGGTGAAGACATTATTAAAGAGAACAATTATATCTTAATGATTTTCTAATCTGAATGTAGAAGGCCACCCTACTTTGAAAAATCGAATCACACTCTATAACTTTTTTTATAAAATGTAAAAGACACTTCTCAAAGTAAATAGAGATGACTGAAGAACTCATAAAAAGTGGGTTGTAAGTCCTTTACTTGTTCTTTTAAGGCAAAAGTACCCAGATTAGCCAATAGTGGGCCGTATTTAACATTTACAACTTCATTTTACCTTAATTACCTGATGTACCTAGACACATGCTTAACTTTTCTTTAATTACTTTTTGTAGCCTACATGCTTCTAATAATCGTATTTGTGGAAAAAATACACCAACAACATATTCTCTCTCTTTATCCCCAAATTACTCTCCCTCTTTACAATTAAATTCTACAGTTTTCTCTTTGATTTCTTCTTCAACCCATGTCTTTCTACACAAAGAGCTAATCCTCATAATCAGCTTACTGCCATTCACATATATGAAAAATTATTAAACTAGTTGTATGTGTATTTCATCAATATTTAGTTTGACTACCAACATTATTAGAATTTTCATAATTTGTCCGCTTTTATTTCTCAATGGTGGATAACACTACAACGAAGATGGTTACTGTAGGTATAATGTGTAATGACCTTGATGAACATACATTTCCGACATTTGAATTAGGGATTCCTCAAAAGCAAGAAGAACATGCATTCCAGTCTACTTAAATTGAAGCAGAGATACATATGAGAAATTGTAATGAGCCTATACTAATGGTACAAGAAGAAGAATGTCAATTTCCTACATCGAAAAATAGTAAAGTAGTTGCTAGATCATCCAAAACTTCAGAAGAAGTTACTGTTATTTGACATAAAAAGAGAGTTACAGGTGATGGTCTTGGTTTGGACAGTGAGGTTGACAAGTTGGCAAAAGAGGTATTGTTTGTTTTAATTTTTTTAGTTTGTTATAGTTTTTCAAATTTTGATAGACATAAACAGCCCATCTGATCTAATTTTTTCTCCAACTTATGCATGTATTTAGATAAGTTTTTTATACACTATATATTTATCAATTTTGTGTTCCATCTTATGCATATATATATATATATATATATATTATACAATATATACAATTTTGTCCTCATTGTGTATTTGATATGTGTTTTGTATGCACTACTTGGTACTGTAATATATATATATATGTATTTATCTATTACTGCATACTAAATGATGGATATCTTATTTGTATTGTATATATATTTGATACTATATTTATGTATATGTATTTATATATTACTGGGTACTAAATGATGGATATCCTATTTGTATTGTATGTATATTTGGTATTGTATATATGTATGTTTATATATGCATATATCCACTACTGGTACTAAATTTATACATCATTTTGTAGTGTATGTATTTTTTTGGTTCTTGATGTATATTTTATTTTTATTACATTGTATTCATATGCTATCTTATATATGAAGAATGTGAAGTATTATGTTGAGGAACTTCTTTCTGAATTACCTCACATGAGTTGTTACTCCAAAACATTGTCTTCTTTATCTAGGTTAGATTCTAGAGACTTTAAGGTCAACAATCTCTTCCCTTTTGATTCTTTTATTTCCACCCCTTGTTCGGTCATAATAGTTATAATGACTAGAACACTCTAGGTATGAACCTTTTACAGTAAAACTCACTCTAATACCAATTGTTAAACCCTTGGGGGTTGCACCACACAGTGAGGGACCAGCTCTCTCAGGATCAATTACAAGCAATAAAACTATAATGCAATTGTGAGATGTTGAGAAATTTAAAGGCAATGTGGGAAGAGTAAGGACCCAAGATTTTTAGGTGGAAACCTAAAATGGAAAAAACCATGGCTTGCCCTTACAAGAACCTCCAAATCAACTGTAATCAACCTCCTGATTACAATAAGAATTTAGCCTACCTCTAGGCTCCTTTCACTTATAGTAACTCTACTATAAGCTCATCTTGGTAACTTTACCAAGGATTCTCTCTTTTTATTAACTTGAAGAAAAACATCCATGTCCAATAAGTTATGTATCACCTTTTGGTGCAAGATTTCTACTTCAAGTTCCATACACATATATGATACTAACCTGAGACATGGGACTGGATCCCTCTTCTTCCTTGAGTGAATTCTCATATTTATGCATAAAGTTGTTTCCATATGTGTATACTTATCTTATGATCATAGCTAATTTTATAGAGAACTACTGATTCACATGGTAGATTAGGTCATTTGATCTGCCCTAATCTCAGCCCGTTCTTAACAAATTGTTCCTTGTGCAGAGCCTTAGTAAAGATATCTGCTATTTGATCCTTACTATTGCAGAACTTCATGTAGATTGCTCCTTTATCAATATTGTCTCTTGGGAAGTGATGCCTCACATCAATGTGCTTAGTCCTTTTATGTTGCACTAGATTCATATCCATGTTTAGAGAACTTATGTTGTCACATATTATAAGGATTGTATCTGAGACAATACCAAAGTCTTTTAATTTTTGCTTAGCAGTTGTGCAAAATAAGAAGTTGCTGCAACATATTCAGCTTCCGCAGTAGATAAAGAAATTGAATTTTGCTTCTTTGAACCCCAGGAAATTAAGGACAAGCCAAGAAAATATGCCATTCCTGAGGTACTTTTTCTTTCTACTAAATATTCGGCATAGTCAACAACATCATAGCCTACCAGGTCAAAAATGTCTCCGGATAGATAGTAAAGGTTCAAGTCCCCTTTAACCTTCAGATACCTAAGAATTCTTTTTGCATCTTTAAAATGAGATAACTCTAGTCATACTTTAAATCTAGGCCACATTACTACATTAAGAAAATGTCAGACCTGCTTGCAATAAAATATAGCCAGGATCCTGAAACACCCTAGTTTTGACCCTTAGAAAATTTTTTGAGTTTGAGCTTCTGGACATTATACGACTTGAGGGTACTTGTCGTATGATGTGGGTATAGTTTAGAGTCCTAAACTCGTATGTTAATTAGTATGGTTTTGGTTGTTTACTGTCTAAGGTACGAGAAAACATCATACTATTTATATGTTAGGGTACAAAATGTATAGTGCCAAACCGTATAATGTCTTATGTCTAGCCTAGATGATCCCGCCTAGGGTACGATTCTAGGGTACCAATCATATGATTGGATATGAGTTAGTCCTTATGGTCGTGTGTTTGACAATGTTGGGGTCCAAGTTGCTGTCTAGGATATGAGTGGTGGGTACCACTCGTATATTGTGGGTACAGTCTGGGTAGTATGGTTGTACCCTCCTATGCACATTTTTTAGCTTTTAAGCTGAGGAAATTTTAGACATTTTCCATCCCAAAACCCTTAAGTCCCCACATCTTATAACACTTTGTGGCCTCTCATAACACACTTTGAAAGATCAAAATACTCCTAAAACTCTCTTTAAACTCTCTCAAGAAGATTGGACTAGGGTTTTCTTCTAGTGTTTATCTAGAGGATTAAATAACAAATTCTCTCCATGAATCTTCATAAATAAAGCATGTTATGCTTCCCTCATTTTTAGTTCAAACTAAAAGCATGTTTTACTTAAATGGTTTTCATGGTATAACTGTTGGTTTGTGTTGGTTTTGAAATATATGTTGGGGGGTTTTGGTTACTAATGGTTGGATAATGTTTTTCCATTTTCTATTTATTATTTTTTAATGTTATAATATTGGTTTGAACATGTGGTCTCATGGTAATGGTTAATTAGATCTTGGTTTTGGTTTTGGAAACTATATGTCCTCAATATGTTTGTTAAAATGTCTATGAGAATGGTTTTGTCACATAGTTGACTTTTATTAAAACCTTGCATTGCATAATATGGTTATGGAACCCAAATTGGATTGGTTGGTTTTAAATAGTTGTGAAAGGCCTTGGTGGCCATTGAACCCAAATTGATTATTTTGGAATGGAAATTGGCAATAAACTCAACCCACTTGCATAATTGTTTTTGGTTATACATTAATACTTGGTTCGGTTTGTTTCTTGAGACTAATGCATGGCATAAATGGTTAATTTGTTAAGGATAGTTTTGAAAACCTTGTGGGGGTATACAGGAATCCCCCAAGTGATTTCTATAATAGAATCAGTAGGGCATATGGGAATCATATGTTGGCTAATGACATTTATTGCAAGCTATAGTCAGTATGACTATATGACTAACTAATGCCTTGATAATTGACTTCTAGAATTAGTGGTTTGTTTATGTGTTAAATGTTTTAATTGGGCAATAATATTTGGTTATGATAGCTAGCCATGAAGGTGTGAGTGAAAAAGGTTGACACTGGAAACTTATATTTGCCGACATGAAGATTGGTCTTGATGACCACGTACGTATGGGGTACAAGGGAATCCCCCAAGTACATACACGTACATATGTATCATAGAGGACAGAGGGTACAAAGGAATCCCCAGCCACCTATGGTGTCTCTAGTTCGTGTGGCTACACGCATTGAGGCCCATTCAGGGGGTAATAATGGATCCATATAGCTGGTGGGTGGATTACGACGGTAAAACTATATGATCCAAGTTGGGATTTCAAATGTATGCTAAATCCGGTTCCCTTTCCCGACATAGTATATATATATGTATGTGATTGCATATGGTTATTTACTTTGATTTTGAATAATGGCATTATTTTACCTTTACTCCTAAGTACATGCTAGTATTCACCCGCTGACCCATCTTCAAGCATTGCATTCCCATGCATTGCAGGAATCAACTATACTATCACACCTCCTACTTAGTAACTTGGTGATTTGGGGACAACTTGAGTCAGACTGAATTGGTTATCTTCCATTCTTCGCAAGGGCTATTTCATGTTATGGTTTACCTTAAGATTTTACTATTCTTTTGACACTTATTTTTGGCTATGGTCGGGGGTATATCCCGACTAGATATTCTCGGCGTTGTTTAGAGGCTTTGTATGGACAACTGTAGACTTGGCTATAGATTGTATATGTTTTTTGTTATTGTTGGGTTTGGGTTATTATTGGATAATTTGACTTGGTTGTGTTGGTCACAGTTATGGACTTATCCCAAAGTCATTACAATTTGAATTACTCTATCTTGTTATATGTTCAGAATTTATCCAACTCAGTATATATATTGGTTGGTTGGTTTGGGTATTGGGGGTAGTCTCTAGTCCTTGTTTGACTTGAGATGACCATTACGACAAGGCCCTGTTTTGGTTCGTGTCAAGTTGGTATCAGAGCCTAGGTTTTGTTGTCATTGAGTATCCACAAAGCCGTGTTGAGTAGAGTATTTTATGGGTGTGTAGTGCCATACTTATAAGGGAAAGGCTATGAGGCATCTTGGAATGTTTCACTCTCTTGTTGTTCTATTTTTAGGCTACAGAGTCTAGAGTCTTGAACTCTCCCCTAAATCTTCTTTTGTTCGCTTTTTAGATCACGCCCTTCCTACGATCTGAATC